>VZTG01002650.1:434141-445308 GCA_013397845.1 Melanocharis versteri | reverse complement strand
TGTCTGCGCTCGGGGCCGGCCTTGTGTTTCCCCGGTACTATTGGGCGGCTCCTGCTGAGCGCCAGCCCGGGGCCAAGGGCGCGGGGCTGGGCGCGGTAGCTGCGGGGCCCTGGGACCGGCCCGAGCGCTGCCAGCGCCGCCGCGTTACGCAACGGCCGCTCTCGGGGGGTCCCGGCCGGGACGGGCTCCCCGAGCCCACCCGCCGCCTCCTTGCCTGATCTCCACCTCCCTTTCCCGTCCCGGGAATCGCTCGGGGGTCGGTCCCAGCGGCTCCGCGCAGGGCGTGACCCAGGTGCGCTCCCCGCAGGCACGGCATGGCGACCGGCACCGGCGGGACGGCAGCGGCAGCCTCAGCCACGGCGGCGGCGACGGGAGAACCGGCACACGCGGTGTCGCTGCTGCGGGGTCTGAGCGCGCTGCGGGCCGAGCGGAGCCTGCTGGACGTGACGGTGGTGGCCGGCGGGCGAGAGTTCGGGGCTCACCGCGCCGTTCTGGCCGCCGCCTCGGGGTACTTCCGCGCCATGTTCGGCGGGGCCCTGCGCGAGTCGCGGGCCGAGCGTGTGCGGCTGCACGGCGTCGAGCCCGAGTGCCTGGGGCGGCTGCTCGACTTCGCCTACACCGGCCGCGTGGGGCGGCTGGGCCCCGACATCGCCGAGCGCCTGCTGCGCGCCGCCGACCTGCTGCAGTTCCCCGCTGTCAAGGAGGCCTGCGGCGCCTGGCTGGCGCGGCAGCTGGAGCCCGCCAACGCCCTGGACATGCAGGACTTCGCGGAGGCCTTCGCCTGCCCGGAGCTGGCGNTGGAGCGGCTGCCGCTGCCGCGCCTCCTCTCCTACCTGCGGGACGACGGGCTCTGCATCCCCAAGGAGGAGGCCGCCTTTCAGCTGGCACTGCGCTGGGTGCGCGCTGACCCCGCCACCCGCGCCCCGCTGCTGCCCCAGCTCCTGGCCCACGTCCGCCTGCCCTTTGTGCGCCGCTTCTACCTGCTGGCCCATGTGGAGAGCGAGCCGCTGGTGGCCCGCTGCCCTCCCTGCCTGCGCCTCCTGCGTGAGGCCCGCGACTTCCAGGCCGCCCGCCTCGACCGCCACGACCGGGGGCCCTGTGCCCGCATGCGGCCCCGGCCCTCCACCGGCCTCGCCGAGATCCTTGTCCTTGTCGGTGGCTGCGACCGTGACTGCGATGAGCTTGTCACCGTCGACTGCTACAACCCACGCACCGGCCACTGGCGCTACCTGGCCGAGTTCCCCGAGCACCTGGGAGGGGGCTACAGTGTCGCCGCGCTGGGCAACGACATCTATGTTACTGGTAAGGTGTACAGGGAGTGAGGGGAGCCACCAGGGTGGAGGGTTCTGTTGAAAATATGTGGGTTGTAGCAGTGACACTTGGCTTTTCCTGGGTAGCAGAGAGTTTGGGACTTGGCTTGGGCGCCTCCAGGCTGCCAGCAGGCATGGAGACTCCTGGAGTCGGTGCTGGATTTAGCAGCTGGTCTCAGTCCAGGAGCTATTTTGTCATGACTAATGCTGCTGAGCACGCTGGCAGAAGTCACAGATCTTGTAGTTAGAACTTTTTAATCGTCATTGAGGGCAGGGGTGATGTAAGAAGGTTTTGAGTTTCTTTCTTTGAAGAAGGTGTTCAGGTTCAGAGCCCCCTGAATCACAAGCTGGGTGCATGCTTGAGGCAGAGGCATGTCAGAAATCCCCAGGTTCCTTCGCCAGCCCCTGTGAGTCACAGTACCTTCCCTTGCACAAATCCTGCCTCCTTGCTGGGGCTACAATTACTTCTGTCAAGGTGACACCGATATGTAAATTTGGCTGTTAAGCTGCATGGAGATGCCTCCTTTGAACTACATCCCTATGACAGCTCTAACAAACTGAGGCCCAGGACACCAAGTGCTGTGGAACAGCATGCCTTCAGTGTGCAGGACACACTGGCAGAGCTTTGAAGAGAAAGTCTTACACAGGTGAACAGAAAACTGTGTGTTCTCTAGTCACAAGCAGAAAACAAGGCCCTGCTTTAAGGACAAGGTTGTAAAAATGACAGGCTACCACATGGACACAGCGTGTTTTTACAGAAGCCCTTACGTCCTGTGAAAGCTTCCTGGAGTGATCCCAGGCAGGTCCATCCTGCTGGGAGCTGTGTGCAGGCTGCTGCTGGGGATCTTGGACTGTTCTGGTCAGTGTCAGTGTGATGCAGGCAAGGCTGGGAGGTTCCTGAGCTGTCGGCAGCACCACTGCCTTGGCAGCTTCTGGGCAGTGACGGAGGGAGGGCTGCACAATGGGAGAGAAGTGGGTGTTAGAGGTAATGAAACGTGGAAGACTCATTTTGAGTCACGGCTGGATAAGGACTAGGAATGACATGGGAGAAATCCTTCCTGGTTTTCTGGGAATGAAACAGTGCAAAATTTCTGTTGAAATCCTTGTGGCACACGTGCCGAGCCCAGCCCTCTCCTCTGTTACCCTTCCCTTTGTGGAGCCAGGCTCTGACATGTGTCACGCTGTGCCACAGGGGGCTCAGACGGGTCCAGGCTGTACGACTGCGTCTGGAGGTACAATTCCAGCGTGAACGAGTGGACGGAGGTGTCGCCCATGCTGAAAGCCAGGGAATACCACAGCTCCACGGTCCTGGACGGGCTGCTCTACGTGGTTGCCTCTGACAGCACGGAGCGCTATGACCACACACTGGACAGCTGGGAGGCCCTGCAGCCCATGCTGTACCCCATGGACAACTGCTCCACCACCTCGTGCCGTGGGAAGCTCTTTGCCATCGGCTCCCTGGCTGGCAAAGAGTCCATGGTGATGCAGTGCTATGACCCCGACAGTGACCTCTGGTCCCTTGTCAACTGCGGCCACCTGCCCCCCTGGTCCTTCGCCCCAAAGACTGTCACACTCAACGGCCTCATGTACTTCATACGGTGAGTAGTGGGAGCAATCACTTCCCTCCCTCCCCATGTCTCCATGAGGAGAGCCCGGAGCTTCCCTGGGAGGGTGGATTTTGCAGGTGGTAGAGGGAGGGCACTGGGTTGGGACAGCACAGCAGTGCTTCCCCTGATGGTGCAGGGAAGGCTGTAACACCTCTTTCCTTGTGTTGGTGGGCCTCAAAGAGCTGCCCATAAACTTGTGTGAAAATGTCTTGAGTGTAACCCAGGGCTGGGGAACAGGCAGGTGTAAATCCGTCTGAAGTCAGCAGGACTGCTTGGAAATTGGCTTCTCAGTTTCTTCAGTTCCTGGTTCAGCCCCTCTCGTTGCTATAAATAAGCACATAAGCGCCAAGAAAACGTTAAACTCTAGTGCAGGAGAGGACGTCTTCCGTCTCAGCAGAGATAAGAGGGCTGAAGATGAAGTGATTGGTCACTATTTTTAAGCACCTTTCCAAACTGGGACTTAATTACCCATCTGAAGCTGTCCTGGTGGCGCAAATGCTTCAGTTATCCGCTTAATTAAAAATAAACAGGAAGGCATGCTAGGGCTGGAGCATTTCATCTCCCTGTGTTGACTCTGAGCAAACAGACACTTCTGTGATGGCCCCCAGGCACTTCTTTTTTAATCTCCTCTTGGCTTTGCATAAAGTAGCAGCTTTGGCCCAAGACTTTTTATTTGATCCTTTCAGGTCCAGATAAGTGTCTTGATGGCGGCTGTTCTGGTCAGCTGGTTTCATTCCATCCTGCCAGGGTGTTGCAGCTGCTCAGCTCCTTGTCACAATCTGATTCTATAGAATTTCGTTTTTCTTACCCATTTTAAAATACTGATGATTGACACTTCAGGATTTTCAGATCACTTTGCATCTGCAAGAGACAGTGAGGAGAAGATTGGGGTTAGGTGTTCTTCCCTCATTTCACGTGCTGCGCGTGGGCTGCTGCTCCGTGTAGAGCTGTGGGATAATCTTTGGAGGGCAGAGGAGTAGGTTGCAAGTAAAAGTTGCAAATTGGTTTAATAGCTCAGGCTAAAGGCTCTGAGTGATGATCCCTCGTGCTGGGACTAGTTTTATACCTATAAATGAAGCACAGCAGTTAGGTTCAGGTGTTCTCTGCAGTTACCCCAGAGCTGACCCAGAGTGGGGAGAAGAGGCCCTGGTCTGGCTGCCGGCCCCACCTGGAGCTGCCTTGCAGCATCTTGATCCCATCTGTACCAGGACTGTCTTGGAAGGACTGACAGCTCCTCTCCAGCTGCCCTGGCCTTGTCCTCCACGCATTCTTGTGTCAGCAGCGCGTGTCTCTTAAGTCACAAACGTCCCTCACCTGTCACTGTCGCCCTCCTGTCTGGCGAGCAGGGTGGGTGAGAGAAGCCCTGGGGGATTATGCTGCCTCCCCAGCTCTTCTCTCCCGCTGTCTGCCTAAATTTGGCTTTGATGAAGAACTCAAGCAGCATTTCTAGAATGCAGAAGAGTAATTTTGTGTTCTCTCCCCCAGAGATGACTCGGCTGAAGTGGATGTTTACAATCCATCCAAGAACGAATGGGATAAAATCCCTGCCATGCTTCAGGTAGGACATTTTCCTGCTTCCCCGATGTCTTAAGTGTTACAAACGAGTTTCATTTACCTTTAGAAAACCAAGAGTTTTTTAGAATCAGAACCCCTTGCATGTGGAGCTGGTTTAAGTGTGTTGGAGTCACTGGGAAGACAGTCCCGGATGTGGTGGCATGTCTGGGTGTGCAGCCCAGCATGTGAGAGCTATGGGCAGCACTGGTTCAGAGCCCAACCTGCAGCTGGGGGGCACGAAGCTCCCTCCAAGGAACAGCTGGCAGATCCCACCCCCCCCAGTCGGCTGTTGGATCAGGCAAACAGCCCCTGATGGCAGTGTGTGTTTATTGTTCTGTTGCAGGTTCATGTTGGGGGGAGCGTGGCTGTGCTTGGTGGGAAGCTCTATGTCTCGGGGGGCTACGATAACACATTTGAACTCTCGGACGTCCTGGAAGCCTACGACCCCGAGACACGAACGTGGAGCGTCGTGGGCCAGCTCCCCGAGCCCATCTTCTGGCACGGCAGCGTCAGCATATTCCGGCAGTTCATGCCAGAAACCACACAGGAGGACGACGGCATCACGCTGGACAACACCATCAGCTTGAGCAGGCAGAACCAAAACCTTCACAACCAGAACCTCAATGAGTTGCCTTAGCACAGGAAGCGGCTTGACAGAGTCCCTCATCTGGAAACTGGGCTGCTTTAGGAGAAGGCTGAGGCAAACCAGTGCTTGGAAACAAAACCATACTGATCACAGAGGGAGCAAGAACTCTGGCTGTTGGACGTGATGCTGTGGACCTGCAGGCAGCGAGGCCTCCACTGCTTCCCTCGGCCCTTCAGGGCAGGAGACGGCGTCACGCTGCCCACAGGGACACAAGAGCTGATCCCTGGGGAAAGCACTCGTGCTGAACCGCGCCACAGCACCGCTGCTTATGGCTTATGACCGGACACCTTTCACTGGGAGCTCCTTCACCCTGTAACGCTTTGTTTGCCACCAAAATCCTTCCTTCAGTTTCTTTCTTGGGAGGGGTCTGTCTGGTAGGGCGGTGGTTTGGACACTCCCCTATATTCTGTGCCTCAGAGGGAAGACAGGCTTCCTGTGCACGTGTTGGGATTGAAAGGTAGTTATTCTAGGATTTTTTTTCTTCTTTTTATTTGGGGTTTGCAGTTTTATTTTGGCCTGTGTAAGATTTGCCTTTATACTTGCCCAAGTGCCCTGGCCAGGTGGGCTCTGTTTATCTACCTTCACTGAAGAGCAGCTGCGTGCAGTTTACTTGTGGAATGTTTCTGGAAGAAGCAAACAGCTGAACCTGCAGCATGGCTCTCTGAGAGCAGGTGCTGCACTTTCAGGAGAGCCCTGAAGTGTGGCAGAAGCTAAGGTGTGGCTGTTTGCATTTGCTTTTTCAGTCTTTAAATTTTAGGTAATAGAGAAAAAAATTTGCATTTAAACTGAATTCAGAGGTGGAAACCCCGTGTACTCAATCTCTCGCCTCCAGGCTTGCCCCTGGATCGAGGAGCATCTGAGCCCCATTTCCACAGCATCAGCCTCTTCACAGCTTTACAGAAACGTGTTTTGCCCCAGTGCTGACGCTGCTGCACCCCTCAGCCACGGGGAACCCGGGCTGTTCTCCAGCCTGGAACACTGACAGTGCCTTGAGACGGCCGCGTGCCAGCAGGGAACGCGCGGGGCCCGGCGCGGCTGCCCCTTGGTGTCAAACCCATGGACAGAGCCTGGCCGGGGGGCACAGGGGCCCACAATTCAGGGCAGCTGCTGCTTTTTTGGGAGCAATGGCCAATTCCTGACGGCGCCGCAGCCCCAGGCATTTCTGCTGAGCTATAAATAACGCACGCCGGCGCACGCGGCCGCGCTCGCTGCTGGACCCCCAGTCCCACCCACTGAGCAGCTACAGATCTGTATTTATTTTTTGTAGAATTCATTGTGTTGAATCCTCAAGTACAGTTGAACTCCATCCTTTGAAACAAAGGCATTTTGCATTTGCAGATAATGTATTTTTATTCTCATAGTTTGTTTCTAAATTTACTTGCAGCAGTCAAGTTAAATAAAACCTGTTACGCAATTCTGTTTTCTGTGAGAGGAAGGGACCTGGAGTGAGATTTTACGGGTAGTTTCAAATATAATTAAACTGGAGCCTCTCTGCCTCCTTGGTGAGTAGAGGGGGAAAGGGGAGAGAGCACAGCTTCGACTCTGGGGTGTGGGGGTACACACAGAGATCTCTCCCGACCCTCGCACCACTCAGGCCATGGTTCTCACTCTGCAAGCAACCCTGGATTGGGTTATTTGGGACAGAGTAAATCCCCGCACAGGTGCGCAGGCACTTTGTGGCTGCTGGAGTGTGTTTCAAGTGAACTCACAGCTCGGTCATCCCAGTGCTGAGCACACACAGGTCATGCCCTGCCTTTAATGGGGGAAAGAAAGAACAACTGACAAAAGCTTAACAAAACAAAGGAGAAATAAGGCACAAGTTAAACGGAGGAGTTAAGGAATGGGCAGAGCCGATCTCTGTGGGGGAAGGTGTGCTTTAATCACAGGCAGGGTGAGAGGGCTGGAGGAAAGGGGAGGGCAGCACCAGCTCCTCCGGTGTCAGAAAGTGAGTCACAGTTTGACACAGGGAGGTCAGTCCCATCCCACCGCACTCCGCAAATGGACACTGACTGGAGTGACCCTTCTGAGACGTTTCTTCATTTGACACTCAATCACAACGTTGTGGTGACTTCCTTTCCCTGCAGCCTGGGATGGGAGATTGGCAGAAAAGGAGGGGAGGGTGCTCAAAAGAACAAGTGTGGCAGAAAGTGGCTCAGCTTAACGCTTTACTGTGTTTTAGTGGAAGGGGATGGGTGGCCACGCTACGTCTCGCAGTCTTCAGGAATCGTTGTCGTTATAATCAGCGATTGCTCAATCACATCCACCGGGGAGAAGTTCTCGTTTGAGCAGAGTTTCTGCGCGGGGACCTCCTCAGGCAATGGCCCACGGGCCAGCGACTCCACGATCACCTCGGCTGAGCCCACCTCCAGCTCTGGCGGCGGCTGCAGCACCACCATCACGTCCTTCTCATCCTCAATGATCAGGTTCCGCAGCTTCCGCTGCCGAGGGTTGTAATTCTCCACTCGGTCGTGGATCTCCATGTGGCGCCTCAAGTGAGCCTGCAAAGGAAGGGGCATGTGGAGAGACCCAGTGAGGGCTGGCTCCCCAGTGCACTGCAGGGGCCCTGGAGCCAGGGAGGGCCTCACCTGTCGTGTGAACTTGTAGCCACACTCGATGCACTCAAACTTCCTCACTCCCTTGTGCCGGCGGACATGGACACGCAGCTGTTCTACCGCTGGGAAGGGAAGCGAGAGCCCGCTGGCAGCAGCTCCATGTCATACGGGCTCACAGCAATGCCAACCCACCCACGGGAAGGAGGCAGCTCCTGCAGAGCCCCATGAGAGCTGGAGCCCCCACATTACCTTTGAACGTCTTCCCACAGATGTGGCAGAAGTGGGGCCGCCCCTCCTGGTGCCGGCTGGCGACGTGCCTCAGCAGTGGCCCCTTCTCCGTGAAACGCTGCTCACAGAACTCGCAGCTGAACGGCCGCTCCCCGGTGTGCGTCCGGTTGTGCTTGTCCAGACTCGCTGCCATTAGCAGGGGGAGAGACAGGGAGAGTGGCCGGTCAGAAGCACAGCCCATGCACTTTGGGGCTGTCAGGCTGGGCCAGGCTGGCCAGGAAGGCAAGAGCAGCACAAGCAGTAGTTGCCTGCTCCAGCTAAGGGTCATGAGCAACACCAGCTTGTTCCCCTTCTGTGCTGTGAAGGCAGTACAGGTGACAGGAAAGTGCTTTCCTTGGTTATCAGCCTGCACTCACAAGAGCATGGCTTTGCTCCTGGGGAAGCTGCTTTCTGGAGGTCCTGGATGTTGGAGCACAGCACTTGGCGTGACCTGCCACAGCCAGGGGTACCTTGTGTCCGGAAGGTCTTTCCACAGAGGTGGCACTGGAAGGGCTTCTCGCCAGTGTGCGTGCGCAGGTGCATGTTGAGGTTGGCTTTCTGCGTGAAGGCGTGGTGGCAGAACTCACACACGTAGGGCCGCTCGTTCCTGTGGGCAGGGAAATGTCACCGTCACCTCTGCCTCCGCCACCTTCGGCCCCTTAGGACTCAGCCCAGCACCTCTGGGAAGAGGGTGACTTTCAGTCAACCCCCAGGCCTCTGGGGCAAGGAGTGCAGCCAGGAGAGCCGGGATGACAAGAGAGGACGTAGGCCACATTGTACCTGTGCTTGGCCTTGATGTGCATCTGGAGGCCATTGCGGCTCGAGGCCCTGTGCCCACACTCCTCACACACAAACAGCTTCTCTCCGCGGTGCTTGAAGGCCTCGTGCAGGCGCAGCTCTGTCCGGGACAGAAAGCACTTGGAGCAGGTTGAGCACTGCAAGGCCACAGGAGAGGAGGGGGTTAGGGTTGGGGTACACCCACACCAGACCCGCTCACACCCGGCCTTTCCTCAGCTGCTCCAGGGATCTCCCTGCAGAAGCCACGGCAGCACCCCTGGCTCAGAGACACCCAGTGAGATGGGACAGCCCAACAGAGACGAAGTGCTGGTCAGTGCTTGGGTCTGTGGGCTGCTCCTGTACCCAGAAGAGCCCATTTCCTATAGCTCTGTGCCCCACCCCCTCATTGACAGAGCCAGACAGAATATTGTTCCATTTGCTAGACCAGGCCCACACTCAGGATCACACCCTCCCCAAAACCCCCAGTCCCTACCGCGTGGGGCTTGGGTGCGCCGTGCAGCTTTATCATGTGGCTCTGCAGGTCCTTCTTCTGCATGAACTGCTGCGAGCAGGAGGAGCACTGTGAAACAGGAGAACGGGGTCAGCTTCCAGCTGCCCTCAAAGAGTGGTTTCAGAGCAAGGAGAGGACTGGCAGGAGAGTAGAACACGGATTCCTGGTACAGCCACAGGAAGGCTTTGGCTGTGGCGCCTGCCTGGATCACATTTTGGCTCAGAGATGGGGAACAACCCTCAGTGGGCTATCAGGGGCCAGAGAAGGGAACTGGCGTGCTCAGCTCTTGATGGGCTGGGCTGCCCTAGAAGGGAAAGGCTCGCCCCTGCTCCATGCCAGTGTCCAGCAGCATCCCACAGGGATGTTGGATGCAGGCCCTGCTGACCTTGTACGGCATCTCCCCGGTGTGTGACACCATGTGCAGCCGCAGCTCCATCCGCCGCTTGAAAACCTCCGGGCAGGCCGAGCATGTGAACACCTGTGAGAGACGGGGTGGCGTTGGCTTCCGCAGGACTCGGAGCCCGACCTGGAGCTCACAGCTCAGCCCCCTGCCTAGGACATGGCACTGCCACCCGGCTACAGCATTCAGCCTGCACCCACAGGAGCCGGTTCTTGTACAGTACAGTGTCCTGGTGTGCTGAAACATGAGTCAGGGCTGTGTTGTGTATCAGGCGTGAGTCCCAGCCGCAAGGGCCCTGGCTGTGGGAGTCCCAGCCATGGAACATGTGCCACAGTGCTGACGGGTCTGTTTGGAGCTGAGCATGGGCTGGGACTAGGAAAAGGCTCTAATTCCCCTCCTGCCACACGGCAGCCACACTCCAGCCCAGCAGGGCAGCTCCTGGGTGTACCTGTTCCGATCGGTTCATGCAGTTCCTGGCTTCGTGTTCTAGGAGATTCTCTTTTCTAAAGTAACATTTGCCACACTTGGAACACTCAAATGGCTTCTCTCCAGTGTGTTTCCTGGGGGGGGGATGCAAATACAGAATCCCATCACTGCCTGTCAACAGCATCTGCACAGACAGGCCCAGGAGGTCACAGGGAAGGGTGAGGTGGGTACTTCCCCCCACCCCCTCAGTACTACTATTCACAGTTGTCCTAAAGCTGCTTTTATGCCATTTCTGTGTCTCCTCAACAGCACAGCTGTCAGTGCCCGCTGCGCTCCACAGAACACCATTTCTGCAGGGCCAAGATTCTTCCCTAACACAAGTGAAGCAAAGCTTGAGCCCTTGCTGCAGGGCCATCCCCTGCTGTCCGTGATCCACCCTGGAGCTCCTCACAGAGCCCAGCCATGTGTCCCCCGCAACCCCAGAAACTCCCCCCAACCCGGGCCAATCTCAAAGCCCAGGAGGATCTCACATCGCCCACCTGCAGCCAGCGCAGCCCCCGAGGAGCCCCTCACATGGCCTTCTGGAGCCACAGCCCAGGACAGTCGCTGCAACTCTGGGAAGCCTTTCATAAACGTACAACCCTCCCCCAGGCCGGAGCACCCCCAGGGGCAGAGCAGACCCTCCTTTACCACCCCGGGGGATGCCGAGGTGTTGGGACCACCTGGCAGAAACGGGGCTGCCCTCTCCCCCCACCCCGGGAAGGGGCCAAGCCTTGGGGGCGGCGCGTCCCCCGGAGCGCAAGGGGAAGGAGAAGCCGGAGAGTTTACCTGTTGTGCACTTTAAGGTAATATTTGCTGAGGAAGGTTTTATGACATGTGGGGCACTCGACCGGCACCGCTGTACCTTTTCTGCTCCCCGGCGCCTTTCCCGGAGCGGGGGGACTCTTTTTGCTCCGCAGCACCTTTTTTTCGGGAAGGGGCTCGGCGTCGCCGTCCCCCCGCCCGCCGCCACGCACCGCCGCCTCCTCCGCGGCTGAGGGGGAGCCCTGCGAGGGAACAGCGGCGTCACCGCGCCGCCGCTGCCTCCCCGCTGGGCCCCGGCCCCGCCGCCCCCCTC
>VZTG01002650.1:401919-429399 GCA_013397845.1 Melanocharis versteri | reverse complement strand
GCCCGCGCCGCCATGCGCTCGCACCGCGTCCGCCGCCGTGAGTGCGGGACGGAACGGGAGCGCGGGCCGGCGCCATTTCACGGGCGGTGCGGGGAGCGGCCATTTTGTGCGCGGGGCCGTGCGGAGCGGGCGGGTGCCATTTCGCGGCCGGGCGCGGGGCTGAGGGTGATGGCGGCGCTTGCCTCTTGCAGAGGCGCGGGTGAAGTTGATGGCACGGTTCTCGCCCGACTGCGCCGTGGTGCTGCTGGAGCACCTGGACACGCCGGTGACGCGATTCCTGCTGAGCCACCCACCGCTGTCGCGGCTTTTCGAGCCCCAGGTGAGGCGGCGCGGTGCCCGCTGCGCCCTGCAGCGTCCCCGCACCGCCCGCGCAGAGCCGGCGGCGGCCGCCCCTGTCAGCGCCCAGGCCGTGGCCTCACGCACCCCGTGCTGAGTGCTCACCCTCTCACCTAGAAAAAAGAGGAGTCGAACTTCACGCCGGAGGACGCGGTCCTGGCGTCCGTGGGCATCGTGCAGTGCAGCCCCGACCGCGGGCTGCTGGTGTCGGAGAGCATGTGCCTGGCGCTGGAGGAGCTGATCCAGGCCTGCTGTGGTGAGTGCGGGCCTTTGGTAGCCTGAAAGAGAGGAAATTCGTGAGGGTTTTAATGAGTTAAAGTTGAGTGCCCTGAGCAGCACATGCTGATTGAGGATCAGGTTTTTCTGTATAAAGAATGTGGGTCTAGAGCTTAGGCATTGCCTAGGGTGAGTCAGTGATGCCAGTATCAGTCCAGTTTACGCTCTGCTTTTCTTTCTAGCGGAAGATGAAGGTGTCCCTGTGGTGCTGGTGTGTGGCCCAAAAAACACTGGGAAATCGACATTCAACAGATACCTAATTAACCTGTTACTGAACCAGTGAGTCTTTCTATCTTCTGCAAGCTTTTAAGTGCTGCATGAGATTTAAGAGAAGGAAAAAAGAAAAAATGAATGTTTGACAGGATTCTCAGAAGAGCCATCAGAACTGGGAGGTGGATAGCTTTTAAACACAAAAATTCAGAGAAACAGGCATTCTTGTCTTGAGTTGATTTCAGAAAAGTTGCTTCCTGACCATTTCTGTTGAAATACTGTTAAATTGCTGCCTTGGAGTGTATGAGTGCATAGGGCACCAAGCAGTTTGAGTTCAGTAGGGGAGTTACAATGCTTAAAAATGCACCATGAGTGTGGTTGATGGAAGGAGAGATTTTATTCATTAATTTTAGCTTTGCAACCTGGAACGAAATCAGGTTGTTCTTCTGATATGTTCAGGTCATGCTGTAGTTCTTCTTTTCGTGGATGCTAACACACAATCTCTCCCTGCAGCCTTCCTGTGGTCGAGTACATGGAGTGTGACATTGGCCAGACGGAATTCACGCCGCCCGGGTGCGTGTCCCTGAGCAGCGTCACGGAGCCTGTTCTGGGTATGTGTTCTGCTGCTCCTGTGGTTACCAGAGACCTGTTCCGTTTCTGAAATTAACAGGGTGTTCTAGGCAGAGGCTCTGCTTCAGAGGAAGCTGCTGCCACAGCTGTTAGGGTTTCCTGGAGAGAATAAACCAAGGGCTTTTTGAATTTTCTTGTAGGGACATTTAAGCTCTCTTAGTAACACTGATGCCTTTTCCTGGTCTTAGAAAATGAAAGCCAGACATGGTTAAAGGGTGGGGGGTTGTTTACCTCGGTATCTTTAATAGGATCCTATCGATGCATCACTTCACCAAGGTGGAACGCGTCGCAATGCACACCCACTGTAAATCACATATACAAGTTACAGACCTTATACATTAGTATATCTAACAAGGGTACCTGATAATGGGGCTTGGGTGGGCTAATGTCTAGTCTACAGAATATGTTCTACTAGGGAACCTTGGCCCCCAAGATAGTAGAATGTTTAGTCTCCTGTCTATGCAGTTTCTGGGGTGTTTGATCTCCTGGCCCTACAGAACACTAGAACTGTGCTAAGTTAGCAGTCTTAAAGAATCGCAAGTATGCATGTTGATAACTTGTGGATACATAGAACTGTGTAAAAGGTATATAAAAGAAAAAGCAAAAATCATCTTGGCGTCGACACGGAGCTGTTCTTCTGCTCATTTTGTTTGTTTTAAAGAGACATGATGTTGTAGAGGTGGTAGTACAGGCTAAGATGTGTCAAAGGGGATGTTCAGCCTTTCAGATGTGAAAGGTCTCCTTGGGAAAATCTGTATCCATAGATAAAACTAACTTGAGAAATCCAAAGTGGATCCGCACAGATTGGGGCTGTTGTGATGAGTGGAAAAAACAGAGCCCAAGAAACTGCTGGTGTTTGTGGTCTTGCAGATTTGGATCACTGTCTAAAAGGACGTGGCCAGGCTGGTTTGCTGTTTAACCAGTTTGTCATAGACTGTTCTTTAAAGATCTGCAAGTGTGTAAGCAGTGACAAAGAAACAAACCCAATATTAACCCAAAACCAACAAAACTCCCAGCCTACAAATGACAGACCAGTTTCCCCTATTTGCAGGCTGTGCGAGGAGGACGATTGCCGTGTGGGAAGAGCATGGGTTATTTCAGGAGAGGAGGCATGCGGGTGCTCAGGGATGGGAGTGTTCTGGATTGACTTGGGGAAGGCACTGGATGTTTGGTGCTCTCTTTGCCAGGTCCTCCCTTCACTCACCAGCAGATGCCCCGTAAGATGGTGTATTATGGCCAGACCAGCTGTGAGCAGGACACGGAGAGGTACCTTGATGTTGTGAAGTACGTATTCAGCTGCTACAAAAAGGAAGTGCCTCTAGTCATCAACACCATGGGCTGGGTGAAAGGTAAATGGGGTCAATCTGCTCTGGAGAGGTGTGGGAGGGAGATAACGGTGGCACAGCACCACACGGAATGAACACACAGCGCGTCTGCCCTGAGCTAATGCTGCTGTCCCACCTGTTGCAGTAGTAGCAGCAATCGTGTGTTTCCTGTGCTCCTGAAGGTGAAGGGCTGCTGCTCCTCATTGACATCATCCGGCTGTTGTCACCCAGCCATGTTGTTCAGATGGATGTGTGTGACTGGAAAGCCATGCCCCCGCTGACCCCTGAGCATGTCCACTTCAGCGCCGGGCTGCACACCAAGGGCAAGCAGCAATCCAAGTGCAAGCAGCTGGGAGCAGGCAGCGTGGAGAGCTGGAAATACCCTGAAGAGGGGGAGGACATGTCAGCTCCACAGCACAAGCTGCTGTATGTCCACCCGGAATTCCCTCGGGCAGGGGTGGCAGGTGAAGTGTAAGTAGGATGTTGAGTGCTCTGTGAGGTTCATGGGCTGAACAAAGCCACACGTCATCCTTGACACGGCGCTGTTCTTCCAGGCGAGTGCACAGCGGCATCCTGCGTGACATGTCCATCCTGGGATACCTGGGGCACCTGCAGAGCCCGGACATCGGGGCAGTGCTCCCGCTGCACAGCCTGGTGCCATATCAGGTAAAGGAGTTTTTTGGGATGGCTTACAGGGGGGTGCAGAGAGCCCAGCTTGAAGTGATGGGCAATTCTGTTCCTACTGCATATGTTTCTCAGAAGAGGGATAAACACTCTAATCTGCAGAGTGGCTGTATCCAGAGTGTCTGGAAGCAAGGCTTCTGTTGAGGTGCCGATGCGGCATGTGTGCTGTGTGTTCTATGTGTGCAGGAGTTGGTGCAGGAGCTGCTTTCTGTGCCCTGCCGTAGTGCCTGTGTGTAGGTGTGGTGTGGGAAGCGTGCAGTGTTTGTGTACTCAGCAGGGTCTTATCTCTGAACTCAAACTCAATCCATGTGGAGCTGATGAACGCTTTTCTCTCTTCTCTTTCCCACCTCAGGTACCTTTCAATGCTGTTGCGCTCAGGGTTATTCACACGGATGTTGCTCCCAGCAACATCATGTATGCGGTGAACGCCAGCTGGGTCGGGCTCTGCTGCATTCCGGAGGAAGTCCGGTGCCAGACTGATGGGCCAGTCCTGCTGACACAGACACCAGTCTGCGACTGCCTGGGCTTCGGTGAGTACACCTGGAGCTCTGCTCTCACCTGCCGTGTTTTGGCAGATAAGTTGCAGAGTGACGGAATTACCTACTCTTCTAAAACCAGCTGGGGAGGTGGGATGGACTACAGGAGTAGTGGTGTATTCTCTGCTTTTAGAGACTGTACTGCAAAGTCCTTGGACTTTGGTTAACAGGTGGTAAGAGCTGTGGGGAGTGTCCTTGCACGGCGCCACTCGAAGCTTCTCTCAGAACTCCACAGTGACTCACTTTCTAGTTCACGTTCTCAAAAGCAGATTGCATGTGGCTTTTGCAAAATTCCAGTAGTTGTCTCAGTTTCCTTGTGTGACTTAATGTCATGTTCCAGTTTGGACTTTGGTGCTCCATCGTGTGTAGGGATGTGCCAGTGAGCAGGGATACCTGGTGTCTGAGCTTTGCATGTGTTTTTTTTAGGAATTGTCCGAGGGGTTGATATGGAGAAGAAGCTTTACCACATCCTGACACCAGTGCCTCCAGAGAATCTGAGATTAGTGAATTGTCTGCTCCTTGGGAACATCGCCATCCCTAACTGTGTGCTTGTGGGCCAGGTAGGAGCTCATGGGAGTGGTGGGAGCTGGCTGAGCTGCAGCTGGCTGGCAGATTTTCCATTTTCTTACTCCTGAGGCTGATGCGTGCTGGGAGATGCCAGGACATCAGCAGATGGTTATCTCTCTGTGAAATTGTCCTTAAGCACAGAAACCTCAGGAGAACAGAATGTTCTGCTCAGGTTTCAGATGCCAAAGTGGGGTTTGGTGATTGCTGGGTCCTTCCCACCATCAGCTCTTGCAGCCTGGGGAGGAGTGTGCTTCCCCATCTGCTGAAGGTACAGGTTCTTACAGTTGTTTCTGGTTTAATTTTTCCATTTTCCAGCAAGGAATTGAGGGAGAGATCCCCTATGTCACATCTGATTACAACTACAGCATCATGGGCTCAGGGAAACTGAGGAAGAAGAAGCAGCATTTGAAGAGGAGGGAGTTCCCCTTTGAATGTGATTACACTTGAAGCCTCAGGGTGCTCGGCCAGGGGTTGTTCATGTGGGACCTCATGTGGTTGCAGGAACCCTGGGTGCTGCAGAGGCCCTGGGCAGGTAAATGCTACTGTGGGGCCAGTTTTGATAATGTTTTGTATGTTCAGTTTGTATTTTTGGTGTTTTGTAATAAATATCTATGGTAAACATTGGGCTGCTTTGGATTTTTTCCTAGGCCGTGGCTGACACAGCCAGGAGCAGCTGTCAGCATTGCACACACGCTGGTCAGGACCTCTTCCCATTGCCTGTCCAGCCCTCAGGGAGCTGTGGGTGTCAGCGATCCACGGTGCCCTGAGCAGAACTTCACCATCCCTGGGGTTTGGGGAAAGGCCCATGCTGGGGTTCTGGCACTGTGGCTCGCCCGTGCCTCTGGGTGTCCTGTTGGCAAGGAGAAGGGGGGGAAGGAACACCGTAGGAAGTCCCTGTCCCCCTGAGCGACAGCGATGGAGCCAGTCGGTGCTGCAGCGTCACAGCTCACCCTGTCTGTGCTGGGACCGCTGCCTCCTGCCCTGTGCTGTCCCAGCTGCATACCCAGTGCTGCAGGGTGAGCTCAGTGCCCTGAGCACGGTCTGGGAGCAGCTTGGGCTGGCTTCAAGCTGTCCCCAGCTCTAAGGGACTGTGCTAATGTGGTAGGGGAGGAGTTTGTCACCTGGGTGCTGCGTGGAGCACTGGGGTGCGTGGCCTTATCTGACCCCACCTGCTCTGCCCCACTGGGACATGAGAGGAACTTTTTTTTTTTTTTCCCAGCCCTTTGTCAATTAGCAATTTGCTCTCAAGGGAAGCCAGGGTTCGTGGGAGTCGCACAGGGGTGAGTACCTCTGGTCAAGTTGAGGACATTTGGAAAAACCGATTCTTTATGGGTAATACCAGCATGCTGGGCTCTTACTGGATCTGTGGCTGCAAAAGTAACCTGTCTTCTAACAGCAGCTCCTGCAAAATGAGGCATGGCACTGCCTCAGCCCAGGCTGGGGAGCAGTCCAGCCCTGGAGTCTGCAGCCCCCCAGGCCCAGTCAGTGTCCATTCAAATCCCCTGGGCCAGGTCTGTGGAGGAAGGAGGGATGCAGAGGAAGGAAGAATGTGGTGCACCACTTGCGGCTAGAACTTTTTGGCTGGTGGCTGCTGTGGGTGTGATTAACCTGCAAAATTGGTTTTATCTGGTTTGGGAAGAGATTTCGTAGAACTCCAGGAACGAGCAGCTGTAAACAAATAAACAAACTGGGATGAGAGGTGAGGAAGGGACAGAGCTGGAGAAAAGCTGCAAGCTGTGCAGTGTTGCAGCCTTGTAAAGAGTTAAACTTAATCCAGGCCTAATTATCCCCATATGGCTGGGTCTGGCAGTGAAGGGAGAAGTTGGCCAGCATTGTGGCCTGAACAGTGGCTAAAATAAATAAAGAGGCCGGGGTGCAGCCAGGGGGAACATCCCAGGCGGGGTGAGATAGGAGTTCAAGTCACAAGGGAGCAGGTGGAAAAAGCTTCAGGAAAGGGGAGATAGGCAAAGGACATGGGAGAAACACCCAACACTAAAAGCACTGTGGCCAAGCATCCCTCTTGGTGTCATCACCAGCCCCCCAGCCTCCACCTCACCCAGCTGCAGGCGATGGATCCCGTGGTGGCTCTGTCCCTCGGAGCTGGGGGACAAGTGAGTAACCCCTGTGTGCCGAGCTGCAAGTGTCTGGTTTGGGACGTTTTGGGGGGAGATGGGGGTTTGATACAAGGTGCCAGTGCCTGCTGAGGCCCAGAGGTGGATGCTGCAGCCTCAGGAAAGGGAAACCTCACTGGTTTCTGGTGCTCCCTGGAGGGAAGAGAGACAACAGGTTGGCTGGGGGCATTGGAGAATAAACCTCGGTGAAGCATCCCACCAACAAGAACACTGTTCTATGATGAATGGGAAATCTGTGACAGTACTTCAAACATTAAGGATGCACTAAATCAAACAGGATTAATTTTGCAATACATTGGCATCTGTTACCTTTGCAGCAGCGATGGAATTTTTGGCAAAGGATGCCGAGAAGCAACAAAACTCTGAGAAGTACCTGGTGCCTCTGAGAGCAGATGCTGTGATGAGTTTGGAGGCTGGGATGGTCTTTGCCTGGCAGCTTTGCGTGGGGCAGGATGAAGGTGCCGTCTTTTGTTGTCTTTGTGGGGTTTAAGCCCTATCTCATGCTTTCCTATTTGCTTGGACTTAGCAGGAAGAAAGTCCCCCTGAAGATCCCCGGTTTTCCCTATGCAGGCTGGGGTCCCCCGTGTGCCCACGGGTGCAGGGATACAACCGGAGCTCGGGGCGGCGCATTCCTGCCCCCTCAAAAGCCGGACAGACGGCAGAGCAGCCAAACAGCCCCCTTCTTCATGCTGATTCTTTCCATCACAAGCACGTCTTGTCTCCGTGGCCGAATGTCTTCCATAGACGGTGGAAAGTGAAATTTGTGCAATGTCTGTAGGAGGCTGAAGAAAGGCCCTTTGTGCGCCCCCCGCGCGGGCGCTGGGCAGCCTCCAGCAGCACCCTCGGCCGCCCCGCGGCTCCCGCCGGCGGCGTCAATGCACCGCTTGTCCGGAGACCGGGACCCACTCTTAAAGCCGGAGCTGGTCTCCCCCGGTTAGTCCCACCGGTGGCCCCGTCGGGGCGGGCACGGCTCCGGGGGGCCCCCCGGCCGCAACCCCACGATGTTTCTGTACTGGAGGAAACGGGGTGCCTACGAGCTGGAGGCTCTGCCGCCCGGCCTGGCAGGGCTGGAGTACGGGGCAGTGGAGCGCTTCTCCTGGAGCTCCAGCCTGGACGTCAGCGAGGAGCTCGGGGGTAGGTGGCTGGGGGGCTTTGGGCAACCGGCAGGCTGTGGCTGAGCGCTGCTGCCCAAAGCCTCCAGCCCTGGCAACGAGGGTGAGGGATTGGGAGGAGCTCCTGGGTGCCGGGATGCCGTGGGAATGCTGCAGGTGCAGCTGGGGAGCGCTCAGCAAACCTCCCCGTGCCACCGGCGCCGCTCCCCCCGGCCCAGGCAGGCGTTTGAAGCAGCCGGCTGCCGCTGCCGTGCGCTCTGCCGCAAGGACGATCCGGTTTCAAAACTCGTTTGCCGTCACCGGGAGCGCCGGGTGTGATAGCACAGCCGGCAGCAGGAGAAGGACGAGGCGAGCGGGCGGGGAGAGGAGCTGATGGGGACAGGATCTCTCCTGCAGCCCCCGAAGTGTCTGGCGGGGAGCCGGACACCCTCCTGCCTCTGCCACAAAGCGGGGCTCCCTGCGAGCAGCTCCCAGCCCGCGTGTCCCAGGCCCCGGTGCATGTGTGACCCGCGGGCAGGGTCGGCTTTTGGGAACGGCCACGCGGCTCTGGCCGTGCCGACGGCTGCGGCGTGGGGCTGATCCCTGGCACTGCCGGCCGCTTCGGCCAGCCTCTGGTTTTTGGTGAGTTTGGAAAACTTTCCCTTGGGTGCATGAAAGAATTTCTTATTTGTTTCCGTTATTATTCCCGATAGGTCAAGTGAAACGGCAGCGGCGGGGGGCGGGGGCCGGCCCAGCCCGGCGGGCGCTGCGGGGCGGCCGCGGGGACAGAGGCCTCATTGTGCTCCTGCCGCGGGGGCAGCGCCCGGCTCCGGCTCCCAGCCCTGCTCCCGGAGGGCGACGAGCTGAGCCCTGTCCGGCTGCTCCTGCACCGTCATCCAGCAGCGTCCACGGTGCCACAGCAGCCTCGGGATCGCCTCCCAGATGGGAGCTTGAGCAACCAGCACCATTCCGAGCTGCTTCCCCCTCTCCAGGCAGAAGCAGCAGTTTTTTCAGTGCTGCCTCAAAAGGCAGACTGTTTTATCCCGCAGACTGTTTCTAACCCCGGCCTTGGCCGCCGTCTCGCTCGGGTCGGCGTGGAGGCTGTTTTTGTTGGCAGGAAGGATGCGGGAGAGGGAAGCGGTGCGGCGGGGAAGTCCCTGCGCCGCTGGGCTGGTATGATAGCCGTGCCACCTGGTAGAGCCGTGCCACTGTGGTAGAGCCATGCCATCTGGCCTCTCCACACCCCCGGCAGCGGCTCCCTGCCCAGCAGGCAACTCCCCAACGGTGCATCCCTGCCTGCAGCGGGGCTGTCCTGCCAGAGGGTGTCTGTACTGCTCGTTTGCCGCCGCGAGCAGCCCGGAGTCTGTTATTTTTAAATGATTAGGTTCGACACATAACAAAAGCCTTCAAAATAGGATTTGTCCCTAAGACCGATTTAACTGTCAAAGCTTAAAGTGGCTCCTAAGCCCCGCTGGGGGCTGACAGCGGCAGATTTAGTGTTGCTGCTGCAGCCCCAGGCCGTGCCAGCCCCAGGGGAGCTGGGGCAGATCCGTGTCCTCATCCTGTACCCTGGGGTGCTGAGCAGGAGGTGCCGGATTCTGTCACTGCGGAGCACACCGTGCGTTCCCCCGACGGGGATGCATCCCTGGCTCTTGGACACGGGCTTCATGCCCCTGGATGAGCTGTGGGGCGGGCAGGAGCAGGCTGAGTGCTTTGCCAAGCTCTGAAACCCGGGATCTGTGGTGTGGGGGCCTCAGCACGGACCCGGAGGGGGCTCACCACGGCACCCAGGCACTGACCCTCCTCTCTCCACAGCCGAGCCGTGCCCAGAAGAGGAGACAGTGCTGCGCTGCCAGAGCCCTGACTGCGCCGGAGAGAGGACAGCGGCCAAGGTGGGTCCTGCGGGTGGGGGCAGCGCCGGGCAGCTGCTGCCTGGGGTCTTGGGGGTGAGAAGGGGCAATGGACGGCTCTGCCCGACCTGCCGCTCCCTGAAGGGCCCCTGCCCTGGTCGGCAGCCCCCGGCCTGCTGCGCCGGGTGTGCATTCCCTGCTGGTGTCAGCGTCCTGCTGACATTTAACGGCACAGCGGCGGTTTACGCGCTTCCCCAAGAAGCCGTGATTTGGGCTAATCCACTGCAGCCCGTCTGTTCCCCCGCTCGCTAACGTGAAGCCAGGGCGGATGTAGGGTCCCTTCTCTCCCGCGGGCGGTGTGGAGCCGAACCGGACCCACGCCCTGGCTCCCAGCGAGTCCCCGGGGCTGCTGTGCGGGGCCGCGGGCGGTGTCTCCGTCGCGGCAGGCAGGACGGCCCGGCGCACCGGGGGTGTGCCGCGGTGCTCTGTTTGCACGCCGGGCTGGCAGGGCCGGTGCTGCTGGGGCACACGTGGCACTGGGCTGTAGCTGCCCAGGAGTGCAGCTGGGACTGCCGGGAGCGACTGAGGCCACCCCACCGCTGTCACCAGACCCCTGATGGTGCCTGGCAGGTAGCAGGAGGGAAGGGGCTGCTCAGGCTGGGGGCTCATTCTGCCGTGTCACGGTGCAGGATCGTGATCCCCCCTGCTTTGTGAGGCACCTGCTGGGAGGCGGCGGAGCTGCCGAGTGCTGGGAGTTCCGTGAGGCTCGGATCAGGAGCTGATCCCTGGGGTGGGCAGAGGGGTTTGGCAATCCTGCCCGGCCCCTCCTGTAGGGATGAGTCCAGGGATGAGCTGCTGGCACAGGGTGGATGAGGAGCCCCACATCCCTCTGGGGCAGCTGCCAAGGGTCCCAGGGGATCTCACTGAACGAGTGCCAGCTACGGGCACCGCCTGGAGCCCGCGGCCATACCCCCACATGCCGGTGTGCAGGCTGCCACGATGGCAGCAAGGCAGCAACGCTGTGGGGACACAAGGTGGGAGAGGAGGAGGGCTGAGGGGTACAGGGTGTCCTGGGGCTGAGGCTGTCTCGGGGCCTGGCATAGGACACTCGTGGATGGCAGGGGGTGCTGCAGAGGGGCCAGCGGCCCCTCGGAGAGCGCGCGGGTGGTGGGAGCGCGTCAGCTCTGACCTCAGCAGCGCCGGGAGGAAGGAGGGCAGGAAGTGGGGGCGGCTGGAGCCGCACAGGCGCTTCCTCCCCGCAGCAGCGCGGTGTGCTGCAGGCAAGCCCGGGCAGGGCTGTCTCCTCCCAGCAGCCCCTCGCCCCCCTCCGCGTGCGGGGTGGCGATGGGGGTCCCACACGGGGACGGGGATGTGTCAGCTGTGCAGAAGGACTTGCTGGCAGTGGCCGGCGGCACCACAATCCCCAGGAGCGGGGCCAGTAGGAGCCCCAGTGAGACGGGCAGTGGCCAGGGAACACAGGCTGTGCACTGTGCCGGGGGCCTGGCCGGGGGTTTAAAAATAACCCGCTGAGAATGCCTGGAGGGGCTGGGGCCGCGGCCGTGGCCGCACACAATCGGAGGAAACCCGCCGGCTTCGAGCATTGTTTGGCTGCAGACGCTCGCTTCCTCCGTCCTGCCGCGGGGACACGGCTCTCGTCAGCACAAAGGGACTGTGGGGTGCCAGAGAGGCCTCCTGGGCCGCTGGTGAGGTGCTGGTGCCGCGGTGCAGGTGACTGTCCCGCAGCTCCTTGTCCAAGCCTCGGCGTATGCAAGTGTCTCAGAGTCTCTGCTCATTGCGGTGGAGCAGGGAGGGGCTCTGTGGTGCAGAAGCCCCTGTGTCATCACCATGCCCTTGCAGCACCCACTGCCACATGACCATGTCCTGCTCACGCCGCTTTCCCTGCGCCCGCTCTGGCCTCAGCATTCCCTGTGAACTCCAGCTGCAGTTGGAGATGGGAGAGGGGACCCTGCTGCTCGTGGTGCTGGCCACCCCTCCATGTGTCAACACGCCACAGCTGGCAGCCCCGGGCAGGCCCTGCCTGATGGACCCGTGTCCCCGCAGGAATGTCACCACGCAGAGCGCCGGCAGCTGAGCCGCAGCGGCCCCCTCAGCCTGCGTGAGCTCTGCGACGGCCGCCTCCATGGCGCCATGCACTTCGATGGCCACATCCGCTTCGACCTGCCCCCGCAAGGTGAGCCAGGCGGAGCTGCGGCAGCGGTGCGGCGCAGGGATGGGAGCGATGGGATGCGCTCGGGGCTGGTGGAACTCAGGGGTGGGAGCGGGATGCAGTGGGAGCCAGCACGGGGCTGGGGGAGCTGTCACAGCCCGGCTCGATGGCCGTTTGCAGGCTCCATCCTGGCCCGCAACATGTCCACACGCTCGTGCCCTCCGCGCACCAGCCCTGCCTCTGATGTGGAGGAGGAGGAGGAGGGTCCGGCAGAGAGCAGAGGGTGAGCCCCTAGCCCTGCACAGCCCCCGTGCAGCCCCAGCCCGCGGCATCCCTGTCACCCTGCCCTCCCTCTGCCCGCAGGGAGCGCAGGAGCTCAGCGCTGAAGCTGCCCAAGAAGAAGGCTTGGCGCAGGCACACGGACGTAAGGCACCGGCTCCTGTCCCTGGGGCACTTGGCAGGGCAGCAGCATGGCCCTGGTGGGAGGGAGGGAGGGAGGGATCCCTGGGCAAGCAGCTGCCACCTGCCCCCAGGACCCCAGCAAGGAGTGCTTCACCTTGAAGTTTGACCTCAGCGTCGACATCGAGGCAGAGATCGTGCCAGCTGTGAAGAAGAAGTCGCTGGGGTGAGTCTAGTGAGGAAAGGACAGGGACCATGTGGGGACAGATGCAGAGACAAATGTGAGGTTCGTGTCCTGCAGGGAAGTGCTGCTGCCAGTCTTCGAGAGGAAGGCGATCGAGCTGGGCAAGGTGGACATCTACCTGGACCAGTCCCACACACCACTGTCCCTGCAGTTCGAGGCATACCGCTTCGGGGGACACTACCTGCGGGTGAAAGGTGCTGCAGGGCTCCGAGGGAGGCTTGGCTGCTCCAAAGCTCCCAGGGGACACTGACAACCTGATGCTCCCACAGCCAAGCCCGGGGATGAGCTGAAGGTGGAGCAGGCAGTGCGGGATGCCAGATCAGCCAGCCTGCCCATCCTGCACCCTGCCAGCAGTGCTGCATTCCTTGGGCCAGTGCTGGAGCCGCTGCCAGGACGCCGGGAGGGCTCTGAGAGCCTGGTGAGTGCCAGTGCCAGCTCTGGGGAGGGAGGAATTGGGGATGGGATGACAGCGTGTGTGATCCCCCCGTAGCCATTCTTTCTGGTGAAGATGGGTCATGGGGCAGCAGCATGGTGTCTTCTCCATGGCCTTGTGTGGTGTGGGCTGAAGATCCCCCTGGAGTCCCCAGGAGCTACTTTGTCTCCTGGCTGTGCCATGCTGTGCTGCGCTGCACTGTGCTGTGCTCGCTGTGCCATGGTAGTGCAGCAGCTCAAGCAGTGGCACCAGCCCTTTGGATGTGCCAGGTGCAGGCTGGCACCAAAGCAAAGGCAAACAGGAGCCCTGGAGGCCCCAGCGGTGCCTGCCACTGGGTGCCACCCCGGCCCTGGGACTCGCCCTGGCCCCAGGACTCTCCCTGGCTGCTGGCCCTCCTGTCGCTGTGGCGCCTGGCAGCTGCTGAGCACAGCAGGTCTGTCCTGCCCCGTGGACCCTGGCCCCAGATAAGGCGTGGGACCGGGTTGGGCGTCGCTCCCACGGGAGCAGAGTGCCAGGCCCGCGGGGAGCAGCTCTGCAGGGTCCGGCCAGGGGGACACGGTGCTTGCTCCTGTGCCAGCAGGCCCTGAGGGCGGCAAACTGGCTGCATGGCCGGGGCTAGTGGCCGCCCGTGTCCAGTATTATGATGCCTGGCTGTGGGACCGGCAAGGACCTAGCAGGGCCAGGGGACAAGCAGGCAACCAGCCACCTCCGCGGGGATCTCGGTCCCTACCACCCTCCTCTGGGCAGGTGGGCCCCAAGTGGCACCGGGTCGATGGGGCTGGCGGCAGCAGGGGCTCCCGGAGAAGAGGCAGCACAGTGAGTAACGGGGATGGTGCCCGTAGCAGCTCTTCCCGCCTGGGTCTGGGGACGTGGCGGGGTGTGGGGCCGTGCTGGTGGCGGTGGCAACAGCATGCCGCTTCCCGGGGCTTGGTGGCAGGCAGCGAGCCCCGGCCCTGTTGTGTTTTGTGCCACGGTGAGGAGATGGCAGCGGCCACGTCCCGGCGCGGCCCGGGGACACACGGGGAGCAGCCGGTACAGCGCTGCCCGGGGCGGCGGGAGCTGCTTGGCCGTGACCCAGCTCTCGCGACCAGCCGGGGGGCTTTGATCTCCGCCGGTGAATTGTTCAGCTCTGCTAGCTTATCTGCCGAGGAGGGAAATTAGGTTTTCGGCGCTGGCCCCACCTCCTTTTGTTTCGGAGGAGCCCGGCCACAGCCTGCCCGGCCCCGGCTCTGCGGTCCGAGCCGGGCGTGCGGCTGGACGGGCGGCTCGGCCGGGTGCTGCGACCCTCGGGATGCCCTGAGCCCCCGCGCTGCTGGGGCCGCTTGTCCATGGCAGGCCGGGCTTGGCCAGGCAGCACCCGGGGTCCTGCACCCCCGGGGCCCTGCACCCCCGGGATGCAGGTAGGCAGGTCAGTGCGGGCAGGGGAGCGTGGCCGGGGGACCCCACTGCCCGGGGCTGCCATCTGGGTGTCTGTCTGCCCCACGGTGCTCGAAGTCAGCCAGGCCGCTGTCCCCATCCCAGTGCCATGGCCGCAGTGCTGGGCACTGACCCTGGGGACACTGGCTGTCCCCGCTGCAGGCTCCGGGACGGCGAAGGAAGAACATAACAGAGTTCCTGGGGGACACCAGCATCCCCAGCCCTGAGCCAGCCCTGCACGGCAGCAGCTCACTGCCCACCAATGGCACTGACACCTGGAAGAACCGCGCTGCCAGCCGCTTCAGCGGCTTCTTCGGCTCCGGGACTAGCACGGGCTCCTTCGGGCGGGTATGTGGGATGCAGGCATGGGGAGGGGGTGTGGGAACTGCCTGTGGCTGTGCTGGGGAGCTGGGATGGGTCCCCCTGGGGCTCAAGACCCTAGTTCCACAGGCAGGGCGAGGCGGTCCGTGGCACATGCCCGCTGGCCCCCGCCCAGCCGCTCTGTGCCCCGCTTTTGGCCAGGAGACTGAGAAGCTGGAGCAGCTGGTGAACAGACTGCACGCCTACAGCACCTTCGGGCTGCCCAAGCTGCCGCCCCAGCTCCGCTTTGACCGCGACTCCTGGGAGGAGGACGGGGATGAGGCTGGGCTGGCATTGGAGGATAGCTGGCAGCAGATCATCCAGGGCACAGAGGTAGGGACAGGGTCTGGGGAGCCTCAGGGGCTCTGCCCAGGCCCTGGCACAGCACTGACGCCCAGCCTGGCAGGTCCTGTCACGCCGGCAGTGCCACCAGCAGGAAGCCATCTGGGAGCTGCTGCACACAGAGGCCACCTACATCCGGAACCTCAAAGTCATCACTGATGTGAGTGTTGGCAGCTACTGCACCGTGCTGGGGCTGGGGGCTGTGGCTGCAGCTCACTGGCCCCCCACTCTCTCCCCACAGCTCTTCCTCTCCTGCCTGGTGAACCTGCAGGAGTCAGGGCTGCTCTGTGAGGTGAGCGGAGGAGGCTGCAGGGGACAGGGTGTTCGGGGATGGGTCCTCAGCCTTGCCATGCTGCAGGGTGGAGGTGCCGCTCCCCAGCGCTGCCCACCTCACTCCCACAGGTGGATGCCGAGCGGCTCTTCAGCAACATTGGGGAGATCATCCGGCTGCACTGCAAGCTGTGGCGCAGTGTCATGGCCCCAGTGCTGGCCAAGGCACGACGGACCGGGGCACTACTTGACCCCATTGACTTCCTTGATGGCTTCAAGATGGTGAGTGGGGATGCCATTTCATGATGGGGAGCCACGCCATGCTGTGTGCCACATGGTGACCCCATTGTGTCCCCCAGTTCGGGTCCCTCTTCAAGCCCTACGTGCGGTATTGCATGGAGGAGGAGGGCTGCATGGAGTACATGCGGGCGCTGCTGCGGGACAGCGAGCTCTTCCGCACCTATGTGACGGTAAGGGGAGGGTGGGGACCGGGGCTGGGGCCGGGGTGGTGCCAGTGCTAACGCCTGTGTGCCACAGTGGGCCGAGAAGCAGGAGCAGTGCAGCCGCCTGAAGCTGAGCGACATGCTGGTGAAGCCTCACCAGCGCCTCACCAAGTACCCACTGCTCCTCAAGTCCATCCTGAAGAAGACGGATGACCCACGCGCCCGTGATGCCATCACCACCATGGTAAGGGATCGGGGTGGGGGGCAGCAGGGTCAGTGACCCCTGGCCCATCAAACCCACTGCCACTCCACACAGATCAGCTCTGTGGAGCACTTCATCAATGATGTCAACTCGCGGATGCGCCAGCGGCAGGAGAGGCAGCGCCTGGACGCCATCCTCAGCCGCATCGATGCCTACGAGGTGGTGGAGGGCAGCACGGACGAGGTGGACAAGGTAGGCTGGACATGGTGGAGCTGCCATCTCATACCATGGCACCCTCTGCCACACTGCTATGTCACCCTGCTGTGCCACCCTATGTCACTTCATGCCAAGCCCCCCCATGCTATGTCATGCCGTGCCACCTATGCCATGTTACCCCACACACCTCATGCTTCTGGCAGCTGCTTAAGGAGTTCCTCCGGCTGGACCTGACGGCCCCCATCCCCGGCACCTCCCCGGAGGACACCCGGCAGCTCCTCCTTGAGGGCAGCCTGAGGATGCGGGAAGGTAAAGACAGCAAGGTGAGGACTGCAGAGGACAGGGAGGTCTTGGCTCCAGCCCCTGGCCACCCGCCCTCACTCACTGCACCTACTGGCGCCCATGGCCCCACTCTCACCCCCAGATGGACGTCTACTGCTTCCTCTTCACCGACCTCTTCCTCATCACCAAGCCCTTCAAGAAGGCTGAGCGCACCAAGGTGATCCGGCAGCCCTTGCTGGTGGACAGAGTCGTTTGCCGGGAGCTCAGAGACCCAGGTGAGAGCACTGGGGGCAAGGGGGACTACAGGGAGGTCCGTGGACACTGCTGACAACCACTGCCCACAGGCTCCTTCCTCCTCATCTACCTGAACGAGCTGGGGAGTGCTGTGGCCGCCTACACCTTCCAGACCAGCGGGCAGTTGTGCCGCAGCTGGGTTGAGGCAGTGCGCAATGCCCAGGTGAGGGCACGTGGGTGGGTGGGGGACCCATGGGTGCCCTGTGCACACCCCGTTCCTCACTGATGCCTCCCCCTTCCCAGAACCTGCTGCAGCGACTGCGGCAGCGCCGGCGCATGGAGGAGCAGGAGGACGAGGAGGACGAGGAGGAGGAGGAGGAGGAGGACGGTGAGAGTGGCACCTCAGCTGCCAGTTCACCTACCATCCTGCGCCACAGCAGCGCCAGCCCGGACTCACAGCAGTGGTAGGGAGCAGGAGGGGGAGGACTTGCACACCCTCAGCCTGGCACAGGCCCCTCCTCACCTTCTTGCCTCCACAGCCCGTCCGACGGCTCCACCGAGACGCTTGCCATGGTGGCAGCAGATGGTGGCGACGAGCTCTCCTCCCCAGACTGGGACACAGGACCCTTCAGCTCAACCTCGGACGGCTCCTCCGTCAGCACCAGCACCTCCATCGGCACTGGCACCTCTGCCGAGACCCCCACCTCTGCCGAGACCCTCACCCAGGAGCTGCCTGCAGGCGCCCTGCCTGTTCCCCTGCCCCACGGCGTGGCCTCCCCAGGCAGCGGCTGCCGCTCGTCCTCCATCGACAGCGCCTATGGCACACTCTCACCCACCTCCCTGCGGGACTTCGGCCAGCAGCCAGAGGGGAGAGCCGAGGAGGGGCAGGAGCCCTCCCTGGCCCCTCCGGCTCCACGGCCTGCCTCGCCCCGGCTGCGCCGCCGGACCCCCGTGCAGCTCCTGCTCTGCCCGGCCAGGGTGCTGAAGTCCAAGTCGGAGGCCAGCTTGCCGCAACTCCTGTCCCCCACTTCCCCAGGCCCCCTAAGCCAAAGCCACAGCCTCTCTGACCTCTGTGCTGGTTCCCCCCGGACTAGCCAAGATCCCGCACCTCTAGCTGTCCCCGGCAGCAATGGCAGCTCCACATCAGAGGTCTCAGAGCCAGAGGAGCCAGTGGAGAGCCCAGCATCCCTCCTAGGGGAGCTCAGGCGCGACCCCCTACCTCCTGCCCGCCGGACCCTCTCGGACCCACAGTCGGCACAGCACCGCAAGCTGACACTGGCGCAGCTGTACCGGATCCGGACCACGCTGCTGCTCAACTCCACACTGACGGCCTCGTAAGCTGCCTGCTCCTGGGGGTGCCCCAGCCCTTCCAGGGGCTTCCCAGGGACCGAGTCCCAGTGCTGAAGGCACCTCTCCCCACTCTGTGTCTTGCAGGGAGGTCTGAGAGCCGCTGGTGTGGAAAGGACAGGTGCATGGATGTATCAAGGAGCTTCTCCTGCTTCTAACCGTAGCGTAATGCCGGCGCCGGGCAGAGCGGGCACGGGGATGCCATGCTGGTGGGGACATGGATGGGGACGCAGACCAGTCCCCTCGGCGAGGACATGTCCTGGGCATGGCGGTGCGGGGCTGGACATGGCGCGTGGCTTGTGCTGAACCCCTTGTCCACGGACACAAGAGTTGTCAGGCCCTGGGGCTGTGGGGGGCTGTGGGAGACTGTGGGTCAGCTCCTGCAGGCGAGGAAGGGATTATGATGTTGGCAGTGGCGAGTGGAGAAGGTGCTGAGAGGGACGTGGTGCTGGTGGCACAGTGCTGTGGACAGCGCAGGGAGGAGGCTGGGGCTGGTGGCAGGAGAGGACGGTGCAGGGCTCAGGCAGGTTTGCCCTGTGGGGTGGCAGTGGATGGCAGCACCTGGGGCTGGAGTGTGGGAGCCACGGTGGGACATGCGCGGCGGCCAGAGCCCCGGCTGCCCCCCCATGCTAGGCTGCACTCCACGTCCCAGCTGAGCAATAAAACCAGCTGGTGCACGCTCACGTCCGCCTCGCCTCTCCTTTGCCTTCAGCGGCACCCAAGGCTGGGCAGCACCCGGGTGGGCGCAGCGCGGCTGGGGGAGCCCCACCGGGACAGACAAAGAGGGGATAGGGGCCAGTTCCAGTCTCCCGTTCTGGAACTCGGAGTGGGGATGGAGCCCTGGGGTGGGGGTCAGCACTGCTCCCCACACACCCTGCGTCCCCCCGCCACCCCCGCTACCATGCGGCTGTGCCAACGGGCAAGGGAGGGCGGTGGCCGGGCCCGCGACGAGGCAGTGCAGCTCCCTCCCGCGCCCAGCACTCCCGTCATGTGGTTTCGTGCCCCCTGGACTCATTTCCAAAAAAGCATTTCCTCCTGCTGTGGTTGGGCGTAAAAGCCTGCCTGGGGAGGGCTGGCGCTCACTCACCACGCGTCGCGTGCTGCTGACGGCAGCCATGGGGTGCCGGGGCACCCTGCCCGGGCACTGAGCTGCCCCGACACCCCACTGCACCTGCTGCCCCGCTCCCCTCACCGCCCCGGCATGACCCAGCCGCATCGGCCACAAGGATGAAGTGTTGCTGCCCTGGGGTGGCTTGGGTGAGTGCGGTGGCGTGGGGGTCCCATGGAGCCCTGGCACCAGTTGTGGGGTGTCCCACGGCTGTGGCCGTAACGGGTCTGGAGGAGGGAGGGAGGAAGATGGATTAACTCCACTGCCAAGCGCGCCAAAAACCGCTTACCCCTCTGGCTAACAGCTGGGGCTGGGGGCTGCTGCGCCAAAGCGTTCACTGTGCGGCGTGACCACGGAGGCCACAGGCCATAGAGATCTCGGCCACAGACAGGATGCGCCCGTGGGAAGCGTGGGGTCAGTCATGGGGCTACAGGCAGGGCAGTGCCACGGGGAGTGGCTATGCCGACAGCCTGCGGGCGGCTGCCGTCGGGGGCTAGCTAGGCACACGGGTGGCGGCCGCGGCGGCTGCGTTACGGGCGGGAGAGGCGCTTGCACGGCACGAGCGGCGGTGGCTCTCCCCACCGCGCAGCCAGCCCTGGGCCTGCCCCGTGCCCACGGCTCCCCTGTCCACCGGGCACCTGCTCCCCGCGCTGCGCAGGGGCGGCTGCCCGTCTGCGGGCGGGGTGCGCGGGCAGGGCCCCGCTGCGGGGCGGTCGTGCCTCAGCGGTGACTCAGATGTGCCGCTGGCAGCCGGGGCTGAGGCAGCCGCCTGGATCTGCCGGCAGCGCTCTGCGAGCGGGGCGGCCCAGCGCGGTTTCCAGTCTGCCGGTGGCGGCGGGTTTAGTAGAAAATGATTCAACTGCCGTAATCGGGGCCATCACGGCTGGGAAATCCAGCCCCCAGCGAGGAATCCCCTGGCTCCCTGCCCACACTGTCAGCGCCACGGTCCTCTCAGCCCCCGGCCCAGCCTGTGCAAGGGGTGTCAGCGTGGGCACTGCCCGCTGCACCCACCGGGGCTTCCAGGGGAGCGGGGCTGCCCTGCGGACAGCACCTGGCACCCCGCGGGGGAGCAGTGACCTACTTTGGGACGCGCGTAACGAGGCGCGATAGCATCGGGGAGAGCGTGAGCCAGGCACGGCTTCCTCTCGGGGAGGAAATCACCTCCTCTGTGAGGGAGATAAAGCCCAGGAAAGTCAAAGCTGGCAGCGTTAACCCCTACGCGCCCGGGCACCGACACCTCCCTGAGCTGGCGATCTCTGGCACCACCAGCAGTCCGTGTGCCTGACTCACTCGTCCCCATCCCTGGGGACATGGCAGGGGTCCTGTTGGCACAGGCGGTCGAGCATCTCGGTGCCGCTCCCCAGCCAGCCTGGAAGCACCATTTGCAGAGCACACGGGGGCACCTGACAGCCCCCTGGGCACAGACTGTGGCACGGTGGCCCCCACAGTGGCAGCAGGAAGTTGCTTGCTCGTGTACTGCGGGGAAAGCAGAGCACAGGGACTGCCGCGGGGCATTCCCGACCCTGGGGCAGCACACCCACGCGGCTTTGGGGCAGAGGGCCACGGCTGCAGCCGTTCTGCCCTGTGCAGGCACCGGTGTCAACACAGTTCCAGGTACGGCTCTGGCTCCGGTAGCCCAGCATGAGCTGGTGTGAGGGCCGTCCCCACGGGTGCACGGCTCCTGGAGCAACCCGGCTGCCTGCAGCCCTGCTCTCTCCCTGCTTGCAGGTGATCTTGGCAGCGCTGTGGCTGGCGGCCAGCGAATCGCAGCCCCCAGGGTGGCGGGACCGCGCCGTGCCGCCAAGGCGGCGGGTCCTGGTGCAGCCACTCCTCCGCCTGCGGAGACATGAGACCAGACTCCCGTGCCCCGCCGGCATGAACTGGATCGAGAGTGCTCACCACTGCTGCCCCCAGTGTCCCGCAGGTGAGCGCTGCCCGATCCTTGTGGCATGGCACAGCACACCATGGCACCGCAGGTGCATTGCTCCAGGTGGCCGTGCTCCCTGTCACCTCACTGTCCCTGCAGGGAAATTCCTGTTCAAGCCCTGCACAAGCCCTGCGAACCGCAGCGACTGCCGCGACTGTCCCGCGGGCACCTTCCGCACGCAGCCCAACACCCTCAGCGAGTGCCAGGCTTGCTACGAGTGTGACCGACAAGGTGAGCTGGCACCACACCACACCACACCGCGCCGTGCTGTGCTGTGCTGTGCAGCGCGGTGCCGTGCTGCTCACCGCCTGCTTTCTGCAGCTTTCCAGAGTGTGCTGAGCAACTGCTCGGCCACCAGCAACGTCGCCTGCGGCTGTGAGCCCGGCCACTTTCGTGTCTGCCTTGACAAGCACTGCAGCGAATTTTCTTGCCGGAAATGCCAGCCCTGCACCGGACGCCTCATCCGGCAACCCTGTGAGTGCTGCCAGCTGCCCCACGGCACAACCTGCCAGCAGAGCCACCTCCGGCTGTGCCACCCTGCCTCATGTCCACCCTCTCCCCAGGCTCAGAGGCAGAGGACACAGTTTGCGACAGCAGCTGCAAGCCTGACTTCTACAGAGAGGGTGATGAGTGCCGGCCATGCCACCCGTAAGCATTGACCCTCCAGCCTGGAACACATGTGGGGCCCATGGCATGGCACAGCACGGCACCCACGGGTTCCATCTCTTTGCAGGAGAACCCCGGACACATGTGGCAAAGAGTGCCAGCAAGTGTGCAGCAACAACAATGACCAAGGTATGGAGACAATGGGGCCAGGGGTGGTGGTGTGCAGTCACCGTGCCAGCCAGCTGATGGGAATGTTTCTGCTCCTCCTTTCAGGCTCAGGTCTGGAGTACATCCTGCTGGGACTCACTGGGCCTCTCTTCCTGGGTGCCCTTGCCATCTACCACAAGAGGAAGAGGCTCTGGCATGATGCCCTGGCAGGTGGTCCCCTCCCTGCAGCACAGGCTGCCACTTCAATGGCCGGGGCTGCGGCCACACCGTGGTGCCAGCTCAATGCCCGGAGGTGGGACAACCTGTGCTGGACCCAGCCACGCTCCCCACAGGGGACAGAGCGTGCCGCTGGCACAGCAAAGCAGAGCCTCAAACACCAGGCCCTGCTGTGTGAGCAGCCCAGTGACGAAGGAGAGCCCTCTGCACTCCCAGAGCCCCGTGGTGCCCTGCTGCAGGGCAGCCAGCTCTATGCCGTCATCGATGTGGTGCCAGTACGGCGTTGGAAGGAGTTCATGCGGATGCTGGAGCTGCGGGAGGCAGAGATTGAGCTGGTAGAGCTGGAGGTGGCCCACATCCGTGACCAGCAGTACGAGATGCTGAAGCGCTGGTGCCAGCAGACCAGTGCCACACTGGACCACGTCTTTGCCGCCCTGGAGCGCATGGAGCTGGCTGGCTGTGCCGAGGCACTGCGCCAGAGTCTGTCCGCGGGACCCTGATCCCCAGCGTCAGCACCCTGGCACAGGGAGGTCCCGACACCTCCACATCTCACTGGGCACCTCATCCCAGCCGTACCCCTAAGTATTGTTACTTATGCCGTGTAGACATTTTATGTCAGTTTTATGTCCCCTTCCCACCTGCCTGTCCCCTCTATTTATGTCCCCCTGCTCCCAGGGCCGGGGAGGACCCCATGCCCCAGCACGTCGGCTGCCCAGCCACTCGCGGGACGAGCGGGCACCGAGCCCACTGCGAACCCATGGGATAGTTCTCAAGGCTGCCCGCTGCCGGGCACTCCTTCCCCCGCCCCAATAAAGTGGTTCTCCATCCGCCAGCCCCGGCCCTTCTTCGCAAGGCTCCGTCAGCCAGGCACCAGGGCACTGATGGCCTCAGGGCCACCTCTGGTGATGTGGCCACTACAGGTGACAAGCAGTGTGGGTGCTGGCAGAGATGCGGGCAGTGTGGGTGATGGGGGTGATTGTGGTGATGGGGGTGAGGGGGGCACCGCTGTCGGCGAGCATGGTGTGGGTGGGGGATGGTGTGGGCAGCCCCAGGAAGGCGCGGGGCACTGCTCGCGGGGTTTATCGTTTTAATCGCTGGAAAGGCAGGCGGTCTGGGCAGAGGTGAGCCGGAAGCTGGCCTTGAGCGGCTCTGGAGGGGCAGGAGTGAGGGCGAGCGCGCTGCAACGGCGAGTGGTGCCAGCGGGGCGTGCGGCGAGCCCAGCCGCAGCGGCCGAGCCGGGCAGTGCACAAGGCGCCGCGTGTCCCACGCCGCGGCAGCTCGCTTTGCAGCGGGCAGCACAGGTGGCGGTGGGCTGGCGGCAGCGGGATGTGGGGGTGGAGGGAGCTACGGGTGCCTGGGGCTGTAGGGGGGGCTTCTCTGGGTTGGGCTATGTGGCCATCCACGGCAGGAGGAGGGTGCCGAGGCATGTCGCGGTCCATGGGAGGACCTGCCAGCCTCCTCCTGCTGCGAAGAGCCAGGATGCGGTGTGGCGTGGCTAGTGCTTGGCTATGTCCCCCTTCTTGAGGATGATCTGTCGCTGCCAGGGCGCCAGCTTTGTCTCATCGTACCCGAGAGTCCTTAGCTTTTCCGACTGCTCCTTCTCCTTCTCCTCCTCCTCCCGCTTCAGCTTCTCCTGCTCTTTCCTGCTTAGCAGCAGAGGGCACAGGGCGCCGCGGTCACCAGAGCCGCGGGGGCCGCCGTGCCCGCCCACCCAGGGAAGGGGCTTGCGGCACTCACCGTTTCTGCTCCCTGCGAAGGCAAAGGGAAGAGTGTGGTTAGCAGAGCCGCGGGAGTGACCGGCTGGTGCAGCATCCCCCGACCCTGGCTCACCTCTCTTCCTCCAGCTTCTTGCGCAGGATGTCCCTCCTCCAGGCCGGCATGCTGGCCAGGCGCGCCTCCTCTTCTTTCTCCTGCAACAGACAGCCGTGTTACCGGCACTGCCGGGAGCCCGCCCTCACTGCCGGCACCACGGGGCCGCAGCATCATCCTGGTGCGCGGCATCACATCCTTCTGGCAGCCGCCCTCCTTGGCACGGTACTGGTGGGGTTCACCAGCACACGGCTCGCCGACGCGCCCCTCGCTGCCCGCCTTCCGCCGGCGCCGGGAGGAGGAAGGAGCGCGTGGCGTGGCCAGCCCTTGCAGCACACCACAGCTTTATTGCACGACACGCGGGGGCCCACGCTGCCCCAGCACCGCAAACGCCACACCAGAGGGGAGCGCAGCCCCGCCGCTGCACCTGCCACACAACACACAGCCACGGCAAGCGGCACACACTGCAACCTCGGCCCGGGGCCGCGCAGAACAACACCCAGGCCTCTGCCAAGCTGAGCTGCACCATGAGCCACAGCGGCAGGCGAGCACACCCGGGCACCAGCCCACAGCTGTCCCCTGAGCTTGCTACCGCGCCGCGCCACACCACTAGCACAGCCTGCAGCATCCCGCCGGACTCAGGTGTCGAACATCTCCGCCTCCTTCTCCTTCCAGAAGGAGAAGCTGCGGTCAATGAAGCGGCAGACGTCTTCCTCGCTGAACTCTCCCAGCTCCGGCACTGGCAGTGCTGCCCCCTGCCCTTCCAGGGCCATGGTGGGGGGCTCTGGCAGGCTCTCTGCCACTGCCACAGGGTCATCCCCAAAAAACTCCTGTACGAGGTCCTCAAAGCCGTCAAGCCAGTGGCGGTGGCCAGCCTCGACCTGCTCCAGCACGGTGCGGTGGAAATGGCGGACGCGGTGCCAGCTGTGGCTGCCCAGGCGGTCAAACATTTCGTAGCAGAGCAGGTGGCGGAAGCGCCGCTCCTCCGGGCTGAGGGGCATCTCCAGCAGCTGGAAGTAGCCCAGCATGAAGAGGTCGAGCGGGAGGCTGTCGTGGGGCATGGGCGAGCCGCCGACGTGGGGCAGGAAGTGTTGGGGCCAGTACAGCACCGTGGTGCGGCTCAGCCGCCGGATCTGACGCCCTGGGACCCGGCGGGCGACACTCCTCCAGCGGGCCAGCAGCCGTCCCGCTGCCGGCCGCCGCCTCCCCGGCCGCCGCGGCCGCTCCTCCCCGGTGCCCGCCGCGAGTGCCCGCTTCTTCCAGTGCTCCAGAAAGAGGAAGACGGCGCGCTCCTTGCACCCCTTGGTGCGTTCATGTGGGCTGCTTGGCTCTGGCAGCGCTGGCCTGCTCCGCCGCAGTGCCCCATCCCCGTATTCCTCCTCCAGGATGGGCCGGCGGGTGCTACCAGGGGGCTGCACCCGCTTGCGCTTAGTGACCCTGGGGGGAGGTGCAGGGGACCCCCCTGGCCCCTCGTAGTTGGCCTTGAGGCTGCGGACAGAGACACCGCAGCCCAGGATCTCGCGCCGGGCGTCGTGCTGGGCACCGGGGCTGCCCACTGCTCCCCCCGCCCCAGGGCCCTCCCGGCCCCTCAGGGCGGCTGGTGGTGCGGCCGCGCTCCTCGGCAGTGCGGGGGACTGGCTGCCGCGGGCAGGCGCGTTCTCGTGGGCGAGGGCGAAGCGCCGGGGTGCCGGGGGGGCGGAGAGCGGCAGGAGCGGCGGCAGCTCCTCCTCCGGCCCCCCTGGAAGCGGCTGCCCCGGCTGCGCCTCGTGCATCACCCGCAGGCTCCCCAGCTGCCTCTCCAGGTGCTGCATGTCCTCCTCCCGCATCGGCTGCCCGGCGGGTCCCGGCAAGCCCCCGCGGGCAGGTGGCCCGCGCCGGCACAGGGGCGGCGAGCGGCTCCCAGGCTGCGGCGGGAGAGAGGGCAAAGGGGCTCTTGAGGCCATGCCGCACGCACCTCGCGCTACTGCCGCCGTGGGTGGCATCCCCGGGGTGTGACGCCCCTGCATGCAGGTAGGGTGGTCCCCAGCGCAACTGGGAGCCAGAGGCAATGCCACGCACGCCATCTCGCCAGGTCCTGAGCTGCTGGGCCATGCCCGCGCCGCGCTCGCCGCCGCAGCACGTGGGACACCCCTACCTTGCGCCGCTGCTCCTCTTCCTCCTGCATACGAAGTTGCAGCTTGCGAACCATCACCTGCCGCTTCCACTCGGGGATGGGCCGACCCTGCTCGTCCTGGCTCGGCACCAGCGCCTCCACCTCCACCGCTGCCCCAGCGCCTGCTGCCGGCACCGGTGAGCTTCCGTTCAGCACTGGCTCTGGCGAGCCCCCTGCCAGGCAGCGTGGTGGCCCAGCAGCCTCGGGGGTGGCCGGCGGGGTGGGCGTCCTGGTGGGTGACGGGGAGGACACTGGCGACTCTGCCTGTGGAAGGAGGGAGGGAGGGCGGTGGGCACTTGCCGTGCTATGCTGCAGCGCGCCACCGGCTCCCCTGGCCCCCATCACCACCTACGTTGGCCCCTGCCTGGCCGCTGCCGGAGAAGACGGTGGTGAAGCCTTTGCTCTGTGGCGTTGGCTTGAGGCTCTTCCCAGCTTTGATCTCGGCCAGCAGCTCCGAGTTGTCGCCGGTGGGGGACATCATGTTGAAGGACTTGGTGCCTGAAGAGAGGCAGGAGGGGCAGTAAGCACCTCTCCAGTACCATCTGCCTGCCCCTGTGAATCCCCCATCAGCTTGCAGGGTAGTGGGGTGGAGGGGTGGCTGGCTGACTGCCCGACTGCCCCCCTCCCCGCCATCCAGGAGCCCCTGAAACGCCTCTGAAGCAGCATCCCGACACCCAGCTCACCGGTTTACAGGAACACCACATCACCAAACTCCTGGGTCCATCAGACCCCAGTGGAGCAACCTCTCAGCGCTCAACAGCCTGGCACCCCAGCTCCACAGATCCGTAAGACCAGCACTCCAACAGCAGCTTACAGGGTCCATGGCACCCTGCTGGAGCAGCACCCCAGCACCCCAATACCCCAAGGGTCCCAGCCTGGCCTCAGCCCCGAATGCCACCCCATGCCCCCGAGGCACTATGCTGCAGCAGAAGTGTGCCCCTGGAGGGATGGCTCCATGGCTGGCGGCAGCCCTGCCACTGCAGGACGGCCCTTACACTCCCCCGGCAGCTCTCGGCAGCGATGCACCGACAGCCTGAACCAGACCCCCTGCCAGCCCGGTGCCCAAAGGGCTGCGTGGCACCGGCACCCCGGCGATGCTCTTCCCACTGCTCGTGCCACCCGCCCCGCGAGCACCCACCGTCCGTGCCAGCCATGCGTGAGTCCCTAACGGCCCATGGTACCGTGCCAAGGCAAAGCCCCCTCCCCTCGGCCGGCGCCCGCAGCTCGCTCCGGTCGGCTGCGCCACGCCGGAGCCAGAGGGCTGCGGGTGCTGAGGGCCCAGCGGGACGCGCGCGCTGCCATCCAGCGCCGGCTGAGACCCCCCGGTCCCGGGAGCCGGCGCGGGCCGAGCGCGGGTGCCGCACCCCCTGTCTGCACCAATCACCTCCCGTAGTCCTGCAGGGAGGGGCCGGCCCAGGCGGCCTGCCCACCCCGGGATCCCTCCGGCCGGCGGGCCGAGCCTTGGGGTGGGTGCAGCGGGGGCGAGGGACGGGCGCTCGGGA
>VZTG01002650.1:376881-387578 GCA_013397845.1 Melanocharis versteri | reverse complement strand
GTCTCTTCTGCCGTGCCTGCAGTGCGAGGACAGAGGGTAATGGCCTTAGGCTGAGAGAGTGGAAATTCAGAACAGGTATCAGAAAATGCTTTCCCTGTTCGGGTGCTCAGGCAGCAGGAAGGTGGTGGAGTCACCGTGCCTGGAGGTGTTCAGGAGCGTCTGCACCTGGCGCTGGGTGACGTGGTTTAGGGGTTACAGTGGCGGTGCCGGGCGGGCGGTGGGAAAGGATGATCGCAAAGGTCCCCGAGCCCGACGGCTCCGTGACCGACCCCAACCCGGCCCCGGCAGCCGCGGCCCGGGCCCAGCCCACAGCACCGGCCGCGCAACTCTCGCGAGAGCGGCACCTCCCCGCGGCTGCCGCGGCTGCGCGGGGCGGGGCTCTCGCGAGAGCGGCGAGGCCGTTTNTGCGCGGCCGCCTGGCCCTCGCCCTGCACGTGGCGGGCGTGAACGCGGCGCTGCTGCTCATCTACCCACGGCCGCTCTACAAGGTACGGGGGTGGCCCCGGCGGGCGGCGGGGTGAAGTGCGGTTGTTGAGGGTCCGGTCCCGGTCCTGGTCCTGGGGTGCGGCGGTCGGGATACCCCGGGCCCGGGGCGCGGCGGCGGCAGCGCGTTCTCCCCTCCCTGTGCTTGCAGATCGCCGTCCGGGCCTGTTTCCTGGGCTTCGCCTTCGGCTGCGGGCTGCTGCTGAGCGCCGGCCGCTCCGCCTGGCGCCACTTCGGATGGTAAGGGCAGGGCCGGGCCGAGCAGCCGGGCGGGCGCGGTGCCCCCGGCCCTACTAAACCTGCCCTCCCTCCCGCCGCAGGTACATGTGCTCCCTCTCCCTCTTTCACTACTCGGAGTATTTGGTGACAGCCATCAACAACCCACGCAGCCTCTCGCTGGACTCCTTCCTACTGAACCACAGCTTCGAGTACAACCTGGCTGCCCTCTCGTCCTGGGTGGAGTTCACGCTGGAGAAGCTCTTCTTCCCAGGTCGGCCACCCTGTCCCTCCCTGACTCTGCCCAGCTGCACGTGGCTTGCCTGGGGTCCATCTGTCTGGTAGCAAAGTGCAGGTGATCCTCAGCTTGCTGCCCCGTGACAGCCGTGTAGCAGCTTTGCCATGGTCATAATCCCTCAGTGCTCAAAGCCTCTTGGGTTGGATCTCAGGAGGGCAGGGGGGAGCCCCGCCTCACTCTGACATGCCAGGTCAGGGGATCTTCAGCCTTTTCCTTCCTTGGTGGTACAGGAATGACGTGTCAGGTACACCTGGGCGTCACCTTTTGACAGGAATAAAATCAAGTAATCAAAATCTGTTGCTGGTTGTCCAGTCTGGGGCAAACTGGGTGTGCTCTTCTGTTTATTCTTGGGAGAGGGAAGCTGTTCCCATTTGTTGTTTTATAGCAGCCTGAGCATGTCCTTGGCTGTGCTTTGTGTTGGCTTTGCTCAGCCCCTACAGCTGGGCCCCACAGACTAATTGATGCTAACACCAAGCAGGGGTTGCTGGTTTTATCTGCTTGGTGCGTGATGGCAGCGCATGGCTGCTGCTGTCACGTATTTTGCTTTGAGATGGGGGGCAAAGCCCCCTCACTGAGCAGCCCCCTGCACTCCTCGAGACCTGTGCAAACCCGTTGTGCCCATCCCTGTCCACGCAGAGCTGAAGCAGATCACCTGGCTGAGCACCGTGGGGCTGCTGATGGTGATTTTCGGGGACTGCCTGAGGAAGGCGGCCATGCTTACGGCCGGCTCCAACTTCAACCACATCGTTCAGAACGAGAAATCTGACACCCACACTTTGGTGACAAGTGGGGTGTACGGGTGGTTCCGGCACCCGTCCTACGTGGGATGGTTTTACTGGAGTATTGGAACACAGGTACTGTATCCAACGTGCTCAGATTATTTCGTGTCATGACCCCAGTCTTTGCTCTCAGTGCTGCCCACGCTGTGATGGGGTGCAGACAGCACCTAGTGCTGGGCATGGATTCTGCTGCCTCCCACTGGCACACAGGAAATCAGGAATCCCTGAGTGCTCTGCCCCATGTAATCTTTGGGAAGAGCCTCTTCCCTTAATTTTCTCTGTGCAGTAAGGAGAGGTGGTGGAGCTGGAGTTTGAGCCAGAACCCCCTTGCAGGCTTGGGGTGCGATTTGCTGCTGGTCTAAAGCTGGTGTCCAGAGTTTTCTGTATCCCTGTGGTCAAAATGCCTTCCGTGAGTGGTCAGACTTAACCTGGCTCCTGCCAAACACCAGTCCTGTGCTTGAGGGCAAGGAAGCTCCCTGACCAGAGGGTCAGCTCTGGCCAGCTGCGGCCAAGCTGTAGCTCAGTGCTGCTGTAGCTGTGTGTTCTTGCAGCTGGCCGGGGGTTTGCATTGGATTGTATTTCTCTGGAGAGAGTCCATAAGGGTGGCACATGGAGCTTTTGAGAGCTGGGGTAGTGGAGCCAGTACTGCCTGTGTGCTGCTTTCTTCATTCTGGGGAGAAACTAGTGCTTATGAAGTTTCACAAGGAGTGTTGGGGTCTTTTCTTTTTCTGTGTCAATGTTACTGGAGGGGGATGAGCTGTGGGGCTGGGGCAGCCTTGGATTCTTGAGGCGACGCTGACCAGCAGCATCTGTTCCAGGTGTTGCTCTGCAATCCCATCTGCGTGGTGGGCTACGCACTGGCGTCCTGGCGCTTCTTCAGGGAGCGGATCGAGGAGGAGGAGATCACACTCATTCACTTCTTTGGAGAAGAGTACTTGGAGTACAAAAGGAAGGTGCCATCGGGTCTCCCTTTTATTAAAGGAGTCAAATTGGAACTGTAACATGGGCAAAAACCGGACTGACTGAGCAGATGCCCAGCTCCTGCTGCGCCCAGTGCCTGTGTGGCACTGGCATTGGGAGGTGCCTGTTGGTATTTCCCGGCCACCCAGGAGGAGCTGGTGGAGGGCTGCGGCATTGGGCAGCCTGCTGGGTCACTCACAGATCAGAAGCTCATTCCTCCTCCTTGAGATCAGTCTTTCGTTGCACATTCAGGGATCTTCCAGATAACTTAGCCTGTAACGACCCTAAAGAGAACGAATCCTCCTGCCTGCAGCAGCTGAATTGTCTTGGAACGCCTCTGGAACTGATTCTACCAGAAAACAGCACTGCCCTCCTGGCCCTGGGCGGGGAAGGTGCTGGGCAGCAGATTGTTCCTGTTGCATAATTCGATTTTAAAGCTTTCTGACCTCGTGAGCCCGGTGACACGGCTTTAATCTCTTCGGGCCCAACTCCTTGAGCTGGCACTGGGGCAGCCGTGGGAGCAGCCTCCGGCTCTGCCTGGCCTCGAAGCACCAGTGTGCCGGCAGCACGGCACCACTCAGTTCTCTGGAGGCCTTGGGGTCTGCAGGGAGGATTCTGCTGCTCCCCTCATGCCGCTGGATCCGAGCACCTCTGGGCCCGCTCCTCCTCCCTCCAATGCTGCTGCAGGTGCAGTGTCACTGCTCCAGCCGCTGCCTCCTGCTGCCACCTCTGTTCCTTCTTCCTGCTTCCAAATCGCGCTGCTTCCTATCCTGCCAGGCTGCCTCTGTCTTGCAGAGATCCAGGATTTTGGGTTGTGAAAGAACCACAGCTGCCAGGCTTGCTAAGGGCTTTGGTCCCTGAGATCCTCCCCTGCTCTTTTGGGCAAAAGCTGTGATGTCAGGGCAAGTAGGAGATGCTTCTAGGGAAATCTCCAACCAGGAGAAGAATTGGGCTAGCTATTGCTCTTTTATAGTGACCATTTGGAAATGGTTCCCACTGAGCTGTGTGGTATAACTTAGTTGTTATATACCAAAGAGGTTCACTGTTTTCTTTAGTTCTACATTACTCTTCCTTGCTGGAATGGAAATGAGTTGCTTGTCAGTTCATGCTTGGAGCTTGTGGTGTTCCATGGGGAAGGTGCTGTGGTATGGCTCAGGAAGGGGCACTTGGTGAGAATGGCTTGGGTTTGGGTTTGGTTTTCTTTTTTTATAAAAAAAAATGAGAAAACATTGCCAACTTCTGTCTGGTTATTTGAAGGTCTCTCGAGGTGCTGGTAGCGTCATGGAAACTGGAATCCTTTATAATTCTTGGTGGGTTCTCAGAACACGCCAGCGCTGCGTTGAGACACGATTGTGACTCAGTGATTTGTGGGGCTGTGCAGCTACAGGGATGAAGCTGATCCTGACCCTAACCCCGACCCTCTGTTTCTCCTTGCTGAACTGATGCAGGGTCCATCCTCCACTGGCTTTGCTTGATCACAGAGCATCTGCCTGATGCCCTTGCTGGTGACTTGACTCCTTTGCTGAGTGGGGTTTTGGCTTGGGAAAAAAGAAAAATGTTGAAAACGCCCCAGTTGGTGAGTGCTGATCTGTGCACTCAGAGGCTCCGACCTGGGCTGTTCTTGTCTCAAGGAAGCTCAGGGAAGCACTGGTTGTGGCCAGTGGTGCCTCGGGCGGGTTAATCTGTAACTAATTTTTTTCTAGGTAGTAATGTTCCTGCTGTGCCCTTGATCAAACTTTGAAACAAGCAATTGTCACTTGGGTTTGATGTGCTGACAACAGAAACAAAGTCTCATTCCCAGATTGTTCTTCATAGTAAATGCACCTTGATCCTAATTTCACAAGTGCCGGTTCCAGCTGTGCAGGCTCTGTCCAAGCAGGATGTGTTGGCACCGAAAGAAAGGAATAAACTTCACCCTGAGCAAAACCTTCAGTGTCTCTTGGCGCTTTTGAGACCAGCAGCTTCTCTTAACCTTTACTTTTCCCAAATCCTGTGACCAGAAGCTCTGTGAGGAGACAGCAGCTTACCAGATGTGGGGAAGGCATGCAAAGCTGGAATAATCCGTGAAACCCTGCCCTCTGTGCCACAGCGATCAGTGAGCTGTTCCTGGCACCTGGCCCGTGTTGGTGCGTTGCTGTCCGTCACCTCACAGGATGCTCCAACACCCGGCTGGGTACCCCTGGCCCTGCCCTGCACCGGGAGTTGTTACTTTTCCCCATATTTTGCAGATGTTGTGGTTTTAGGAGCAGCTGGACACCCTGAGCCAGCAGATCCCTTTTGTCAGCACTGCAGAACCACGCAGACATGGACAACTGCACCCTTTTATTTCACTCTGACACACGCAAGGGAGAGCACAAAGACAGTTTTTCAGAAGCAAGTCCACCTGAGGCCTTTGTATGTGCTGCAGACATGGCTGCCCGGGCTGTTTCCTGCCCTGGCTCCTGGCACTGGGCAAGAGGAGCTGGTCAGTGGCCGGCGCATGGCTCTGCCCAGCGGCTCTGCCACATGCCCAGCACTGGGCTCTATGATGCTGGCTCTTTCAGGGCAGCACTCTCTGCTCCGCTCTTCTGCTGGCCCCTGCAGCAGTTTTTGTATTTTGGGGAGGGGTCTCCAGGGGTGTCCCTGGGCATGGAGCCCTCCCCGGGGCTGGCTGAAGCCCCCTTGTTGCTGCCAGGCGAGACATCCCTGAAGAAGGGAAGGTACTTTGACAGGGTCACTGTCTGGGAAAGGGCATGGGAGGAACTTGGCAGTCAGGTGCTTGCTGTCACCTACCTTGGCACCACTTCATTGTCATCACAGATCTTGAGCAGCATCTGGGCCTGTTCTTCTTTGGGCTCCTGGGGCTCCTGCAGCCTGTGGCAGGATGGGTGTGAGCTATGAGCTACATCCCCCCTGGCCCTGAAAGCATCTGCACCTCTCACCTGGGCTCCAGCCGCTCCTTCACTTTGGCGATGGAACGGACGTAGGGCGCGATCTGCTTGGTGATGGTGCTCAGGCAGCTGTTCTCCTGCCGCAGCTGCAGCAAGTCATGGAGCTGGGCTGGGGGTGAGAGGAGTGGGCTGGGGCATGGCCAGCACTGCAGTGCGGGCACAGGGGGCACAGGGAGGGAGTGTGGGGTCACCAGTACCTTCGTAGATCTCCTGCTCATTTGCTACCCGCTGGTAGGTCTCCTCCCAGACCTGGAAGGAGGAGAGGGAGCTGGGTAGTGTGTGGTGGTACAGCACAGAGGGGCCCTGCTCCACCAGGATGTGCCAGCTGTACCTCCTCAAAGACACTGCGCATCATCTCCACAGCGGAGTAGTGAGCTGCGATCTGCACATCCATCTGCAGCGACTTCTGCAGGATCTCGCTCATGATCTCCGACTTGATAAGCGAGTGGTGCTTGGTGAGGTCACGGTGCAGCTCCTGCACCTGGTCCTTCAGGCCCTGGATCTCTGTCTGCAGCATCTGTGAGAACCGGGGGGCACAGCCATGTGAGCAGGACCAACCTGGCCTGGCCTGTCCTGTCCCACCCCATCCCACTTCCACCCATGCTTCCTACCCGGTAGGTGTTCTCGTAGTTGCGGCAGTGCTCGGCGAAGGGGGTCTCACGTCCCTCGGCCAGCAGCACCTTGGTGCTGATGTACCGGTGCATTGTTGGCTTCTTCACCATGGGGCCGGTGGACATTTTGTCACTGGTGGGGGGGCAGCTAGGCACCATGAGGGTCTTGGAGCATTGGCCACCAGTGAGGCTGCGTGGAGAGGTGACAGTGACATGCTGCAGGTGAGCAGCTGTGGGGGGTTAGGTGCCAGGGACCATGCTGCCAGCTCAGCCCCACCGCCCCTTGGCTCCGGTGAACCTGGGAATGCACCAGTCCCACATGTCCCTTCCCTCACCTGAGCACAGGAGTTCAGTCAGAGGTGCCTTATGTTGCCCCAAAAATCAGATTTCTCTGGGCTGCTCTCCCGATTCCTGCAGCTTTGGAACCAGCTGCGGCAGTGAGAAGCTAAGAGCTGAGCTCGGCACCCTCCAATTTTTTAAGGGCAGGATACAGCTCGCTCCCTCACCGCTGGTATCTCCTGGCCCCTTGGCAGGCACTACTGCCCCTGTTTCCCCCCATCCCGTGGTCTCCCCATGCTAACCACCACCATTGGTCCTACCGTGCAATGCCGTGCTCCCCACGCCTGTGCTGGGGCCAGCAGCCCCCAGGAGCTCAGCCACCCTGCAGTGCCAACCCTGGCTGGGGGCGAGGAGTGGTCCCCATGGGGCGGCAGTGCCTGTTTGTCCTCTCTGGCCGGGAGGGCCTGGCAGGGCCGGTGCTGCCGTGACATCAACAGGCCTAAATATATCCCGGGCGAAGAATGGCCAAGCACTTCCCTGAAATTCTGATAAAAATAGTGGCGGGCAAAGAGGCTGCAGCACCACGGGCATGTGGGCAAGCAGGAGCTGGCCCAGGTGGAACACCCATGGAGAGGGGGCAGAGCCCTCCAGGGACTGTGCAGGGGCCGGGCTGGGTAACAGAGTGAGGCTCAACCAGGCCCCCAGCTGCCAGCCCCGCTGCTGCCCACCCCGCTGCCACCCACCCCACTTCCCAGAAATGTCACTTGAAGCCTGTTGTTCATCAGTGCAGCTGTGCCTGTGCTGTCCTGGTACCACTGCTGAGGTGACAGGCTCAAGGGCAGCAGCAGGGGCAAGCTTGGCATGGTGAGATGCTGAGGGGGCTGTGCAGTGTGGCACGTGGCAGGGCACACAGTAGCACATGTGCCCTGAGTGCAATCCTAGCATCTCACATGTTCGTGCCAGTGATGCCAGGACCGATGCCACCAGCGCTGCCCACCACGGAGCGGCGGGGGCTGAGCATCAGGAGGGGCTCCAGGCAGCGGGCGAACTCTGCCCGGTACTCGCTGTTGATCTGAGGGGCAAGAGAGAAGAGTGTGGCTGGGGCTGGGGCAGAGCTGGCAGCTGGCACTGCCTGCAGGCACTGCAGGCACAGCTCTACCTTGCTGGTCTGGGCCGGCCGCAGGCGGTGTGGCAGCTTGACGATCCTCTGCAGCCTCTCCATCAGTTGCTGAAAAGCAGTGATGAAGCATGGTGAGGGGTGCCCAGCACCTTGCTCATGAGCTCAGCCCTGCTGCAGGATGCTCCGACCACCCCGCAGGGCTGGCAACACTCACATAGCCCAGGTCCAGGAACTCGGCTTTGTTGGCAGAGCTCAGGAAGGCCGAGCAGGTCACCAGGTGGACCTGTGTGTGTGGAGGGGGTCTATCACTGTCTGGCTTTGGTGTCAGGATGTCCCTGCCTGGTGTGAGGCCCTACCTGCAGGGTGGGCAGCAGGGAGGCAAGGTGGGCAAGCTGCTCCTTGAATGCCTTCTCCTTTTCCTCGTGCTGGCTGCAGCAGAGCAGGGCATGGCACAGCCTTTGCAAGACCCCAGGGAGCCATCCAGCCCCAGGCATCCCAAAACACCTTGGGAAGGGGGGACAGCCCTTGGACAGGGCTCAGCCCATGGTCCCTCACCTCTGCACAGCTTTCAGGAGTGTCTTTTTTCTCTCGGAGAGCTGCTCCTGCAAATGGCACAGCCACCCTATGTCCTGCAGCCACCCCAGTCCCTTCCCACCGCCCTGGCTCTGTCCTGCAGGCACAGGGCTCGATGTGCAGGTGGCTACCTCGCACCTGCATGCGGCTGAAGAGGGAGTTGATGGCTGCCTCCTCCTCGCTGGCGCTGTTGCGAACTTCCTCAATCATGGCCTTGAGCAGGACAATGGCCTCGCGCGTGGAGGTCTGCAGTTCCTTCACAGCCTGCCCGGGGTGGTGGGGCGGCTGCAGCGCAGGGGACAGCACTGCACCCCCATGCCACCCCCACACCCCCCGGCCCTGCCCTGCCCACCATCACTGCCTGGTCCAGCCGCTGGCAGCCCTGCATGTATGCTGTCTCAATGTCGATGCAGTGTGCCCGGCTCTCCCTGCAGGCACAGACATCAGGGGGAAAGCACAGGATGGCGCACATGGCAAGCGTGAGGCTGGGGCTACTCACCCCTGCATGTCCCTGAAGCAGTTGATGCAGAGCATGGACTTCTTCTCGGTGGAGAACATGATGTAGGGCTCCTCGTGCAGTGCTGTAGGGGACAGGGACGTGGTGTAGCCTGGCATGGCACAGTGCAGCATAGCATGGCACAGGGCAGCCTGGCATGGCACTCACGGCACTTCTTGTGGATGTCTTTGGTGCGCTTGGAGAGGGAGACGATCTCGTGGCGGGCGAACATCCTGGCACGGTGGGTCTCCTCGCGGCACGGGGCACAGAGGGGCTGCCCACAGGTGTTGCAGAAGTACATGGTGTCCAGCTCCTGTGTGAGGGGACATGGCTGATGGCAGGCATGGCCCTGGCAAGGGTCCCCTTCCCACCCCTCCTGTCCACCCCGCTGCCCTCACCGCCTTGGTGCAGCACCGGTCACAGTTGGCACACTGCACATCCTCCTCGCTGTCCGCCGAGCTGTCCACCAGGAACTGCAGGAGCCGGTCCACGGGCGGCAGCCCCGTGCCTCCCCTCACCACTGAGGGGTGCCTGCGGGGATGAGATGGGGACAAGGACAGGGACACCCACCCAGGCCAGCGCGGCAGCTTCGGGGATGCAGGGAGCAGTGCTGTGCTGAGCTGCCAGCCCTGTGCCGTGCCCCAATCCTGGCGTGCCCCGGGCAGGGCTGTCCCTTACCCGCAGAGTGGGCAACGCAGGCGGCCATCGCTGGCGCGGCCTCGCAGGCAGCTGGCGCAGAAGTTGTGGTAGCAGTCGAGCAGGCAGGGGTGCTGGTAGGGCTCATGGCAGAGTAGGCACACCAGCGGGTGGCAGTTGGCCTTCTCCAGCTCCGAGCAGCTCCCCAGTGGGGAGAAAATGCCGCCCGCCATCTGTGGGGTTGAGAGCCAAGCCCTGTGCGCAGGGACCCCGTGTGGCACCAGTTTGTGAGAGCACTGTGGCTGCCACAGAAAGGACTAATCCTGCCCCAGGGCCCGCGAGCTGCTGACTATTTTTAGGTTATGAGCTGTGTGGCACGAGGCTGCCCCCAGCGCGCCCCTTCCCCCAGTATCACAGGCTGGGGGCTGCAGCGCTGGGTCGGATGGCCCCCACAGCGGGGTGTCCCCCTGGCGTGTGTCCCCCAAAGCAGGAGCATCCCCTGGCATGGGCTGTCCTCTGCGAAGGAGCATCCCGTGCAACAGAGCATCCCCCAGGACAGGGGTAGGGGTTCCTCCAGGACAGGGTGTCCCCCCGGAGGAAGCATTCCCTACAATGGGGTGTCCCCTGCCCAGGGATGTGCCCTACGATGGCAGCCTGGCAGCGAAGGCAGCCAGGTGCCCCACACGCCGGGAGTCCCCGTTTTGGGCACAGGTGTGTCCTGGCCAGGTGAAGGCTTTACCTCTCCCTGTCTGTAAGCCGGGGGATCCGAGCCGAGCTGTGCTGCTGCTCACCGTGTGCCGGCAGGAATGAGAGCGATGCCGGGGCCGCCAGGGCCCGGCAGACCCTGTGACGTGGGGCCCCCTGGCACTGCCGATCGGCTGCCACGCCACGGCCCAAAAATAGCCCCGTGCGCTCCTCGGGGCCCTGCGGCAGGGACGGCCCTCGCCGAGTGGGGACACGGGACTACGTAGCCACCCAGGCTGCGGGGACACGGGCATCTGCATGGCCTGGTGACAGCCCGCAGGACGTGTGGGGGTCACCCTGTGCGCAGTGAGGAGCCCTGGGCTGCGGGGGGGTCACTCCGTGCACAGTGAGGATCCCACAATGCAGGGTAACTCCGTGCGAAGTGAGGAGCCACGGAGTGCAGGGTCACTCCGTGCCCGGTGACGCTCCCGGGGGGTCACTCCGTGCCCGGTGAGGTTCCTGGGAGGATCGCTCCGTGCCCGGTGAGGCTCCCGGGGTGCCGGGAGATCACTCCGTGCCTGGTGAGGCTCCTGTGGGGGGGTCACTCCGTGCCCGGGGAGGTTCCCGGGGGG
>VZTG01002650.1:349951-372720 GCA_013397845.1 Melanocharis versteri | reverse complement strand
CCCGTTATCCGCGCGCCCCGGATCGGAGGGGTCTGTGCCGGCTCCTCCCCAGTAGCCGGTTCCCCCCCGGGCGGTGCCTGGGGGTGGGCTGGTACCCCGAGCTGGGCTTGATGCAGCGATGCCCGACCTGTCAGACCTAAACCAGCACAGCGTGAATCAGAGAATCGTGAAATCGGGATGGTTTGGATTGGGAGGGATCTTAAAGACCATCCAGTTCCATCCCACTGCCATGGGCAGGGACGCCTTCCACTAGAGCAGGTTGCTCCAAGCCCCGTCCAACCTGGTCTTGAACACTTCAGGGATGGAGCATCCACAGCTTCTCTGGGCAACCTGTACCAGGGCCTCACAAAAGTCGAGCAAGCAGTATGTCCTGACCACTCCGAAGTGCTGTTGCTGTATGAGCTCTGAAATTAAAGACACAGGCCTAAAGCCATGTGGAGACTGGCTGGAATGCTGGGGTGCGCTAGGTTTGGGGAGATAATGACAGGAAGGGGAGGTGTGTGCTAGCATCAGTGCCTCTGCCCAGGGCCAGGTCCCTGAGCTGGTGTGAGGAGCCCAGGACAGCCTGGCAGCTGTGGCACTGTGGCACCCATTTTCCACATGAACCCTTCCTCTCCTCCACTCACTGTGTTTTTGTGAGCTCTACCTGGGGATCAGAAAGGTAAAAGCCAAGTGCTCTGCAGGCCCAGGTCAGCGGGAGCAGCAGCACACGGGGTGTCCCTGTGCCCATCTCCTGAGAGCGCAATGTGGGCTGCCCACGCCTCTGTGCTGGATGTGAGTGGCAGGAGGATCTGGGCATGGGAAGAGCTGGGGCTGGTGCTGCTGGGCAAGACCCTTGAGGGGCACCAGTGGGGCAGCTGCCGGTGTGAGGGTCTGCAGGAGAGGCCACAGAGCTCCGTGTCTCATGGCCTGAAGCTGCTGCTCAGGTGTGTGCTCCTCCGTGATGGTGAGCATGGTGTCCTGTGCCTGTGCAGTCTGTCCATGTGAGCTGTCCCTTTTGTCCCCAGAAGAAGATGATGGGGTGCTGGAAGGATTGGATGAGTTTTTTGCAGAAGACCAAGTCGTGGTACAGAAAAAGAAGAAATCCAAGAAGCTGAAAGATGGCAAGGCTGCCAAAATCAAGAGGAGGAAGAAGGAGGTAATGCTGCGTTTTCTCACACTGGGCTAGGGCTCCTCAGCTGTGGTGCAGAGGCAGCAGCTCAGAGTGCTGCTGGCAAGCAATTCTTGGGTCTCTGTGAGTGGAAAGAAGGGTTGTTATCGGGATTTTCCCTCACTGAGCAGGTGCTCTCCCAGCCCTGGGAGGTGACCCTCTTGCCCAGCTTGGCTACTCAGGGGTGGCACTGTCCCCTGCAAGTGGTCTCTGGGGAGCAGCTGGGGGGAGAAGGGCACTTCTGGCAGTGGTGCAGGCACCTACCCCACAGGAGCAGCTCAGCTCTCATGGGTACATCAGTGTGTGCAGCGGTACCGTCCGGCACCACGTGTTGAGGTCCTTCTGCCTAAACCACAGTGCAGCATCTGGGGACCACAGTAAATCTTGCTGATGTGCACTGCACCAACACGGCATCTGGGGCTCACATTCCCAGGGAGGGAGATGCAAACCACCATGCTGGGACATGATCGGGGCAGGGCTTGGAGGTTTCTGTGGAGACTGGTGTTGGCTGCACTCATTCCAGATGTTTGCAAGTGAGATGGTCCAGGGGCCTCTAGGACTTGGCACATGGAAGGACTCTTGGGCCTTCTGTAGGAAAACAAAGGTGAGGATTTGTGTCCTCAAGGGTCAGGCCCTCAGGCTACACTGGAGGTGTGCTGCTGGGTTGAGAAGGTTGGCTGTCGCTGCTCCCAGAGCCCGGCTCGCTGCCGTGCTGTGCCACACGGGCTCTGCCTCTCACTGTCCCATCCCTGGACAGTGCTGGACGTGAGGACAGGAGCAGACATCTTGTGTGCTGGCCCTTTCCCTGCCTAAATGTGGACAGGCTGCTGGGAAGAAGGGGCGAGCAGTGACGGTTCCTCAGCACCCTACTTCCCCTGCTGTGGCTGGGGAGAAGTCACTCACCCAGCACAGCTGGGCATGTCCCCCCCTTGCCAAGGCAGGGCTGGGTGTTGCTGATCTCCCCAAGGGATCTGTAAACAGGTTGGCTGGATGAGGTATTGCATTGAAGTGCTTGTGGTATGGGTAGGACTGTGATGAGCTGCTGGTTTAAAGACTCCATCCTGTGCTGCCTCCTGCAGAAGTCGTGGCCCCGAGGAAGCTTGTTTCTGTCGTGGCCATGGTGATGTTCTTTTTCTGCAGATAGCACACAAAGCAGGCTCAGGCTCTCTGCCCCCTCTACCTCTCCTATCATTGGGCACAGCTTTTTCCCTATGCCGTTTTCTGAGAGGGGGAAAATAGAACAGAGCTCCAAGGTGTTTTCACCTCTGCCCCTTTGCTGTCGCTGCTGACCTGCCTGAGCCCTGCAGCTGTGTGTGCAGCTTGTGCTGAGCTTGGCTGCTGCTGAGCTGGGGATGGGGAGGAAATAACAGGCTGAGTGCACTGTATTTTTTAATTAATGCCTTGTGTGGGCAGCTCTAACCAGGTTCCGCCTGTGGAGGACTGTCCCCTCATCTGTCAGATGCAGGGAGAAGCTGGTGCTGGAGCTGTTGGTTGGCACGAAGCAGCACCCAGGCTGCCCTCAGGGTCAGGGGGTACAAGATAGAGGACCTTGAATGGGGCTTCCTTTTCCTGAACTTCTCAAGGGTTTTGGGGGCAAATGAGCCTTACCCCTGCTAGAGACGGGTGGGAGTGAAGTGTAAGCCTTGGTGTGAGGCCAGTGCCTGTGCCCGCTGCAGTCCCCGGGCTTTATCGGGGCTGCCACGCCGCACTGCCGCGGGAATCCGCCGGCACCAGCCGCAGTGGAGCTCGCGGCGGCGCACGAATCGGTGCTGCAACCCCCCGGAAAAAAACCCGCGCGGAGCAGCCAGGCTGTGGTTGGAACCTCAGCGCAGGCAGATGAAGGTCCTTGGCAAGGAAGGCAGCGGAGAGGGAGATTCAACCTGTACTGCAGCAGTTCCCATGGAAACCAGTTATCCTGTGCCCAATTCCAGCTGTTCGTAACCCCGCTGAAGGAGAGGCGCGGGCTGCTCCGAGCCGGGAGGGACCGGCCGCCGCGATGGCCGCCGAGCCCCGGCAGCGCTGGGGGTCAGCGCCCGGGGCCGGGGCGGCGGCTCCGGGCGGGAGAGGCGGAGGGAAGCGGGATCGGGCCCGGGAAGGACGGGCAGGGCTGGGCGCTGTCCGCTGTGCTGGCAGGAGCCCGTCCCTCCCGCCAGCCCTGGTGCCTCTCGGTGCCCCCGAGGGACGGGATGGCATCTGAAGGGACCTGGACAAGCGCGAGGAGGGGGCCCGCAGGAACCTCGTGCAGCTCAAAAAACCAGGTGCAGGTGCTGCACCTGGATCACGGCAACCCCCGGTATCAATCCAGGCTGGGGCATGAGCAGTTCGAGAGCAGCCCTGCCGAGAAGCATGTGGGGATGCTGGTTGGTGAGAGGCTGGACGTGCCCTGGCCATGTGTGTTGGCAGCCCAGGAAGTCACCCGAGTGCTCCGCCCAGCTGGCAGCCACATTCCTTGGGATAGTAATTCTGTTACCGTCAGTGCTGTGCTGTGGGTCACGATCTCTCCCAGAAATAAAAACATCCCCTGAGCAGTACCTGCTCTGGCTGTTCCAGCACAGTGTAGCCATCGGAGCCTGCTCCTTTCTGACTGTGGGGAAGCAGAGCGCATCCATCTGCTGGAGATGGGAGGTTTCATGTGGCAGGGAGGGTTTGTGGGAGGAGAGCAAAGTGGGGGCAGGCTTGTTCTTCACTGTCCCTTTCTGTTTTAGGGGAGCAATGATGAAATGTCAGAAAATGAAGAGGAGATCGAGGAGAAATCAGAAAGTGAAGGGAGTGACTATTCTCCCAACAAAAAGAAGAAGAAAAAACTGAAGGACAAGAAGGAGAAAAAGCCAAAACGGAAGAAGAAGGATGAAGAGGAGGATGACAATGAGGATGGAAGTCTGAAGGTACAAAGGACTCCTTTACTCCGAGTTGGTACTAGTGCCCGAACCCAGGCTTGGACAAGGGGAATTGGGGGTTTCATGAGAAGCTTGCCTTGGGTTTGGCAAGGATGAGATTGCAGGTGAACAACTGGGACAGGAGAAGTTCTATTTCCTTGGTACTTATCTTGTGTGCAGGGAGAAGTTGAGTTTCTTGGAGCTGTGAAACCTGCCAAGGCCTTGTATAGTGTTACGTGGTGGGGAGCATTTGCATGGTGCTATGTTAATTTGTTCATTGAGACTGCATGAAGCATTAGTTTGTTAAGTGCTTGCGTGTGCTGTTTCATAAATCCCAGACACAAATCCCTGCATATCACTGACTAGGGAGATATGGAGCACATGACAGACCCAGCCTTGTGCTGCTCATCTGCAGAGCCGTGGCTGTTTGCGTTAATGATGACTCTCTAAATCTCCAGGAGCCCAAGAGCTCAGCCCAGCTCATGGAGGAATGGGGTCTTGATGACGTGGATTACGTTTTCTCAGAAGAGGATTATCATACTCTGACGAATTACAAGGCTTTCAGCCAGTTCCTCAGGTAGGGAACTGTGGACCTGGTGGTTGAGGTTTGGGCATTGCTCAGTCAGCAGATGAAGTTGTGAAGTCAATTCTGCTATGCCAGCTCCTTGTTGCTTCTTCCTCCCAACTCAGTCCTCAGAACTCCATTTATTTGCAGGATTGACTGGAAACAGCTGAAGCATTTGTCTCTCCTGCTCTCCAAAGCCCCGTATTTTGTGTATAAAAGTTTCATGAGAAAAACAGTGTTAATAAATTTCTGCTTGTACCATAAGCCTTTCAGAGCACAGCAGGTATTTCAGGGTAGGGAGACCTCTGAGGAGGTTTAGGTGTGCCCCCCTTGCATATATTTGCTTAAGGAAGCTCTGGTTTCTGCTGCCTCCCCATGAAGCTCCTGCTGGGAGGCACCGCTGCCATGTCTCTTGGGCTGAAGCACCAGCACGGGAGGGCAGGAGCAGATACACAACACAGCGCTGCTGTTAACACGTGGTTCTCCCTCTCCCCTGCTCCTCAGGCCTCTGATTGCCAAGAAGAACCCCAAGATTCCCATGTCCAAGATGATGACGGTGCTCGGTGCCAAGTGGCGAGAGTTCAGTGCCAACAACCCCTTCAAGGGCAGCTCGGCGGCGGCGGCCGCGGCAGCTGTTGCTGCAGCTGTGGAGACTGTCAGCATCGCCCCGGCGCTCCCCGCCAGCCCCCAGCACCCTTCCCTGCCCACCATCGTCAGGAAGGCCAAGACCAAGGAGGGGAAGGGTGGGTGCCACTTGTGGGGGGCTGCTCTTGCTGGTGGTGTGTGGCTGCTGCTCTGCCAGCAGAGCTGGCATGAGGCTGCAAAGCACAAGCTTCAGCAAACTGGGGAGGAAAAGGGGTGCCAGAGGCATGTCTGCAGCTCCTGTTGCCCGTGCAGAGGTCCTTGAGAGGCACATGGTTCATGAACCATAGCAGATCGAGCCTCTGGTCTGCTGGATGTTTGGCAGTTTGTGGCAATCAATTAAGCTGAGCAGTAGTGAGGAAGGGAGGGATCTCCCTTTGTGCCATGTTCTGCCTTGGGAAGTTGCTGTGGGGGTGATTTGGGTGATGTTTGTTTGTAGAGTACCAAACAAGTTTTCAATTTCTTCAGGTCCAGGTGTGCGGAAGAAAATCAAGGGCTCCAAAGATGGGAAGAAAAAGGGGAAAGGGAAAAAGATGGCAGGCTTGAAATTCCGGTTTGGAGGAATCCCCAGCAAAAGGAAAAAGGGCTCCTCTGTAAGTTTGTGGGGCTTTGGGTCTGGGAGGGAAGTACTGGGACAAGCCCTTGTTGGGATGGCACAGCCACCCCTTGTCGGGGATGTCACAGCCTCATTCATGCCCCTCTGTGGGGCACCAGGCCCTGGTCAGCACATCCACTTGCACCCCTGTCCAGGCTCAGATTTGTGAGACTCGTGTCTGGCCACAATTTTTGCTAAAATCACATGACCCTGTTTACTTTCAGCAGTGCGAGTGGTAATGCCATCATTTCAGATTTAATTTGCAAAGGAATTCTTCAGGGCTTGCACTGCAGCTGAACCGTACGTCACAGAGAATTCTGGGATGCTTTAATTGCATTAGCAGGGCCTGCCCATGGCAGCTGGAGTCCTGTGGCATCCAGGATGCTGGAGCTGCCCATCCAGAGTGCACTGGGCTCTTCTCAGCACACCAGTATCAGGCGTGTTTCAAGGAATTAACAGCATTTTAAAGAATAATTTCCTTCGATAACTAGTGACTGAGGGTGGGGCTCTTCTAGGTGTTGATACTATTGGTCAAACCCCCTTAGCTCACTGTGTTGCAGCTCCAGCTCTAGTTCCCATAACACAACCTGTTTGCAAGCACCTCATTGTGTTGCAAGTTAGAGGGCAGGAGCCACTTGTTGTTGCAGGTTTTCAATCATGTATCACAAAAAATTCCTCCTGTGCTCTAGATCCACACATTCACCTTCCAGAGAGTCACAAAGAGCTCGGGCTGCCTCCTGCAGCTGGAGCCTGACCACCTGGAGTGTGGAGGCTGGGGGTTTGCATGCTTGAGTGTCCTGAATAAGAATTCTGATATATTATTTTGTTTTGACTCTGTGGAATACTGGGCCTGTTTGACTCCTTTCACTTTCTGGGAATGCCAAGTGCGAACGCCTGCATGCATGGACACAGGAGGGATGGCATGGCTGAAATGGGTGTCGAAAGAGAGAGAGGGAGCCAAGTTCTGCCAAGTACTGGAAAAAGGGACCTTTGGGTGCACAGGATGAGAGTATAGGGTTGTTCCTATCCAGGAGAACACAGTCTCAGCAGTGGAATGACAGATGGGATGCCAGCACTTGAACTGGGTGTGCTTTGCTTTTTCCCTCTGCAGAGCGAAGAGGAGGAACGGGAAGAATCCGACTTTGACAGCGCCAGCATCAACAGCTCCTCCATGCGCTCTGAGTGCTCGGCTGGCCTGGGGAAGAGAGGGAAGAAGAGGAAAAAGAAAAAGAGGAGTAGGCCATCCTTTGTACTCTGTTCCTATTCTGTTTGGATTTCCCTATTCAGATGGTGCTTCCCTGGCCCCTGCAGCTCCGGGCTGTGTCTAGCACTGGCTCGGTTGAAGAGGATGTGCCTGTGCCTGTCTGTGTGAGTGTGAGGTGCTCTCTTGGTGTTCAGGCCCTGCTGCTGGTGGGCTCATGCCTGCAAGGAAGTTTCAGAATTTGTGGGGTTTCCAGGGAAGTGATTTTCTGAGGAACAGCCCCTGGAGAGCTGTGGCTTGTGGCAAGCTCCCAGCAGAGCAGGGCAGGCTGTGGGTGAGACTGTGTGAAGGCGAGGGATGTTTTGTCTGTGCGAGGTGTGCAGTCAGGCAGAGACAGGTGGCAGAGCTGTGGTAGTGATGCAGGAACAGAGAGGCACGCGAACCGTGGTGGAAAGGATCTGTCAGGATCTGCCAGCAGCTGTGTGACCACATTTGTGTGTGTGTCCCTTCGTCCCTTCCCGGGTGGATGTTGTGCCATGGCACCTCTGTCCTTGTGCTGCTCTGGAGAGCAGCCCCCTGTGCTGAGCACGTTGCCTTTCTGTCTTGTGTCCTTGTTTGGGATGAGATGTTTCAGATCCAGGTGCATTCTTTGGCTTCTTAGCTTTTCTGATGGATTTTTACTTCCAAGAAATGGAAGGACGCCTTCTGGGCTGGGATCAGTTAGGGTGTGGCACTGGCCAGCCTCCCTGTTGATCAGCGAGGCTGGGCTGGCCAGCTGGCCCCATGTCTTGTGTGTGAACAGCATTGCTTGTGGCTTGTTGCCTTGTGAGGGCCCTGGTGCTGGAGGTAGGCAGCTCCTGCTGTGTGCTGGAGGAGTGGAAGGTCGGAGTTCCATACCAGGAGTTTGTGGCAGAGCTGGGAATTGAGATGAGCTGTTCCAGCACTTGCAAGGCCTTGCTGCACTCCTTTTCCTGTCCGTGCTGTGTTGAGAGTGCTCCTGCCTCTGTGCTAGGGAGCCCCGAGGAAGAGCAGAGTAGTCCCAGGAGAGGAGTCTTGTCCTTGGCCGTGTCACCCTTGCATGGTGCGTTTGCAGCTGGTGCTGGTGCCTGGGGAGGTTTCTCTGACCGGCCTCCCTTGCAACCTCTCCAGGTTCTGGCATTCTCCATTGAGAGCCTGAAGGAACCAAAGGATGATACAGTGTGGAGAGAGAAAGAGAGACAGAGGTGAGATGATGCTGTGTGCAAAGGTGAACTGTGGTGCTGAGGGACAGAGAGGTAGTGGGAATTAACAGGAGGGGTCTGAGGTGAAACGCTGTCCTTATTTCCTTAACTGTATGGTAGAGGAGCAAGTGTCCCATTCCCTCCGGGAGAGCCAGCTGCTCTGCCACCCCTCTGACTGTCACCTGTCCCTTGCTTGCAGTCGAAGAGGGGGACGGGTACGAGACGGACCACCAGGACTACTGTGAGGTGTGCCAGCAGGGCGGGGAGATCATCCTGTGCGACACCTGCCCCCGTGCCTACCACCTGGTCTGCCTGGACCCCGAGCTGGAGAAGGCCCCCGAGGGCAAGTGGAGCTGCCCTCACTGCGTGAGTGGGGTCAGGGCCCCGTGGGAGTGGGTGGCCTGCTGGTGGAAATCCTCGGTGTTACAGTGGCTGTGCTTCCCCAGGAGAAGGAGGGCATCCAGTGGGAGCCAAAGGAGGAGGAGGAAGAGGAAGAGGACGGTGGTGAGGAGGAGGAGGATGACCACATGGAGTTCTGCCGGGTCTGTAAGGACGGAGGGGAGCTGCTGTGCTGTGACACCTGCCCATCCTCCTACCACCTGCACTGCCTGAACCCGCCGCTGCCAGAGATACCGAACGGTGAATGGCTCTGCCCACGCTGTACAGTGAGTGTTACGAACATTCCCGTTCCTTTTTCTGTCCCTGCTCCCACACCTGCCTGGCCTGCCAGTGGCTCTCATGGCTGCTGCCCCTCACAGTCCTGCCCCAGGGTTGGCCTCCTGCCCTCTGCCCCAAACCCCTCCCCGAGGAGCGTTGCTGCCAAGTGCATGTGCCTGAGGGTGCAGGGTGGCTCTGGAAGGCTCTGCTGCCTCTGTGGTCTCCCTGTGGGAATTGCTGGCTGGCATCTTCCCGGCCTGGTTTCTGATGGGATGTCAAGCCTTGTTTGATATGTGGCCTATGGAGAGAGGCCTTTTCTGCCTGGTGGCAAGACCCGTCCCCATGGGGGATCAGAAGTGTCACAGACACTTCTCAGGCACCCTGTGCTGGCTGCTGTCCACTTGGCATTGAGGGGCCCCTTCTGCCCCCCAGTTCCCTGCTGTAGCTCCCCGTGGCCCCTGGTAGGGTCTCACCTTAAACTCTGTGCTCTTGCCTGTTTGCTTCTGTATCCGCAGTGCCCCCCCTTGAAGGGCAAAGTCCAACGCATCCTGCACTGGGCCTGGAAGGAGCCGCCGGCCGCCCCGCTCCCGCCCGTGCTGCCCGCCGCGGACCCGGAGCTGGCTCTGCCCCCGCCCAAGGTGCTGGAGGGGATCCCGGAGCGCGAGTTCTTTGTCAAGTGGGCAGGCCTCTCCTACTGGCACTGCTCCTGGGTCAAGGAGCTGCAGGTGAGCCCACGTGGCGTTGGTGTAGAGCCCCTGCCCAGCCCTCTGCCCCCAGCGCCCACGGGCTGAGCGTGGCTCCCTCCTGCTGCAGCTGGAACTCTACCACACCGTGATGTACCGCAACTACCAACGGAAGAACGACATGGATGAGCCACCAGCCTTCGACTATGGCTCTGGGGACGAGGACAGCCAGAGGGAGAAGCGGAAGAACAAGGACCCCCAGTATGCCAAGATGGAGGAGCGGTTCTACCGCTATGGCATCAAGCCTGAGTGGATGATGATCCACCGCATCCTGAACCACAGGTGAGGAGCCTGTGAGGGAAATTTTGCCATCCTTCTGCAAGGCCGAAACCTTGGGCTGGTGGAATTTCAGCTTCTGGCTTGTGCTGAGGTCTCTGTTGCCTTGGAGCTTTGCTCCTGGGGTGAAGCTGTGGCTGGAAGGGGATCCATGCTGCCTTATTTTCATTTCTATGTTGCACATTAAAAATAGAGTTATAGCAAATTTTCCCAAAGGTGGATGCAGTCTTCCATCCTTCCCAGTCGTACTGTTTGGGTCCTGTTACAGCCTAATCATTCCGTAAATTCTGATGGTGATGGGGACGGTGCTGAGGGGAAGAGTTGGAGCATGTGGCCGGCTCCCTTAAAGAACCTTGACATTGATGTTTCTTTTCTGTGGAATAAATTCTCTGTGAATGAAATGTACTGTGAACATGGGCTTTCTGCATTGAGTGGCTGGAGACATGTTTTTGTTGAATTTCTACATTTCAAGTGGCAGCTTGAAGTATCAAGCAGTAGCAGCAGTTCTGCTTGAAGGCTGAGTGGCAGGAAAGAGCTAAAGCTGCCCATCTGATTTTTGTGTGAGCTTTACCTTGTCCACCACCAAGGCAGCAGGTTTCCCTGTAGGCACATAATCAGACTTGGAAGTGTGTTTATCCTGTGTTTAGTGTAAGCAGAACTTCCTAGAGCGGTGAATGCTACAGGCGAGAGGGGAAGCACTGGTATCCATCCAGGCCTGGTGAAACAGGGAAATGAGGTTGTTCAGTGGAATGGAAAAGCAGCCTGTAAAGCTTAATGGTTTGACACACTCACAGATGAATAGGCATTTCTGCTGGAAGTGTCGACACTTTGTCTTTTTCTGCCTCAGCTTGGATGTCGTGGTCTGTAGGTGAAGGCAGAGGATGAAGCATCCAGCTCTGCGGAAGCAGATCACGGCGAGCTGCTCCCGGGGGTTGGTGGCATTCACTGATCAGCTTTCTGTGCCCTGTGCTACAGCTTTGATAAAAAGGGAGACATCCATTACCTGATCAAGTGGAAGGACCTGCCCTATGACCAGTGCACCTGGGAGATCGATGACATAGACATCCCCTACTACGAGAACCTCAAACTCCTCTACTGGAACCACAGGTACGAGCCCACAGCCGGGGGAGCTGGGCAGAGCCAGGGCAGCCCGTGTGGGTGTTTGGGACAAGGGGGACACAGAGGTGCCCCCCTTTTGAACACACTGGCACGGCTCGCAGTGACTGCTCTTCAAAGAGCAGCGGCCCAGCACTGATGAAGGCCAGCCCTCCTGATGTGACATTTCAGGGCTGCTGAGCAATCCCACCTTGCTCTTTTCCAGCCTGTGCTCCCCTTCCCCTGTGTCTGCACTGCTGTGACATACATGGTCTCCATGGCCATGCTGCCTGCCTGTTTTGGGGAAAAACCACAGTACTCTGAGTTTTCTGTCCTTCACTCTGGAGACTGTTGTGTGGACTGTTGGGAGGGGAAAATCAATGCCCTGTGAGTGCCCGTGCTAACTGGGCCAGAAGAGCTCCTGTGGGGAGAGGGGCAGTGGAGTGTGGGAGGTGTTTCTGTCCCTCAGCTCAGAGCTGAGGGAACAGTGACCGCCTGCCCTCCCTGACGTATGCTGGCTGTCTCAGGGAGCTGATGCTGGGGGAGGACACGCGCCCTCTGAAGAAGCTGAACAAGAAAGGGAAAAAGCTGAAAGAGGAGAAGCTGGAAAAGCCTCCAGAAACACCTCTTGTGGATGTGAGTGACAGTGGTAGAGACAGTATGGTGGCATAGGAACCCAGAGGGAGGGTGGGCTGTCTGTGCCCTTGTCCTGTGATATTTTCCTCCTCTGCTTCCTTCGGGGACCCTGTTTGTTTTCATTGAAAATTCTGCAGTGGTGTTGCTGTGAGGAGCCTGGGGGCCGGGCTGTGCCAGGGACCATGTCTGCGTCTCTTTTGGAGCTGTTGAATGTTACAAACCTTTAGAGGGATGTGCTTGGGTGCAGGGGAAGGAGGGGCAGGTGGTTTTCACTGCTCTGTGCCGCGGCTCTCTTTTCAGCCTACGGTGAAGTTTGACAAGCAGCCGTGGTACATCGATGCCACGGGAGGCACGCTGCACCCTTACCAGCTGGAAGGGCTGAACTGGCTGAGATTCTCCTGGGCGCAAGGGACCGATACAATCCTGGCTGATGAGATGGGGCTAGGGAAGACGGTGCAGACTATTGTGTTCTTGTATTCCCTGTACAAGGAGGTGAGTGGAGCACCCAGCAGTCCCCGAGGTGGCTGAGAGCTGCTGAGTACGGGGAGAACAGCTTGGGCTCTGTCTCCCTGAGCAGGGCCACTCGAAAGGGCCGTACCTAGTCAGTGCCCCCCTCTCCACCATCATCAACTGGGAGCGTGAGTTTGAGATGTGGGCACCTGACTTCTACGTTGTGACCTACACGGGGGACAAGGAGAGCCGGTCGGTCATCCGGGAAAATGAGTTTTCCTTTGAAGACAACGCCATCCGGAGCGGGAAGAAGGTCTTCCGGATGAAGGTGGGAGCTGAGTCTGTGCCTGCCCCATCGCTTTACCTGTCAGTAAGAAGGGGAGAGGAGAATTTGACCTGGAGAGGGAGGCTGGTTAGGTCCCTGATCAGCTGTGTCCCACAGAGGGAAGCTGGCGTTGTTTACAAATGCAGGAGATTTCTGATGAGCTTTACAGATTTCTGCCAGAGCTTTTTTATTTCTGTAGTCTCCTGCTTGATTCTCGTGTTTGGGTGTTCTGCTGGTGCGACTCGGCCCTGCTGTGGGCTCTGTGCCAGGCAGTGCAGCCCCTCTCACCTTGGGTCGCATGCAGCAGCAGTGAAGGTGGAGGATGTCCTGTTCCCTGCTCTCTTATCTCAGCTTTTGTCTCCCTCTCCTCCAGAAGGAAGCCCAGATCAAGTTCCATGTCCTGCTCACGTCCTATGAGCTGATCACCATTGACCAGGCGGTGCTGGGCTCCATTGAGTGGGCCTGTCTGGTGGTGGATGAAGCACACAGGCTGAAGAACAACCAGTCCAAAGTAGGTGGCAGGCATTTGTGAGGGATGTTTTTTCTCTCTTTAACATCCTCTGGCATTGAAAGCCCTTCAACAGCAGGAGAGGCAGCAGCCTGGCTGCCTGACAGTCCTTGGACAGGCTGTCGTGGAAGGGAATTGATCCCTCTCCTTCCTCTCCCCTTTACCTGAAGCCCAGTGCAGTCTCCAGCCCCTGGGACGTTCACACTGTCCCTGATGCAGGAGGAGGCAAGTGGTGTGACCCAGGGACACCCAGGATTGCTGCCTGTGCTCAGTGGGGATGGCTGGGAGCAGGACATGCTGCACCCTGCTCTGTGTGCCCAGCATGGGAGTCACTGCTCAGTCTCCACGTGCACCCTGCAGAGTCCCATGGTGACACGGTTCCTTGCAGTCCTTGTCACCCAAACTCATTTCTTTTCCAGTTCTTTAGAGTACTGAATAGCTACAAGATCGATTACAAGCTGCTTCTCACAGGGACTCCGCTCCAGAACAACTTGGAAGAGCTCTTCCACCTGCTCAATTTCCTGACTCCAGAGAGGTTTAAGTAAGTTGCACTTACCATCAGGGTGGCTCCTCGCTCTGGCTTTGGTGCAGGCACATGAGCATTATCTCCTCATGTGCCTCGAGAGCTCTGCCCTGGTTTTTAAGTCATAAAGCAGCAGATCCCTTTGCTCTCACATGCCCCTGTTGCTCAGCGCCATGGGGGTCTGGCTGCTTCCACAGCAACCTGGAGGGGTTCCTGGAGGAGTTTGCAGACATCTCCAAGGAGGACCAGATCAAAAAGCTCCATGACCTGCTGGGTCCCCACATGCTGCGGCGGCTCAAGGCCGATGTGTTCAAGAACATGCCGGCCAAGACGGAGCTGATCGTGCGAGTGGAGCTGAGCCAGATGCAGAAGTGAGTGATTCCAGTGCATTCCCCAGGGGTGTCTGGCTTCCCCCAACACGCTGAGGTGTCAGTGGGGATTGAGGGGTCAGAGGCACCCTGCTGGCCTGGGGCCTGCTGCAGGAAGAGTGGGAGTGCTTTGTGTCTCACCAAGGAGTGTGTTCCGTGTGGTTGAACTGGGCTCTGTGCAGTCCTGGGGACATGGCAGGCTGGCAGTGTGGCTCTGCTGGTTCTGGAGGCATGGAGAAAACACTGAGGCTGAACCCTCTTCTCCCATTCCTGGTGCCAGGACATGGCCTGTGCTGCCAGTGCACCTGGGTCAGCCTGGAGCATTGCTGCTGCCCCAGCTCTGGTTGTGCCAGACTGACCTGTTCAGCTTCAGCAGCATCTCCTGCAGCTCAGGGTACCTGTAGGAAGGGCCCATCGCTTCATCCCAGCGTGGTGGGCAGGAGGGCTTGGCTGGCACCCAGCAGAGGTGGCTGGTGGAGGTGCTGTGCCCCCCAGTGCATCCCACTGCCAGGGCTGGGATTCCCCCAGAGCAACTGGAAAGACCCAGCCTCGGGTGCTGAATTGCTTTTAAAAGCATCCAAATGTCCCTTTTGCATCTCCAGTGACACCAAGGGGGTGGTTTAATTCAGTGCCCTCCTGTTTGTGCCAGTCCCACACCTGCCCCAGCTGACACGGTGTCTGTCCCATCCCTGCTCCTGCAGGAAGTACTACAAATTCATACTGACGAGGAACTTCGAAGCCCTGAATTCGAAAGGTGGTGGGAACCAGGTCTCACTGCTCAACATCATGATGGACCTGAAGAAGTGCTGCAATCACCCATACCTGTTCCCTGTGGCAGCTGTGGTATGTCCCCTGCCTTTGCACCCTTGGACGTGTCTCAGGGTGTTGGGTGGCAGCTGCTTCCGTGATCCTGCTTTGGTTGATGCTGTGGGTTTCCATGCGAGTGGTTTCACACAAGGACTTTGTTTTTTGTTTTGGAAATGCATGTGAAGTTCTCCATGAGGTTAACGTGGGTTGTCCTTGTGGGCACTGACCGTGCTGCCTTCACAGGAGGCCCCAGTGCTGCCCAATGGATCTTATGATGGGAATTCTTTGGTCAAATCTTCTGGGAAACTGATGCTGCTCCAAAAGATGCTGAAGAAGTTACGGGATGGGGGTCACAGAGTTCTGATCTTCTCGCAGGTGAGAGCAGGGAGGGATAGTAATAAATACATTTTTAAAGGAATTTTTTAAAATTATGTATGGGAAATTTGTGCTGGGGACAGATAGAAATAGGTGGAATAGCTGGTGACAGCTTCTCCCCCAGGCAGCCATGGCATTAATGGTGGAAGGGCTGTGTCCCAGCTCGCTCCTGAGGGAGCACCTGTCGTGTTTAAGAGCTCTGTTAGCTGGGGATAGAAAGGAGACAACAGTCACGGGGCTCCTCTTTGGGGAGGGACAGTCAGACACGATTCCTTCCTGCTGGCAGAGCTGCCTGTAGAAGACGAGATGCAAGTGTTGCTCCTCTGGCAGCTGCCTGTCGGCTGCGCTTGCTTTGCTGACCATGCTCTGCCTCCACTGTGGCCTCTGGGCTGCAGGCAAGGACCCCAGGGGAGGCACGGGTGTTTGGCCATGCACACCCTCTCATGCCAGGGTTGCCTTGCCCTGTAGATGACAAAGATGCTGGATTTGCTGGAGGATTTCCTGGAGTACGAAGGCTACAAGTACGAGCGCATCGACGGGGGCATCACGGGCGGCCTGCGCCAGGAGGCCATCGACAGGTTCAATGGTACTCACCTTCCTGCCTCGCTGAGGGGTGGGCACGGGGGGCATGGCAGTGTGTGGCCAGCAGCAGGTCGTCTGCCAGTGCCCAGAGCTTGTGCCACACTTGCAGCTCTGGCTTCCTGTAGCACAGTGGGGGCTGCTCGTACCACGCCGGTAAGCCCTTGAGTTGGTTCCCACAAGGAACCCTGAGTGTGCCAGCAGCTGTTCAGCTGGAGGGGCTCCTGCCTTTCCCTTCAAGACCTCAGCAGATGACAGAGCTTCCCCTTTGCTCTGGAACTGAGTTCTGCAGTACCTGGTTCCCAGGGAGCGATGTGTTTTCACTCCTTGCCGCCCTTGCCTCTTGTTTGTCAGCTTTGGAAGCCATTCTGTCCCTCAGAAATGGTGCTGCTCGTCTCTGTGAGCTGTGCTCTTTTCTGTCTCACCTGTTCCCACCTCTGGGTTTGTCGTTCTCAGCTCCTGGGGCTCAGCAGTTCTGCTTCCTCCTCTCCACCCGCGCCGGTGGTCTGGGCATAAACCTTGCTACGGCCGACACTGTCATTATTTATGATTCTGACTGGAATCCCCACAATGACATCCAGGTTTCTGACTTTCCCTTTTTCTTCCTGTATAGTAAGTACCTCTCTGGCTCTGCCCTCTCTTCGCACACCCTCACTGGGATTTCAGTATCTTCTCTTGAGAGCTGCTGACACTTTCTGCTGTGTTTGTGGGTGTTTCTGCTCAGCAGCCCCCTTCCCACATCCTCAGGTCTCATCCTGGCCTCTCTGCAGTCTAGGAGAGACCTGACACGTAAAACTGGCTCTCCCCTGTGACATTCCCACTTCTTCCTCATACTTGTCCTCAACTGGGTGCCTCTAATGCAGCTTGGAGGGTGAGAAGCATGGCCCTCTTGTCCAGCTGGCACGGTGCCACCCTCACCAGCTCCGTCCTCTGCCCGCAGGCGTTCAGCAGAGCTCACCGCATCGGGCAGAACAAGAAGGTGATGATTTACCGCTTCGTGACCAGGGCCTCTGTGGAGGAGCGCATCACCCAGGTGGCCAAAAGGAAGATGATGCTCACCCACCTGGTGGTCCGCCCGGGGCTCGGCTCCAAGTCAGGCTCCATGACCAAGCAAGAGCTGGACGACATCCTCAAGTTTGGGACAGAAGAACTCTTCAAGGATGATGTGGAGGGTGAGGTGGGAATGCTCTGTGTGAGGCAGGGCCCTCTCTGAGCTGCTGGGGCTCACTCTCCCCTCCCTGTGCCACAGGCATGGTGTCTCAGGGACAGCGGATTGCCATGCCGGATGCTGTTACCCCTTTCTCGGACACACTGTCAACAAAAGGGGGTGCAGCAACTCCTGGCATGAAAAAAAAGCATGGTGGCACCCCACCAGGTGTGTAGCCCCTCCTTGCTGGGGTGACTTGTCCCCCTCCCTGTCCCCTCACCTGCCCTGAGCTTGCCTGGCTCAGGAGCAGACTGTCCAACACCCTGATCTGCGCTGCCATTCCCCTCGCTTTGCTCTCCAGGTGACAATAAGGATGTGGATGACAGCAGTGTCATCCACTATGATGATGCTGCCATCTCTAAGCTTTTGGACCGAAACCAGGATGCGACTGACGACACAGAGCTGCAGAACATGAATGAGTATCTCAGCTCCTTTAAAGTGGCTCAGTATGTTGTGAGAGAAGAGGACGGTGTGGTAATGTGATCAGTATCATGTCTTACAATCACCCCTTTGTACATCCCTCCGTGTTCCCTCTGCTCCCTCTCCTGTCCCTGCGAGCGCTCGGCATGGGGCAGGACCCTCCCTGCTCTCTCTCTGTGGCTGCTCGAAAGCCTTCTCTGTGGCTCTGCAGGAGGAGGTGGAACGTGAGATCATCAAGCAAGAGGAGAATGTGGACCCTGACTACTGGGAGAAGCTGCTGCGGCACCACTATGAGCAGCAGCAGGAAGATCTGGCCAGGAACCTGGGCAAAGGGAAGAGAATCCGCAAGCAGGTCAACTACAATGACACCTCTCAGGAGGACCAAGGTATGGCCACAGGTGCTCGGCTCCTGGCTGGGCTCACGGGACAGACAGAGCTGTCACTTGGTGTCTCTCTACAGTTGGTAGATTGCCTGGATCTGTACTTCCCAGGTTCCTAAACTTTCCAGCGCAGAAATTTTCCAGGATGTTTTCTTTTTATTTGCTGGTCTGTAAACTCTGGTTTTGCTGGAAGAATCTAGGAAAGACTTGTCTGTGGGCAAAATATTTCAAATTGGGTTTTGGCTGCATAACAGAATGCTAATTCTGTAAAACCTGAGAACATGATTTCTTGTTGCTGTGTCCCCCTCTCCTGCTGCCTGTCATACCTGCAAGCAGGCTCTGACCTGTCTAGAACACCCCTCCCAGGCAAAGTCTTTTAACCTGGCCTCCCTTTTGTGCTCTGCAGAGTGGCAGGACGAGCTCTCTGACAACCAGTCGGAGTATTCTATTGGCTCCGAGGATGAGGATGAAGACTTTGAAGAGAGGCCAGAAGGCCAGAGTGAGTTGATGAGTTTCATACTCCCTGGGATTTGGAAGCATCAGGAATACCTGGGTTGGAGGGACTGGTGTGTGCAGGGCTTCTGTTCAGGGGACTGTGTCCCTGCGTTCTATCAGGTGAGGAGCTTTCCAGGGTAGGGAAGGCAGCCAGCTTCTTCCTTGGCCTCTGCAGAACTGTGGTCTGGTACCACAAGGACCAGGCATGGTCCCCCCTTGCCTGGGAAGGGCAGAGAAGTGTCCTGGCCTGGGGAGTGGTGGCTGGAAGGGACCCTGCAGTCTGGGCAGATGCTCTGGCAGGTTCTGCTCCTGTCAGGAGGGAGGACAGGGAGCCTGGGGCACATGAGGTGTCTTTCCTTGCTGCCTGGCCCATCCATCACTGAGGCTGCTTGGCTCTAGGTGGCAGAAGACAATCCCGGAGACAGCTGAAGACTGACAGAGACAAACCTCTCCCTCCTTTGCTGGCAAGAGTTGGGGGGAACATCGAGGTGAGCCTCAGCCTCAGCCAATGTTGGCCAATGCTGTTGTGCCTGGGCTGCCTGCGGGCTGGATCCCTCTGTGCTGAATCACTGGGACATTAGTCCTGGTCCAGCAATGCCTGTCACAGCTGTGAGGCTCCAGGATGCCACGTGCTGCTGAGGCTGCTCTGTGATCCCAGCAGTGCCTTCGCTTCCTGCAGGTTCTGGGCTTCAACGCCCGGCAGCGCAAGGCATTCCTGAATGCCATCATGCGCTGGGGAATGCCGCCCCAGGATGCCTTCAACTCCCACTGGCTGGTCCGGGATCTGCGAGGGAAGAGCGAGAAGGAGTTCAGGTACAGAGGTCCTGGCAGGCAGGCAAGGTTGGGAACCTGCACCCCTTTGCCGTGGGCTCTTTTTGGGGAGGCAGTGTCTGTTGCATTGAGATGGCGTCTCTTGTTCCTTTCCTGAGTGTGAGACTTCCCTCATCCATGCGTGATAGGGGACCATGTGCATGCTGGGTTGAGCAGGGAGGCCACGGGCCAGGACTGAAGTCTGGCTTCCCTGGCAGGGCGTACGTCTCTCTCTTCATGAGACACTTGTGTGAGCCTGGGGCAGATGGTGCTGAAACCTTTGCGGACGGCGTTCCCCGGGAAGGGCTGTCGCGCCAGCACGTGCTGACCCGCATCGGGGTCATGTCACTAGTAAGGAAGAAGGTGGGTGAGTAAAATTAGGAATGGGCCATTTCAGGAATGTTCTGGAGACTTTTCCCAATGGGGTGGGTGCAGCAGTCCTGCCACCTGGTCACTCTGTGGGTGAGCAGCCTGGACACGCCAACTCCGTGGCACCAGCTGGGAATGTCCCTGCTCTGTTTGACCTGATGATGTGTGTCTGTCCCAGGTCCAGGAGTTCGAGCATGTCAATGGGAAGTACAGCACCCCAGACCTGGCTCTTGAGGGCCTGGAGAGCAAGAGATCCAGCGAGGTTGTGTCTTCAGATCCCAACACTCCTGTCCCGGCCAGCCCAGCACACACACACATGGGAGCAGGGGCCCTTGCAGGTATCCAGGGGGGTGTGGCTGGGGCCTGGCTTGGGAGGGAGGTGGGCCGAGGCTGGCTTCCTGTAGCACAGTGCTTGACCCATCGGGCCCTGCTCAACAGCTTCCTGGCTTTGCTCTTCCTACAGACAAAATAGAAGCACAGCTGGGGTTCCATGAGGAAAAGGACCCAGTGGAGCAGAAGCCCAGAAAGGTGGCTGACAGCCAGGTGAGGTGGCTTCGTTCAGCCTCTCCTCCAGAATGTTTCCCCTGGTCTGCCTGGGAACTTGGGGTGCTCCCTAGGGAAGGGAGGGCCAGGCTGATCTGGAATGGGTGCTTGGCATTTAGGTGCCCACAGGTGCTGAGGTTGAGAGTGAAGAGCACCCGGAAAGCTGCGACAGCAAGGAGAGGCCAAGGGAAGAGAAGCAAGAGGACTGTGAAAAGGCTGAGCCTTCGTCTGAGCCCCTGGTGAAAGGTGAGGTTGTGTATCTTCTCTGTGTCGCTGTGGGAAACCTGAATATCACAAGGTCCTGCAGAAATTCTTGAAAAAACAGGTTGTAAATTGCATGAAATGGTCATTTTGGGGGGCATGCGTTCCTCCAGATGCCTCAAGGAAGAGGGAAAACAAAATACATTTATTTGATAAAATGCAGAAGAATGTTCTGCTTGAAGTTCTTTGAGCACCTTGAACGTACAAACAATATTGTTACTTTACCCTAAAAGGGAAAGTCTGTCTGGATGAGTAGGTTGTTCCCTGCAGAGCATTTTCCATGTCAAGCATTTCTTGTAGGCCTGTTCCCTCCTGCAAACGAGGGGATTCAAGAGCAAGAGAAGCCGTTGGAGAAGGCGGAGTTGAGCAGCAGCCCAGGGAAGGGGGAGGATAAAGAAGTCAAACCAGGTGAGGCATGAGGCTTTGGGGAGAGAAGAGTGGGAAGAATTCCCGGAGTGAGGCCAGTGCCTGGTGCAGTGACAGAGCATGCCCACAGGGTGCCCGCAAGGATGTCACCAGCACCAGCACCGCTGGTGCTCAGGAGCCACGAGTGGGAACAAGACCCTCTTGAGGTGGGCACTGCCTGTGCTAACAATGGGACCTGCTGGGAAGGGTTGGTGGCTTTTGCAGCAGTGACTGGCTGTTGGTGGGGCAGAGGTGGCACCAGTGGGTCTGGTGGTGGAGCACAATAAGGCCAATTCCTTGTGTTTGCCAAGCAGAGGATGGCAAGGAGGAGGAGAAGGAGCAGAGTGATGCCCAGCAAAATGGTGACAAAGAGGAAGAGGAGGAAGGAAAGAAGGATGACAGAAACATGAACTTCAGATTCATGTTCAACATTGCTGATGGTGGCTTCACAGGTAAGAGTGAGAGACGAGGTGTTGGCCTCTCCTGCAAAGCTGCTGCAGGGGCTCTGAACCTGTTCAAGGAATGTGACCCTTGTCACGGGCCATGGATGGGCTGATGCTTTGCTGGCAGCAGCAGACCTGGGTCTGCGCTGTGCCTGTGGCCCTGGGAGGTTCCATCGCTCGCCCTGCCCTCATGCTGTGCATTGACCTGCAGCCCAGCTGCCTGACCAGGCTGTCTCCCTTCTGCTTCTGCTTCCACAGAGCTGCACACGCTGTGGCAGAACGAGGAGAGGGCTGCCATGTCCTCTGGCAAGATCTATGACATCTGGCACCGCCGACACGACTACTGGCTGTTGGCAGGAATTGTCACGTACCCTTTGACCTGGCAGAGCAGGAGGCAGTGAGGCGAGAGAGGCCTCTCTGGGGGTGTGGGAGCTGGGCTGGCGCTGCAGTGAGGAGCAGGGAGGGGGTTTAGGGCCACAGTGTCACTGTGGGGTGGTGGGCAGGCTGTTGGCTGGCTGCTTCTGCCCTTGACACTTCCCCCACACCAGTCACGGCTATGCCCGCTGGCAGGACATCCAGAATGACCCGCGCTACGTGATCCTGAATGAGCCCTTCAAGTCGGAGATACACAAGGGGAACTACCTCGAGATGAAGAACAAGTTCCTTGCCCGGAGGTTCAAGGCGAGTGGCAGGTCCAGGGCTGGTGAGTCCTTTCTGGTGGGAGGACCAGAGCAGCGCCCTGAAGCCAGGGAGCAATTTGCCAGCGCCTTCTGTGAGCGAAGTGGGGAGTGGACTTTGCGAGGGGCTCCATGGTTTACTGAGTTATAGTGGGGTGGGGTCTGGTCCTGAATCCTCCCCTTCCTGCACCTCCCAGTTGCTGGAGCAGGCCCTGGTGATCGAGGAGCAGCTGCGGAGGGCGGCGTACCTCAACATGACCCAAGACCCCAGTCACCCGGCCATGGCACTGAACGCGCGGCTGGCAGAAGTGGAGTGCCTTGCCGAGAGCCACCAGCACCTCTCCAAAGAGTCCCTGGCTGGGAACAAGCCTGCCAACGCTGTCCTGCACAAGGGTGCGTGCCTGCAGGGCTGGGGGAGTCTGCTCTGAGGCCAGGAAGGGTTCCCCACCCTGACCTGGGGAGCCCAGCCAGGAGGTGTCCCCATCTTGTGCTCCATCAGCCAGGAGCTGCCTGCTCCTCTCAGCTTGCTGGGTCTGGCAGGCATCCCCCCAGGTACCTCCTGCTTTACTTGCAGTGCTGAACCAGCTCGAGGAGCTGCTGAGTGACATGAAGGCTGATGTGACACGCCTGCCCTCCATGCTGTCCCGCATCCCGCCCGTGGCCGCCCGGCTGCAGATGTCAGAGCGGAGCATCCTCAGCCGCCTGGCCACCCGTGGAGGGGATCCAGCTGCCCAGGTCTGTGGGGACGGGCACGGAGCCCTCACTGGGAGGGTCATGGTCAGGTCAGGGCTGCAGGCCCATGTCTTTTCTCCCTCCTTGCCTCCCCAGGGCTCCTTTGGCTCTGCCCAGATCTTCAACAACAACTTTGGCCCGAATTTCCGTGGTCCTGGGCCGGGTGGGATTGTCAACTACAGCCAGATGCCTCTGGGACCCTATGTGACTGGTAGGCTGGGGCTTTGCTCTTGGGCAGAGAAATTCAGAGGGTGGATTTGGGCGGTCCAGGAGTGCCGCCAAAGGACAGTAGTGAGCAAGGTGTTTCCTCTGTCACCACAGATATTTAGCAGTTCCCACGATTTTCCCCTGCAGCTCCTACTCCTAGCCGAGGTAAGGCTGTACTTCCTGCTCTCTGTGCTCCGTTTTCTGGGGAACATGAAGGGGTGGGGGGCTA
>VZTG01002650.1:326120-344294 GCA_013397845.1 Melanocharis versteri | reverse complement strand
ACACTCTCCACTTTGCTCCAACAAAGCGTAAGCAAGCGAACGGGCGGCGAGGGCTGCGCGGCGGGCGGCGTGCTCGGGCGCGCCTTCGTGTTGTCGGCCTCGTGGGCGTACAGCACCCGCGTGTACNGGATCTGTAGTCCTTCTTGCTGTATGGTTTGTTGCCCAGGATGCTATCGATCTCGTGGACGATGGAAGACGACAGCTTTGGAAGGACCTGCGGGGGATGGGGGCAGCGCTGGGAGTCGGGATTGTGACCCTGGTGCTCACCGCCTCCACCCCGCCACGTTTGTGCCACAAGCCCCAGCTTGCCGGCTGGGTGACCCAGTTAGGGAGAGCCTGAGTCAGGCCCGACCCTGCCCCCTCAGCCCAGCAAAGCCTCGTCTCTGCTTCTCGCCTTCATGACAAGCAAAACCTGTCATGGAGCTGGGTTTGCAACCCTCTTTCCCCACACAGTGCAGCACAGCAATGAGTGCTGTGCGCAAACGTTGCTCCTGCTGGGAGCACTGACCTGTATTGCTCCAATATTCTCCATCAGCTGGTCGGCATTGGAGGCCCCCAGTAAGACGGAGCTGACACCCTCATTGCGCAGGCACCAGGCTGGGACAGGAGAGAGAGCAGAGCTTGAGCACAGCCCAGATACCCCTGGTGCCACCCCCAGCTGTCCCCCACTGTCCCCCATCCTCTTACCGATGGCGAGCTGGGGCAGGGTGCAGCCCAGGCGCTCAGCAATGGCCTGCAGCTCCTTCAGCTTTGCCTGCTGCCGCCGGCCCTCCTCACTCAGGATCTTGTCCTTCAGCCACTGGTATCCCTGGGGAGCGGGAAGGGATGTTGTGGTGGGATCAGTGTGCACTGGCACCTTGCACGGGCAGGGCATCCCCAAACTCCCTGGGTTGTGGCTCCTGGAGTTCCTGTTCCCGTGGGGACTTTGCAAGGTCCCTGGCCCCGCTCCCCCAGCTCTGTCCGTCCCCGTGTACCCTCCCAGCCCTGGTGTAGCTCACCTTCAGCGAGGCACGGGAGTAGGGGGGGATGCCCCCATCGTACTTCCCCGAGACGATGCCACAGGCCAGTGGGGACCAGGTCATGGCTCCAACGCCTGGGGACAGAGCAGAACAGGGGGATGACACTGCTGCTCCCAACTCCCCCAGGGACTGTGGCGCCTGGCCTCAGTGGCACTGGCCTTGGGGAGCACTGTGCTTTAGGGGGCTGGAGAGGAATCCCCACTGTCATACCTATCTTGTGGAAGAGCTCAGGGAGCTGCACCTCCACCTTTTCCCGCTGGAACATGTGGTACTCGGCCTGCTCGCAGATCGGTGGAATCAGGTTGAACTGCCGGGCCACCGAGTACGCCTCCTGCAGAAGAGCCGGGACCCTCAGCGCCCTGCCGCTCCCCCCGAGCCCCCTGCCGAACCCCCCAGCCAAGTCCTGAGCGGCCGCCCCAAAAAATAATTAAGGCTTAAGTGCATCTGCACACGCTTGGCTCCCAACAGCTGCTGTCTAATTAAATCAACGTCAGCAGCGTCGCTGGGGCTGCTCCCTGCGGCCGCCCTGGTCCCCTGGGCCCCTACCATGATCTCCATGGAGCTCCAGCGTGAGGTCCCCCAGTACATGGCCATCCCCTGGTTGATGACATGGGTCATGGCTCGCACCGTCTCTGCCGGGAGGGAAGGAGAGAGTGGCAGGTGGGGTTTAGCAGGGGCTGCACTGGCAGAAGGGGGCTCGCAGCGTGCTGATGGCTGGCAAGCATCCCACTGCCCAATGCTGCGGTGGGAGCTGGGTGGTGTCTGGGGGATGCTTTCAGAAGAGCAGGATGGGGACAGAGGGAGCAGCCACTCAGAATGTGCCGGGGACCACAGCCGACCTGACATGCCACACGCGGTGCCAGGCTCTCCCTGCATGGAGAGCAGCCTGAAGCTTCTGCCAGCGGCCCCATGCCCTATGGGGTTACCAGCACTGGCACCGCTGCAGGGACTGATGCATTGCCCACACACAGAGACCCAGGGAGGGAAGCCTGGACCCTGTGTGAGCTGCTATGGGGTCTTGGGGGGAGCCAGCCCTGAGCCATGCGGGCTGGGGCCAAGCCAAGGCGTGCTCCTGCAGCCAAAGGCGGGCAGCGGGGAGGGCAACGGGCACGAGGCTCACCCGGCCGGCACCGGGGCACACACCCCAGCATGCTCATAGCTGCCCCGGCGGGGAGGGACCCTGCTGCAGACCCCGGCATGTGCCAAGGGCACCCCATGGCAGGACCCTGGGGGGTGGGAGCCTCTCTGCTTTTTGTCCTTTAAACTGCAGTACAGTCTGAAGGGCCGGGGGGTGTCTGTGTTGTGCTGCCGCTGCCTCTGCATCTCATGGCGGGGTTTGCTTAAGAGGGAGGAACGGGGATGGGGGATCACAGAGGAGTGGGGGCTCTGCCCCGGGAAACACCGCTGGGACAGGCAGCGGCTGGCGGGCAGAGTGCGGGCAGGGAGTACCTTCTACGATGAAAGTCCTGGACTTGGAGGAACTAAATGGGTCCCCTGGTGATAAAAGAGAGATTTAGAGAAAGTGGAGTCACCGTTGCTGGGATGGGGACAGTGACCTGCCACCGCACCGCCAACCCGCCCCGCCGCGGCCCGAGAGGGTCCTGGCGCCGGGCAGGGGGCGGCAGAAGTGTGACTGTGGTGCGGGCTGACCGTGGTGGCAGAGGAGCGGATTCTGCTCGGGAGGGAAAATGCCCTTGAAACACAAGCCTGGCGCAAACCAACCGCGACGGCGATGACAGGCGGCGGGGAAGAGCGTGGCACCGCGGCGCGCACCCACCTTCCATCGGCGTGTTGGGGTCAGGCCGGTTAGCGAACACCACGTCCACGTACTCCAGCTGCAGCCGCTCCAGCGATGCCTTCAGACCTGCGGCATGGATGGGGCTGTCAGGCGTGCTGAGCCCCATGCTGCCAGCAGTGAGGCAGATGGTGAGGCACAGCCTGGCACTGGGGCCAGCAGCGCCTGGTGAGTGCCCTCACCCCCACCCCTACCTTCTATGATGTGTTTTCGGGACAGGCCCCTCTCCGTCTCGGCCCTGGAAAAGGAAAGGTGGGTGAGAGCTTGGGGTGAGAGCCTGACCCATGCCGGCTGCTCCACTGCAGGGTGGGTGTTACCTACTTTCCTCCCCAGAAGATTTTGGTGGTGATGACCAGGCTGGACCGTCTGCAGGGAGAAAGAGAGAGTCACTGGTGGTGGCACCCGCAAAGCCCTGTGCACCCTACCTGGGATGGCACATTCCTGCCCAAGGCTGCACTACCAGCCTTCCCCAGCCCATTGGGACCACGGCAATGGTTTTGCCAAACAGGGATGGTGTCTGTCTTACCTCCACCCTTTCTTCTTGATGATGTTCCCCAGCACCACCTCGGCCCTAGAAGGGAAGGGGACATCAGGCACTGGCACCTGGCTGCTGCAGCCAAGGGGAGTGGTGGCAGCCAGCAGGGACGGCCCCAGACCCCAGGAGAATAAGAGGCAAGTGCAGTGGCTGTGGGGACACTGTTTGCCCCTTGGCTGCAGCACCCAGAGCCGAGCTGCCCCCAGTGCATGAGCTTGCTAATTTTAAGTGAATGCATGGGCACACGCCAGTGCCCTGGGCCAGCACGCCCTGGGCACAGCTGCTGCTCACTGTGCCATGAGGGTGCACGGCTGCACCTGCATGATACAGGGCACCATGGTAGGCATGGGACTACCAGAACCACGACCCTCCTGAGAGCAAGTGCTCATAGCCCTGTCCTGGAAGCTGCTTTGTAGCTGGCAAACCTGGAAGATTCCCAGTTGCCACTGTGGTTTGGTGGGAGCCAGGGTGTGGGGTGAGCAGGGTACCTACTTGCCAGCAGCGTAGACTTCTGCCGTGTCGAAGAGATTAATGCCGTTGTCATAAGCTAAAGTCATCAGCTGCTCTGCCATCTGCGAGGAGAGAGCGGGGTCGGTGAAGGGGGTGGCCGAGAGCCGGCGCACGGGTGCGTGCGCAGAGCGCTGGTGAGCTCCGGCGTGCCGCGTGCACCCAGGCCACCGCCGCGGCTGTGCTGGCCCCATCCCCTCCCCACTCACCAGGGAAAGGCTGGGGAGGGAACGGGGTGAAGGGGTGCGGCCTTACCTCATCTGTGATCTGCCCTCCGAAAGTCACCCATGTTCCTGCAGGGAAGAGAGAGGTGTGTGCACGGTGAATGTGGTGAGCAATGAGTGCCGCCACCTCAAGCCCCCAGCCACCCACCCTGGCTCCCTCAGCACAGCCCTGGCACGTGGTGGCCACAGCTGGCCTTGCCACGTGCACTGTGGTGCTCCCAGCACGGCCCAGTCGCTTCCTATCGTGTCAGAAAAAAAGAAAATAATTTGACAATTTCTGGGCCGTGACTCAAAACAGCCGCAGGGCTGAGGAAAACCCTTTCCTTCCCTTTGCAAACGTTGCCGGGGCAAGCGAGCGCTGCCCTGGCCGGGGAGTGGAACTGCTGCGGAACTGAGGGGACGCCGAGGGGCTGTGGCAAACCCTGGCACTTACCCAGACCCAGGCAGGACACACGCAGCCCAGACTTCCCGAGGTTCCTGGAAGACAGAGACCATTAGGAAAGGCGCCAGAAAGCCCCAAAACGCTGTCTCATGCATCCTGCATGCCACCAAACACACTGGGTGGAAGGACTAGGAGGTTGTGGTGGTGGCCCCTGGTCCCCATCCCCACCTGGGATGGTTCCACGATGAGAGTCCCTTCTCAACTGATTAACGAGCCATCCCAGGCTGGGCATCCCGCAGCTCGGTGGTGGCACTGCCTGCACCTGCGCAGTGATGCCGTGCCCGGCAGGGCTATCGGGAGAGCAGTGACCTCGTTAAAGCAGCTCCCCGTGATGAGGCTGGGGTGTCCGGCTGCCCTGAGAGTGCCACTGACACTGGGGGAGGAAGAGGAGCCGGCATGCCAGTGGTCAGAACTGAAGCGTCCCACACATGGCATGAGTTGTGCCTGTGCTCTGCATCGTGGCACAGGGAAGCACAGGGCTTGCACCAGGCGAGGGTGCTTGGGAGTGGAGCAACATCCTGGAGAAATGGAGCACCCCAGAAAATCTGACCGGCACAAGAAACTGGAGAACAGCTTTCGGGAAGGGGGCCAGGCTGGCAGACGCCTTCGTCGTGGTGATGGAGAGCCAGTTACTTGTTAAAAATGACAAAGGCTCAAGAAATGAGCGTTAAAATAAATAAAGTGTAGGTGAGCCGCGGCAGCTCGCCCGCGCGGGTGTCGCATAGCAACCGGAGGCACCGCCACCGCCGGCACCGCCGACACGGGCACCGGCAGCCGGGCAAGGAGCGGCTGCGGCCCAGCCGCGGGCAACCGTGGGCTGCACCGAGTCAGGGCAGCATCCTTCTGTGCTGCCATGTTACTGCCCAGCATCTGGAGGCACCGGCGCTCCCCCTGTCCCGTGGTGTTTTTAGAGCATTTCGTGGTGGGGAGAGGCCATTGCCGTGGGGCAGCAGTGGCTCAAGCCCCCGTGATGAGGGTTTGCCGTGTGGAGTGGAGAGCACCTGTCTCATCCTGGCCATTCTAGGAGCATCGCTGGAGTTCCCCTGGGCGGGTGGCCATCGCTGCTCTTGGCCTCCCAGCCCAAAAGTGTGTTGACCGGCTGCCCAATAGAGATACTGGCAGACCTTGGGAAGGCCAAGCATCCCCCCACACTGTGCTATGGCCTTCCTAGCCCATCCATTTGCTTGGAGCATCCCCCTGTGCCACTGTCCCTCCAGCAGCCACCAGTGGGGACCCCTGAGCTGATCACCCATTGCGTGGGAGAGGGTGTTGCTGGTATGCTCCTCCTCTGGATGAGGACACGACCGTGGGGCAGGAGCACTGAGCGCCGAGGATGCCACTGCGCATTGCCCCAGTACTGCTGTTACCACTGCAAGGGTTTGGTGTTCAAGAGCTGGACAGAACTGGACCAGCCCCCTCCCCAGTGCCCGGGTAAGGGGACTCGGCTGATTTGGACAACACTGGTGGGTGATGGCCAGGCTCACCCCAGCGCTCTGCTGGCCTGACACACTTTGTGCCTAATGTTGGCACATCTGGGCTGCAGCGGAGGCACGCAGCTGCTGGCAGCTGGACCATGGCGTGCAGGCTCATCTGGGGGGGGCTCTACTCTGTCCTGGGGTCCATGCTCATGCAGGGGGAGCCCCAGCCCCACACCCGGGTGCACACTCGGCCTCAGTGGGGGAAGCCCTCAGTGCTCTGCCCCAGAGCCAGGACATGGGGTGTGTGAGCTCTGTGGGTGCTGGCCGGGGGGGCCCCACATGCACACACCACCCCATTTCCAGAACCACCACGGGCAGCCAGAGCCGCTCACAGCTCTGCACTCGCTTCGCAGGGCACTGAGTCTCCGGCAGCAGCAAAAAGATGCCATGGCAGCCCGGATTAACGCTACCGTGACTCCCAGACCCCCCCGGCTCGGCAGCCAGCTCGGCTTGGCAGACACTGAGGATGCTACTAATCCTACCCCGAATTTTAGGGTCCCTTCTCCCCCCCATCCTGAAGATTTTACGCGCGGCTGGATCAAAGCTGCCCTGAGGGGACAGGAGCAAACAGCGAGGAAGCGCACGGAGGTGCACGGTCAGCACTTTTAGCGACGAGAAACCGACAGAGCCGGACGCGAACCGGAGATTGGGGGAGTGCGGCGCCCCTGGCCCCCAGTCCCCCCTCGCCGCCCGGACCGCAGTGAGGAACAGGGAAAGCCCCAGGAGTGCCCGTTTCCTACCGGTATTTCATCCCCGGCTGCTTGACGCTGGACTCGCTGGAGGAGGGGGCGTTCTGCACCGAGAGCTGCCCCAGGCTGCGAGCCACCATGGCCACCGCGCGGAACTTGCCGCGGGTGCCGAGGCTGGGGCTGCCGGCATTCTGTCGGTTCAGCCGGTCCTCCGCGCTCCGGCTCTTGATGCTGTGCTCGGAGCACACAAAGGAGACCTGCATGCTGCTCCGGCGGGCAGCAGCGCCAGCTGCCTAAATTTAGCCGGCGCCCCGGGCGAGGCGGGGAGCTCCTCCCGCGCGCCGCCAACGTGACGGCGGGGGGCTGCGGGGCGGCGGGCGCGGAGCGCTCCCGTCAGCCCTCCTGCCCTCAATATTTGATGAGCTCAGGAAGCGAGCGAGCGAGCGGCACGCGGGCAGGTGGGGGCAGGAGGGACGGAGCCGCCGCCCGTGCCCTCCAGAGTGGCCGTGGCGGGGCAGGACCCCCCCGCGCCCCGCCGGGCATCCCCCCGCGGGTACGGCTGCTGGCCCAGCCCCGGGTTGGGGCACGGCGAGGGCTGAGGCTGCGGAGTGAAGAGGTCTTTCCTTGCCTCCCTCCGGCCACGCACAGCAGCACAGATTCCCTCCCCTGCACGGGTCCGAAACCAAACCCTCTGGCAGCAACGCGTGTGCATCGCCAACCCCACGGCTGGGCGACAGCGCAGGTGGCGGCGACGCTGATGGCTCGTCCGCGGCGGAGCCCAGCTGCTTGCCGAAGTGGTCGCCCTCGGGGCCACAGCCCCAGCAGCACATTCCCCCTATTTTTCCCAGTGCAAGCGAAGTCGAGTGAGGTGAATTCCAGCCTAGCACCTCCTGCCGAAGCAGGGACACAAGTCACCACACTACAGCACCGTCCTGCAGCCGGGGCCACGTGCCGGCTGCCAGCACCTGCCGTGACCCTCAGGATGGAGCAAGATGCCGCCACGGGGCTTGCAGGAAATTATGCACATTTGCCCCAAACCTAATGAAAAATCTTGTAATCTCCTCCGCTTCCCTCTGTCGCAAAGCTCCTTAGAGGTTAATCCTGCCAGCACCAGCGCCAGCACCAGAGCCAGCGCCGGCTCCAGTGCGGGGGGGACCTGGCAGCAGTTGTCAGCCCCCAGAGGATGAGAAACTCCACAAATATTGGGGGCAGCGGGGACATGCCCAAAGAAGGAGCACCTTTGGGGTGCCTGTGCCAGCTGCTCCCATCAATAAATAATGTCCCCATGAATATTAGATGGGCTCTTGCCACTGTGTAAATGTTACCGCGGTCATTGTGAGCGGAGGGGAACCCGACCCGCGGCGCGGCACGGCATGGCACAGTGCAGCACGGCAGGAGCCGGCAGAGCTGCCAGCTCCCGGGGGCTTCGCTGCACTGGGGGACAAGGGGCACCCTGTATTGTCACCAGAGAACAGCCACTGTCCTCAGCCCTGGTGCCCCCCAAAGCCTCTGGGTTACTGGGGGTGCTGGGCCCAGCACCCCGTTGCCCCACCTGCAATGCCAGCGGAAAATGGGGAGGGATGCGCTGGGCAGAACAGCCCCATCCCTCTGAGGGGCTGTGGCCACCCCTCCAGCTGCCCGGAGTGTCCTCCTGACAAGGACATTGGCTGAAATCCTGATACACCTTGCACCAGGACCCACATGCAAAATTAATGATGCACCCGCTCTGTGATGCACAGCCATCAGTCGGGAGGAGACGCACACATCAGGCGGAGATGTACCCCCGTCAGATGGAGATTTACACCCATCTGCTGGAGATGAACCCCCCCAGTCAGGCAGAGATGTACTCCCGTCAGATGGAGATTTACAACTCTGAGGCAGAAACAGCGTTTCGGCGGCTGTTTGCTCCAGGAGCCTAATCTTTAAAGCTTAGAGGGTGTTTGCATCTGCAAATGCCCGAACAGCAAACCGGAATGTCAAGTGAGAAGCTCAAAGATCACCAAGTAGGAAAGTGCTAACGGCGCTGATCGGCTGCCGCCTCTCTGGCGCATGCCGTGCCAAGGGCATCGGCTCCTCCTCGCCTCGGTGTGGCACAGGGAAGCCGAGGTGAGCTTAGGTGAGAGCCGTTCTCCTGACGAGGTGTCAAACCAGCACCAAGCAGCGTCCCCTGTGGCATCCCCTCACCTCGGCCCTCGCCGCCCTCGCGGCGCTGCCTTACCTGTACTTCATGCCAGTGGCGCGGGCGGTACTGTCGGCCAGGGAGAGCCCGTGCATCCGCAGGAACTCCTCCAGAGTCTTCGCCCGCGCCGCCGCCCGCACGTCCCGCAGCCGCCGCAGCTCCAGCCCGTCGGCCGCCCGGGGGGCTGGGGGCAGCCCCCACTCGGGGCTGGGCCGGCTGGCCACGCTGCGCAGGCTCTCACTGTAGGTCATGGAGAGCATCCTGCCACCCGAGCGTGGGCTCTGCCGGCCAGCCACGCCGCCAAACACTCTGTGGTGCTACGGAGAGAGCTGGGAAAGCACAACATGGGCTCCCTCGCCACTCAGGGCACAGCCCTGCCCGCACTGCCATGCCGGAGTTGTGGCACCCGCCCTTGCCGGGACATGTGGGGACCCTAGCAAAGCCAGTCTCTTCAGCAGAGCAAAGCCTTGGCATGGGAGCTGAAGCACAACAGGAGAAGCAGCAGGACAGGGATGCGGCACAGTCCGTGTCTGAGGCTGCGGTGGTGCCTGCCACAGCTGCCCCAAGCCACGATGCAGCAGTGTGGCCTGTGCCCTGGCTGTGCTGGCTCCCAGTTTGCACTGTTTGGGCTGCACCGGTTTGCATCCCTGCGAGGGACCCGGTGGGTCCCAGGAGCTGGCCGAGGCATGGTGAGCAGTGGCACAAGTACTGCTGGTGAGAATCTGGCACTGTGTGCCAGTGGGCAAGGAAAATCGGGACAGGAAAGGGGTCCCTGTGGGGCTCCCTGGAAAGGGTGGACATTGGCAGAGGGTCTGTGGGCACTGGGTGCTCGCTGTGCCTGCGTCACGCTGCCGCAATGTGCGCCACCAGCCAACACCTTCCCCACCACCGCGGCAGCGACCTCCCAGCCGGTGCGGCTGCTGAAAATAGCCTGCCGCAGGGTGGGCTCCTCGCACACCCCAGTCCTTGCTGCCTCTGTGGCTGGGACCTCACTGGCGGTGGCACCGGCATCGATTTCTGTGCCTCTCTCTGCAACTTCCCTCGTTTTCAGTGTCTGCAAGGAGCAGGGACTGGGGCCAAAACTGTGATGCTGGTGCTGGAGTGGCCACTGGGGATGCACTGTGACAGATCTACATCGGCCTCAGTCTCCAGCCAGGCTCCCACTGGTGGTTTTTTCTTTCCCTGTGAAGCTCACATTGACAGCTGCAGGAGCCAAAAGTGAAGTGCTCTCTGCCATTGAGGTGTGACCCCGAGAGGAAAGAAGGAAACCCAGAGGATATGGAGTAGCAGCTGGCCAGGTCAGTCCAGAACCCTGGGGGTCTCCTTTGACATTAGTGCTGCCAGAGACCACTCCGTGCTCCTCCTGCTCTGCAGCAAGGCCTTGGGAAAGCCAGGAGACATAGAAAGGAAACCTTTCCCTCTGCTGTGGCAAAGCCAAACTGAATCCTGCGCATCAGCCTCTTCCTGCCACGCCTCAAAGCTGGAGACTTAACCCGGCACCTCCAGCACCAGCCCTTCTCCGTGGCTGGTAGCTTTAATTAGGGCAGTGCCGGCGGCTCCTGCTGGGTACGGGCACCTAGTGGGATCTTCTTGTTCCCAGTGAGATCCGCTTGCCCTGGTAGGATCCCCTCACCTGACAGCAGAAAGGAGAAGCCTGAGCTGGCTGCATCGCTGCTCTACAGCAGCAAAACGGCTGCAGCAAGCAGAGCTGGGGGTTTGACCTGGGCTGCTCTGAGGAATGGGGTGGGAATCCACCGGCCGCCCTATCTTGACATGTCCCTGATTTTCGACAGAACAACACTGGATGGCAGAGAGAGTGCGGAGGCAGTGGGTGCATTCATGGCCATTTGATAGCAGAAATCCCCGTGCTCCTGGGATGAGCGGCAGCAGGGCTGCAGGATCTGACAAGGATAAGCTGTGCCATGCCCAAGCAGGAGAGGCTGTTTTGCGAGGAAGGAGCAGGGATGGGGGACAGAGCACAATCTCTGCGGGATAATGGCACTGTTAGCAGCATCGGGGGCACAACAAGTGGGTGACAGGCAGGGCAGCTGCCCGGAGAGATGTCTGGCCAGTCTGGCTTGCCAAGCTGGGAAGCTGGCAGCCACCAGCCTGCCTAAAGCCAGGAAGACCCCAAACTCCAAAAGAAAACCACCCTAAGCCATCAAATCCCAAGTCACCCTGCACGGAAAGTCTTCCCTGCTGCCCGCAGCGGCTCCCCCATGGCGGTGCCTGTCCCCGCTCATCGCCCACCGTGCCCAGCCCCGCTCGCCGCCCGCGCTGCCGGCCCCGACTCACCGCGCCGAGGAAGCTGCTCAGCAGCAGCGCAGCTCTGGGCGGCCGGGCTGCCCCGGGGCAGATATAAGAGCCGCGGTCGCCGCGTTGTTTTGCATTAAGGGGAGTGTCGGAGCTTGGCGTCCAGAGCACTTGGCGGCTGCGCCGGGCCCCCAGCGCCCGGCTTCTCGCCGCGCTCCATTAGCCCTATTAGGGGATCTTCTTCCTTGCGAAGGGGAGCTAAATTATTCATGGCGCCTCACTAAAAGCCCGGGGATGTGCCGCTGCTTTATCAACGCTGGCACCGCTGCCCCTCGCCCTGCGGTGACAAGTTCCCCATCACCAGCACACCAGGCAGTGGGGACAGCTGGACACTGGGGCCACCAGGGAGCGGAGACGGTGCCCTGCGGCAGATACAGCCCTCCCGTGGTCCCCGCGGCACTGGAGTCGGAGCTGGGCTGCAGCAGGACTGAAAGGCGGCCTCCTCCAGGAGGGAGCCCCGAAACGGAACTGGGTGGTGGACACAGGTGGCTGCTGCCTGAAGGCAGCCTACGGACAAGCTCCTGCCTGTTGGCCTTGGGAGCCTTTTGCACCGGATGTGTCCAGTGGTTCAGGCCAGTTTGGCAGCCAAAACTCGCCCATGGCTGGGGCTTGGCAGTGCCGGTGGCAGCCCTGGGATGGACACTGTCAGTGCCACTGAGCCATCCCAGTGCCGGCCAGCCTCACCTCCTCCTGCCCTGTGTGGGATGGAGCAGGGGGGCCGCGGTTCCATCGAGGGGCAGCCCCTGGTCCCCCACCCCATGGCAGCCAGGCCAGACCCAGTCCCACACCACCGGGCTGCTGTGGCCCTGGCAGCACTGGAGCAGCGGCTGGCACAGTGTGTGGGGAAAGTGCCGCCCTCACTTCAGATGGTAAAAGGGTGGTGGGGGCGAGTGTTGCCTCCTGAACCACTTAATGAGACTGCTCCTAATGGCAGGAGCCACGGAGCAGCTGGCTGGTTTCCCAGAGCTGCTTTTGGGAAAAGCCAGGGGCTTCTCCAGGCACAGCATTGGCATGGGATGCTCTCCCCAAGCCGAGCTGAGCCCCACACCCCACAGTGGCTGCCCCCCACAGCCATGTGGCCACACTCTGCTGCTTGGACAGCCCGTGAGGATGGTCCCCCCCTCCCAGCCACACCCCAGGGTCCCCACACCGCGCTTCTGAACCCACGAGCAGGTGATGAGGTGATGCCACACCTGTGATGCTCATCCCACACAGGGGGACCCTGGCACACCGGGCAGGGCAGTGCCGTGCCAGCATTATCTGGGCGTGGGCAGGGGCCACAGCCACTTGCTGGGGGGATTCTGGGGAGGGGGAAGGGCCTGGTTACCTGTAGAACTGGAGCTGGCGCTTGGGGCTCCCGTACCTCGCGCTTCCGACAGCAAAGGGGAGAGAGAAGAAAGATGCCACAAACCCCGTTAGAAAGGAGGAGTGGGACTGAGTGGCAGAGTCAGTGGCTGTGGGAAGGGTCAGTGGCACCCACCCATGTCACATCACAGTGGACACTGTGCAGCAGGCTCTGGCACGACCCTGAAAGTGCCCCCTATGCCCATAACAGGCACCAGCGCCCCAAAACGCTGCTGCTGCTACTGTGTGGGGATTTTGTGCTGGAAGCTTTTGTACAAAGCGTGCCGGGGCAGTTTAGGAGCATCAGGGCAGTTTCAGGGAGTGTGGTGGTTCTGGGTTGCCACAGGCTTGGGTTTGAAGCCCCACAAAGTCCCCCCAGCACTGCCCTGCAGCCTTACCTGTAAATCATCCCTGGGGAGCCCGTCTGCCGCAGCGAGAGTCGCGCTGGGGAGTCAGTGGTGGATTCGGGATACATGGAGCCAGCCTGGGCTCCCCGGAGCCACTTGCCGCCTCACCCCTGCCACAGGGGAAGAGGAAAAAGAGGAAGAAATGAGGTTTTTTGGGGCACGCGCATGACGGCGCTTCCTGTTGCAGGAGATCTCGAGCCGGATGGGCATGTGGCATTGGCAGCGGCATGGGCACCGCAGCCCTGCCAGCCTCAGACCCTGGGGCTCACACCCTGACCCACCACTGATCCCAAAACCATCTCGTCCCAGCCCTGTCCCCCTGACTTCCCAGCTTGGCTGCCCTCTCCAAACTTCTGGGGGTCCCGAGATCTCAGGAAAAGGTGAGGAAACATGGGCCTGAAAAACAAAATATTCTGAATACCCTGAAGCTGTCGCCAAGGGTCCCTCTGAAAGGGACAAGCTAAAGGGAGAAAAACAGTCTGGCTTCTCCTGCAGCCCACATGTGACTGTGTGCACAGGGGTGAGCGAGCTCTGAGGGAAAGGAGGGCTCACCCCCAGGCACCCCTGACCCTCCTTGTCCCTGTCCCCATGCCAGGGGCATTCAGCATGATTCCCTGGGAGCTGTGCTCCTGCTCCTGCAACACCGTCAGCAGTTTCCAGTATCACAGAAAACAATGACACCTCCCTACAGAACTGGGGCTGGGATTTAAATTTATCCCGTCTTTCTTTAGGCCGGTGAGATGCCATCTTTACGCTGCAGGTCACAAGCTGCTCTGTTTCCCAGATGGGGACTGAGAGATCTCCGGGCTCCCTCCCGGCTGCCCTGGGCTCAGCAGGAGCATGGCCTTACACAGTGTGCTCATGTCCTGGCACGCATCCCGCCTGCATCCTGGCACAGCATGCCTGCATCCTGCATCCCTCCCGCATTCTGGCACAGTATGCCTGCATCCTGCATCCCGGCACGGTGTGCCTGCATATCGCATCCTGCCTGCATCCCAGCGGGGCATGCTTGCATCCTGCGTCCACATCCTGCATCCCAGCACAGTGTGCCCGCATCCCACATCCCTCCTGCATCCCAGCATAGTGTGCCAGCATCCTGCATCCCTCCCGCATCCTGCATCCCTCCGGCATCCCGGCCCGGCGTGCCTGCATCCCGGCGCAGCCCCTGCAGCCCACGCAGCCCAATGGCAGCAGCTGCGGCAGCCGAGCCCATCCCCGCGGAGCCGCCCACCCGCCCACCGCAGCTCCCGGCCGGGCTGCAGCCTCCGGCACAGATCCCCATCGCCCTCCTCCTGAGCGCTGCAGGAGTGCGTCTCCCTTGGCCACAGCCGCGCCGGAGCCGGAGCCCAGGCAGCCTCAGTAAAGCCGGGTTTATTTTCGAGAAGTCAGGAGGGAGCCGCTCTCTCCCGAACCCGCAGCACTGACTTAAGCCCGGAGCGCGACCCTGCCGAGCCCTACAACCAGGACCCGGCTGAGCCCCCCGAGCCCTTGTGACCCCCCGGGTTCTGCCGGGTGCTGCGAGTGTTGGCTCCGCAGCTCCCGCGGCCTCGCCCGGCAGTGGGCAGCTGCCCGCAGCACGGCCGGGTCAGCAGCAGCCACCGGCCGGGCGCTGTCCTGCCCGCTCATGCCAGCTCAACGTCACTTCGTTAGTGGCCGCATAACAAAGCTGAGGGACGCCTGCATGGGGCGACAGCCGGACCCCCGTGTCCCAGCACAGCCATGCAGCTCCTTGCTTGCACTGCCACAATCCCGGACTCCTGTGTGGCTCAGGACTGGCCGAATCCGTATCCCAGGAGGCTGGGGTGCCAGGAGCTCAGATCTCCGCAATTTTCAGCAGGACTCGAAGCCCCTTCCCCGTCGCATCCCAGCAATGCTGCGGGGACCAAGTGCAGTGGCTGGCAAGTCTCCGGCAGTGCTAGATGGACCTTGCTGGCAAGCACGGCTGAACCACGGGCACACGGGTCAGGGCTCTGCACCCCGAGGAGCCAAAGTGTCCCAACCTTCGGGGCCAATTCATCCCTCCGAGCTCTCTGAGCCAAAGGCACTGCCAAAATGCCCTCTGTGTTGGCAGCCTGGTGCTTCCCTGAGACTGCTCCTGCACCTCCAGCTTCCTCATGGCACAACTCAGCTGTGAGTCTGCAACTGCGGGACTTTCAGCAATGGCCCGAGAGGGAAGAAAAGTGTTTTCTTCTGCAGGATGCACCCAGGAGCCAGGTGAAGGACACCCTCATGATTTGTGCTCCCACCAAGGTCCATTCCCGTCCCTGGCAGCACAATGGGGTACAGGAGTGTGGGTGCTGCGACATGGATGGTTTATGGCTGGGAAACCCCCGGGAGCTGGTCCAGCATGGGGGGGACTACATACTGCAGCCTGCCAGACATGCTGCCATCAGAGCAGGAGCGGGTGACACTGGACATGGAATTAATGAGAATGTAGGGGCGAAACTGCTGCTTCTGGTGAGCCTGATCCTTCAAGGTTGAGGCCCTGGGGCAGGGAGAGCTGGGGGACCCCTGTCCCGGGCACCCCAGCATCCTGCCCAAGTCAGGCGAGGGATGCAGGTAGCGTCGCAGGGAGCATCTCCCCATGCCAGGTGCTTGTCCCCGTATTTCTCCCCCTTTTCCACTGTGTTTGCAACAAATGCCCCCCTCCACGCCACGGGGAAGGTGACTTTAGCTCAATGACTCACGCTGCCCTGCTCTGTCGCCTCGGCACCTCCTGCCACCTCCTGCCGTCACCTCTGCGCTCATGCCCAAGAGGAGTCCCGTGCCCCCCCCCTCCCCCGGCTGCACCGGCGCCGAAGGGATCCGCAGAGCAGCAGCCCTGCCCCTTCCTTCGGCCCGGGAGCCTGTGTTGCGGCGCAGCATCACCCAGCTCACCGGGCCCCTCCGACCGCCCGGGTGGGCTCCCGCGCCTTCCCCAGCCCATCATCACGACAACGCGGCAGGCGGGCGCTGGGGACTCAGCTGCGACACGTGAGGTCGCCCGTGACCGCCGAAGCGCCGGCACCGGCGCTGCTCAGCCGCCCGAGTCAATGACACAGCCCGAAAGCACACGCGGCGCGTCGGCCGGGGGGTTATTCCGGCTTTGCCGTCACGTACACGAGTGCCAAAGTAACGGGGTCCATGGGGCTGCCCGCGGGTCCCTGGTGTGTGACACTGCCAGCTCGCTGCTGCGCCGTGGCTGCCGGCCAGGCACGGCTGAGCCACGGCTGAGCCACGGCCGCGGCCCCGCCGGCACCCAGCACCTCACCTACCTGTCTCCGGTGCTCGGACGGAGGGCGATGGGCGGTCGGGAAGCACAAGGAAATGAGCCAAACACGGCTGCCGGCGGACTGCAGGCTCCGCGGGTCCCGGGAAGCGGCGCCGGTGCCGGCGCAGAGCAGCTGCTACAGCCGGCGGCAAGCGCAGCGGATGACGGTTCCTACCCCATTCCCGCTCTGTCCCCGGGAAAAGGCGTCTGGCGGAGGGGGAAGCCGAGCCCTCCGCGCCCCAGGATGCGACAGCACCCAAGGATGCTGCAGAGCCGTCCCTGCCGCTCTCACATCCTGACTCGGCAAGTTTGGCTCCGCCGGTGGCTGCAGCCGGCTCCCGATCCCGCCGGTGCCTTAACCGTGTCGGCGCCGCAGCCCGGCAGCGGCAGCGCGTGGGCGAGCGAGTGGCTGCCACCAGCCGCCCCTGCGCAGCTCAGGCGGGGGGAGGCTCGTCCGGTGCCGCGGGGAGCCTGGGCAGGAGCTGCATCATCGCTGCCTTAAATCGCGCCGGGCGTGTTTCTCTCAAAAAAATCAAATACAGCGTCGGCAGTGATGCTGCGGGGCTGCCTCCAGCACCAGGGTCACCCGGCTGCCGCGTTCTGCCACTGGCCACCTATCTTCCTCGCGCCCATCACGCCTTCTCACTGCCTTTGGCTTTTTGCCTATCTTGGGCAAAAAACCCACCCCGCAGCGTGCCACCTCAGTAACTGGAGCAGGCTGGTCCCTGTGGCAGCGCGACTCAGTGATCCCGCAGTGATAACAACACCAATGCAGCTGGATGTGACAGGAAAACTAGAGGCCAAGCCAGCAAAAAGGGGTCAGGGTTTGGGACAGGCTGCTCACGCAGTGGTGCTCTGGCAGCTATAAATTAGGAAAACCTGGTTCCTCTCCCTCAGCCGAGTCCTGTTCAGCTTCACGGCAGCATCTTGGCACTTCCTCTGCCATTTCAGCACGGTCCTGGCAGTGATGGGGCCAAAAGGCACACTGCCTGCTCCAAACCATGCTGTCACTGACAGGGACCACTCAGCACTGCCAGGGTGGGTGATCCCAGCAGGCTGCCCGCTTTCCATGCCACAGCAGCTCCAGGAACAGCTGGTAACAGGCAGGGAAGGTCATAAACCCCGTCCCATTTGGGGATGCTCCCAGCACCAGCCCATCAGTGGCTTTGCTACCCCCGCAGATGGTGAGAGCTACGTGCCAAGTCGATCTGCTCCCGCTCCATGATGCATCTGACCCACAGACCCGCAGGCCACGAGCAGGAGGTGACAGCTGGCCCTGCCACCCTCCTCATCAAAACAATAATAGTAATAACTAATAAAACCAGCAGCTCTCTTGAATCTGCCGTTGGCAGCTACGTGTAGAGGCATTTTCTGCGCACCAGCTGGAAAATCACTGCATATATGCAACAGGCCTGTATAGGGGATGTGATAGAGACTGGATACATCTCGCCCAGCCTGCTCTGGCACTCACCCACGGTGCTGCGCCGCGGCTCCCAGCAACGCTTGGGGAAGAAACCTGTGGTTTTGGGAAGCAGGCTGGGTGCCCTGCCCACACCTGACAGCGGCACAGACCACGTCTCACCCGGACGAGAGCCTGCGGTGCCCGCGGGAGCAGCCCCGTGCCGGCCGCAGGCTGAACGGGCAGAGGGCCTACGGAGATCCCTATCACAAGGAAAACAGCCCCCCAAAAAAAGAGGCTGGCGAGACACAGGCTCGAGAGCTTCGGGCCTGACAGAATAAATGGCGAGGCAGCAGCGGCAGCAGCTGGGCTGCGAGGGGACCAGAGACCCGCCACAGGGCTCGGGGCTCCTTCCATCCGCAGCCCTCCGGTCACCGCGGCAAAGCGAGACAAGGAACGGCAGCAAACTGAAGGAAGCTGAAGGAACCGCGACGTTTGACTCACTGTGCACAAATCGGCTCGGGGGAAAATGCAATATTCCCACCCCCGTGTCACCGGGGCTTTGCCGGCGGCTCACACCATGTCACCGGGGC
>VZTG01002650.1:184443-326021 GCA_013397845.1 Melanocharis versteri | reverse complement strand
TGCAAATGACGAGAGCCCCTCGCCGTTCCCATTGGCTGTAGAGCCGGCCGGGCCCCGCGCGAGGACCCGCCCCGCGCGGTGCGGCACCATCGCCCTAGTAACCCGATGCTGAGCCGGGCGCGACCACCCGCGCAGGAGGGGGGAGGCCTCCGCTGCCGCCGCCGCTTTCGCCCTGCCGCCGCACCCCGCGCCGGGGCGGGATCGCTCCGAAATNNNNACCCACCCACCCACGTGTGGTTGTTGCGCGGGGCTGTGCGTGCTGACCGTGCGGGGTCCGTGTGGCTGTGTTCCCGCAGGGTGCGTGTCGCCCGGTGTTCCAGCCCCGCGCCCGCCGTAGCTGGCGCCGGGAGGCAGCGGCCACCCCCGGGAGGCGATGGGCGAGTGGGACCGGGTGTTCCGGCAGCACCTGCCGCTGCCGCCGCACCCGCAGCGGCGCCGGGCCCGGCCCCCGCCCCGCTCCGCCGCCTTCCGCTGCGTCCTCAAGTACCTGCACGGCGCTGCTCTCTCCCAGGTAGGGGAGATCGGCCCCGCGAGGGGACCCCGGCAGTGTCTTGCTGCGCCCGCTGTTTCTGCTGAGTCTCACTATTCATAGAATCGTGAAATAGTTTGGGTTGGAAGGGAACCCGCAGATCATCTCCATCCACCCCCCTGCCATGGGCAGGGCTACTTTCCGCTAGACCAGGTTGCCCTTTCCAAGCTGCTGGCTTTGAACACTTCCAGGGATGGAGCAGCCGCAGCTTCTCTGGATGACCTGTGCCAGAGCCTCACCACCCTAACAAGGAAGAATCTCTCCCTAAGATCAAGCCTAAATTGCTCCTCTTTTGGTTTAGTCCCCCTCCTCCTTATTCTGTCACTTTCTGTGGATGTACAAAGCCACTGTCTATCTTTTTTCTGAGCCCCTTTCAGCATTCTTATCTGTGTGTGGGCCTGAGCTCCCAACGGTGGCTTTTAAAACAAGGTGCTTTTGGGTGGAAATAACTGAAAATCTCTTGGAAGCACAAAATTGTTTCAGTCCCATGCCTTATTGCCTGTAAATCTGAGTTAGCATTTAATTAATTTTTCATTTAGGTTTTTTTTTGTTAGTTTAGGTAAGTATATTTAAATTAAAATTTCTGGTTAGCACTTTAACATCAGCTGCCTTTTTATTCTATGCTTAACGCTCTATTTTCCCACTTTTCCTTTGCTCCATCAGCCTCTGGCTTGGAGGCAGGTTCTGCAGCAATGCATGAAGCTGTCTGTGGCCATGTGCCTGATTTGGGCATCCCTTAGAAAACGGGAATGATATCTCTTACTGAAGCGTGTTCTGAGCTTTTGGGTCACAGGGCTGGCCTGTCCCCGAGCGTCCCCAAAGCCGGTGCGTTGTGCCTTGCAGGGAGCCGAGTACCAGCTGCGCCTCTCCCTTTTCGATGCCACCTACCACCACTTCTTCGGGAGGACGTGGAGGAGCAGCTGGCGAGCTGCCAGCGCTGCCCCGCTGCGCTCGGCCCGGGCAACGTTCAATGAGGTGGGGCTGCCGAGGATCTGGGAAAACACAGCACCAAACCCTTTTCCCTCCCTGCGCTTTGCCAGAGCCTGCCCAGGGTGCGTCCCAGACACTGCCCATTTTTTAAGCTTTATGTACGGTTTATTGGGGAAACGGAGGTGCTGGGTTTCCTCTGGGGCTGGTGCCACCGCGGGAGCAGCGATGTGCCACCGTGTGCCACCTGCCGTGTTCAGAGCCGGCAGCAGAGAGCAGTGTTTCCCCACAAGTGGGAAGGAAGGGAAGGAGCAGCTGCCCGCCCTCCTGCCCAGCGCTTCTCTCTCCTTATGTAGGAATTAAACTCTCCCAAAGCCATGCTTCCATCCTCTGCCTATACCAGCAAACCAGGGTGCCCCTCAATGGGGAGATCCCACTGACCCCTAGCATGACCCATGTTTTCAAATTCATAGCTCCCGTTTCCACCTCCTCAGTGCTGCAGGCACAGCTGGGCCCTGTGTTTTTCCTTCCTTTACATGGACAGTGACATTGAGGGGTGTTGATGTGTGCATTTCTCTCCCAAGTGTTTCAGTACCGTCCTACCCCAGCCTGTTTTGAAGAGGGATGGATTAAAACTAGGCCAGTGAGTGCTGCAGAAAGAGCTGAATGCTGGGAGGAGCTGGCTGCCTTTCCAAATACATTCCCAGCGTCTGCAGGCTTCCTGGGTGTTTGCCATGCGGTTGGGAGCAGTTGGCAGGAGTTTTGGGGTGTTGGGGGACTGTGTTGCAGCCTCTCTGTGGTGGCTGAATTGCGTTGCCTGTCCCTGCAGCTGCAGGGCTGGGGGTCTGGCAGAGGAGGGGTGGTCTGCACATGGGGTGGGATCTTCCAACTGCGTGAAAGCCAGCAGCTCATTGTTGGGAACAGTTCAGGTGGAGCTGGAATTGATTTGTGACAGGCGAGGGAAGGAGGAAAGTCACTGCTCCTCTGCCTGCGTGTGCTGTGTGCAAGCTCGCCAGCCTCACCGGAGCATGAAGGTGTGAGGACAAGGATCAGAGTCAGCATTTGGTGGTGGGTTTTTTCCTCGGGGTCTAGGGGAGAGGAATGCAGTGACAGAAACTGCTGTGTGCGTTCAGGAGGAGCCCTTGAGCTTGGTGGCAGAGGGGATCCCCTGTCAGGGCTCCCTGTGCCTTTGCAGGGGGAGCCTTGCTCTGCAGGCACAGCAGTCAGGTCGTTAATCCAGCACCTTGCAATAAAGGCTAATGGAATAATGATTTATGTCCTGGGGTTGATGCGAGAATGTCTCTCTCTGTTATTCCTTCCTGACAGCCCATATTGCAGTAACCGTTTTCCCTGAAACACTGCGGTAATGAGTTTTTAATAGAAAGATTAACCTAGCTTTAAATTCTGTCCTGGGGAGGTGACCTGTGTCCTGTCCCCTCCTGCCCTTAGGTCCAGGCTACTCCCATGTCCCTCCCTGCTGCAGGAGGGTTTCCAGCTCCTTTCTCCTGCTCTAATGCTGTAGGTCTGAGGTGCATCAAAGCCCTGCTTATTTGGGGTCTGCAGCCTGCGAGTTACCCTGGAAAACAGGTGATGGCAACAAAAAAAATTTAAAGAAGAAAAGATGATGTTTGGGATTTAAGGCCTGAGGTTTTGTAGCAGTGCTGGAAGTCATTTGCCATTAGTTTCTGTCTGGAAGTTTTAATTGATGTTCTGGTTGTGCCACTGAGTGTCCCAGTGCAACAGACATTGCTCTGCCTGCAGCTGCCACTGCCAGCTCTGAAATAGCCCATCTCTCTCCTTTCCTGTCCCAGGTCGTTTATTTCCACACCTCCTTGAACCACCCTGGCATTGCTGCTGTTGTGGAAGTGGTAGTGACGGCTGGGAAAGGGGATGGGGGCTCTCAGCATCTTTCTTGTGGCTTTGGAATCATCCCCCTCTTCCATGGCGGATCAGAGGTGACAGACCCGGCCACTGAGGACAGAGCGTAGGTTCCCTTACTGTGTGTGACAGGTCACACTAGGAATTGAGGTGGCAACATGCACGGCTGCTTTGCGGGGAGAGAGGGTGGTCCTGGGGCTACAGAAACAGAGCCAGCATTTAGAAACCTGGAATTCTTCACTCTGGGGAAGCAGTGATGGGCTTGGAAAGGATGTCTGTCCCTTCCCTAAATGACAGGGCTTTTCCAGAGTGGGTTGGGTGGGTTTTGCTGCTGAGCAAGGGCTGTGTGGAAGACGGAGATGTAGTGGAAGATGGAGATGTGCTTCAGGGTGGATTTACTGACCGCTGCACATGTGCTCTTTGCTTTCAGGCTGAAGCTGTACCATGGGACACCACGTGCCCTACTGCACCCGCGCTTCCAGGACCCTGTGGAAAGTAAGCAGCAGCCAGACATGGCATCTCCGTCCCTTCTTGGTGGCTTCTCTTACCCAAATGTGTGTTGTGTGTGTTTGTGAGATGTGGTCCATGCCCTGGTATTGCTCAGTGGACGTGCCTTACTGCCAGCTGGGGATGGCCTGGCTGGGCAAACCCAGGTTTTCCTTTGCTCCTCGCACGTGTATTCACAGATAATGATTCATTCAACATTGGGGCTGTAAAGCTGTCTCCCCAGTTTTAGTCATTTTGGGATGTTTTCTTTTCTTCAGAGAACAAATACATGACAGTGATGGAGAAGAGCCACCTGCAGTATGCCCTGAAGTCCCACCAGCCCCTAGAAGCGATATTTCACCTCCTTCCTGAAAACCTGCTGATATCTGGGCTGCAGACTGTTCCTGGCTTGCTGCCGGCACGTGGAGGCACGGGTAAGGGCTCCTTCCTTTCCCTCTGCCTGTGCTGCTCCTGCTTTAAGGCAGGTCCCTGGGAGGCTGCAGACAGGGCAGGAAGGGCACTGGGATGGGATTTCTGGGAGCACCAGGGGTTTCTCTGCAGTGTTTCCCCTTGTCAAGAACATCTCCCCTGCGTGGGGCCACAGCCCTCACACTCAGAGCTCAGTCTGGAATCCGTCAAAATGGCTCAGTCAGTTCCCTGTCCGTTAATTGCTTTGCTCCTGGGAAGCTGCTAGGGATAAGTGATGGTTGGTTTAATTACAGTTGTTCAGCAGAGTCTTAGAAACAGCTTTTGCAGCTTGTTTAAACTCCTCAGACGTGGGTTCAGCATCACTGGGGCCTGGCAGGTTTGGGGGGGATGAGCTCTTTCCTGCTTGGCCTTTGTTAATCTCTCCCTGTGGCACATTGCCCTTTGACCTTCTGCAATTAAAATATGTGAGCTGGAGATTCAGAGGGTAAAAAATTCCTCAGAGTTCTGCAGCTGAATTATTCTTCAGCATCTTGCCTGTAAAACCTCCTTCTGATGGCTTTGGGGTAGTAACTGCTGGTACTGAAGCTGAGCGAGGTCTTGAAAGCAGCTGAGTCCCTGCAGGTGTTCATGTCTTTGCTCAGAAGCTGAGTGGGCAGAGCCACTGCTGGCACTGCAGGGCACCCCAGCACAACAGTGGTGGCCTTCTGTTTGCTTGGGAAACCTGTGGCCACCACCTTGTCTTTCAGGCGACTGCTTGCAGAAGCCGCGGCTGATGAAGACGGTCACCTGCTATCTGGAGCGGCTTTTCATCTGGTTGTACCCTTCCCTGGAGGAGTTTGAGGAGGAACTGCTGGGTTTACTGAACAGTGATCGCTTACTTCAGGTAAGTAGAGTGCTGTGAGGATGGTGAAGCCCTGGCACAGGTTGCCCAGAGAAGCTGTGGCTGCCCCATCCCTGGAAGTGTCCAAGGCCAAGTTGGACGGGGCTTGGAGCAACCTGGGGTAGTAGAAAGTGTCCTCTGCCCATGGTAGGGGATGGAACAAGATAATGTTTAAGGTCCTTTCCAACCCCAGCCATTCTGTGATTCCATGATTCTAGGTACTGCTGATGTGGTTGGGGCAGGGGAAGGCACAGTGTAGAGCAGTGATTCTGGTGTCTCCTTTATGGGTGGGGTGAAAAATGTCAGATAAATGATGTTCATGCATTTGTTTCCCTTGGAGTCTCCATTTTTTTTTTTTGCTGTGGAAGCCTTTAGCTTGCTTTCCTATTGGATTAGCATGCGGGTGCTCTGCATGGGCTTTGCTTTGAACATCCAGACACTCATAAGCAGAATTTGGGTTTGCTTTACTGTGGAAAATGCAGAGATAAGATGCAGTGTGTATCAAGTCCATCTCTTTGGAGTGGCCAGGTCCTTTCTTGCCAGATTTGCACCAACTCTGCCATAAAGACAAAAGATTTTAATATCTATTTAGCTACTGGGGGAGCAGGTCCTGCTTTTTGAGTTTCTGAAGGGTTGCCTGAATTCTGCTGGCTGTGTTCAGCACAGCGAGTGATGCTGTGCCACCCCGTGCCACCTGGCTGCCCGAGGTGGAAAACATTCCTGTCACAGGCTAACGCTGCTCCGGACGGTGAAGAGGTGGTGGTTCGGGAGCGGCGGCTGCACGTTGGCGTCCACAACGGCCTGCGCTTCGTCCGGGCACCGCAGGTCGCAGTGCTGGTGCCAGAGGCAGAACTGTCCCCGGGTGGCTGCCGCGGGGTGCCCAGCTCTGGAGCCAGGTAAGGGGGAGCCTCTCTGCTGCCGGTGCTGCTTCCCTCCTGCCTCGGGTGCCTCCCACAGCCGCTTCTCCATCCCGCACAGGGATGCAGGTCAAGCCCTAGTGCTGAGGAGCCGCATCCAGCTGAGTGAAATGGTTCCTCACCCGGCATTCGGGGTCTGCTTCCAGCTGGAATACGTCGTCTGCAGCACGGGGAGAGCCGGTGGGAAGGTAGGGCTGGGAGTGTGTGCGCCTTGTCTCTGTGCCTGTGAAAGAGCAGGGATCCGTTCTGGAGGAGTGAGCCCTGCTGAGGAGGTGAAAGAGCAGGGATCCATTCTGGAGGAGTGAGCCCTGCTGAGGAGGTGAAAGAGCAGGGATCCATTCTGGAGGAGTGAGCCCTGCTGAGGAGGTGAAAGAGCAGGGATCCATTCTGGAGGAGTGAGCCCTGCTGAGGAGCTCCTTCCTCTGCCCCTGTTTCACCAACCTGCTCCTCCAAGTCGCAGTAGCTCCTGGTTGCATGGCTGTGCTGTATAACGCAGGGCCCCGCAAAGTGTGCGGGTGCCTTCCACAGGACTGCAGTAAACAGCCTGCACACAGGCTTGGTGAATTATTTTAATTACATGTGGTTGCATTTCACCACTGTTTATATGTGGATGGAGGAATGTAGCCTGCAAGACTCCCATAGTGTTCTGGCAAATCGATTTGGAAAATTTCAGCTTTTTTTTCTAATATAAAAAAGGCTTTTCTTTAGAATTTGGCTTTTATGCTGAAAAGAGGTTAACCCCTCCCGCTCCTTTTTTTTTTGTTTTTGCCCTGAATGCTGAGGTTTTTCTGGGTGCTTCAGCCTGATGTTCTCAAACTGTAAGGGCAGGAGAAATCTCTGAGGGTGGTCTCTGCCGTCAATATACTCTCACCTACTTACTGATCGTTTACTCACATCTTAGTTTAACCTTTCTGCAGGTTAAGCCCAGCTCAATGAGTACTGTGTATCCCCTCCAGAGACCTTGTGCTGTTGGAGCCATCAGCTCCTGGCTGGCTGAATCGATGGCCAAGCGTTCGTTAGGAGGCTTTAATCGTCCTGCTAAGATGTTCGTTGAAAATGTAGCAAGTGTCTCTTGTTAAGCTGTCCAGAGCCAAAGTAAGGGAAATGGGCATTTATAAAGCAGGATGCATGTGCCAGACCAGAGGGATTTGTACGAAGGACGGAGACACCGAGCTGTGCTGTTGGAAGTTGCTGTTGGGTCCAACTCTCGGAAAGCTGAAGCCCAAGGTCCCACGGAGATTTGGGATTCCAGAGGCAGATCCGTTTGGCTGTGTGGGGAGTGCTGGCTGGGGCAGCGGTAGAGCCAGTTCCTGTAGTGCAGCCCTGGGGCAGAGTGGTTAATCCCAAAGCTGCTTGCAAAGCTGATCACCTTGTCCTTGTCCTCGGTGCCATAATTAGCTGTGAGGGGGGTGGTGGGTGCTGGCAGAGCCCTCTCTTGTTTCTGTGCCTCTCCTTCGGTTTGAAGGAGGCTGTGGATGCGCTGGGTAAGTGGAAACCTTTCCCCTCTGCCAGGGATGGGGGTCCAACATGTATCCCTTCGTGCAGCTGCTTGAGGGAGGGGTTACAGAGGCATAAGGTCCTGGAAAGTGAAATGTCTCCAGAACGGGGTGTAGAGCAGTGGCTTCTGTGATGCCAGAGCCAGATGTGAGGAGGCGCGGTGGGGGATGAGAGCCAGTGCCTGGCTGGTAGCACCCGTTCCCCAGTCCTGTTAGTGAGGTGGGGCTGCCTGATGCTCGCCATGCTCCCCTGTTCCCCAGTGCCTGTCCGGCAGCGCCTGTTCCCCAGTCCTGTTGGTGAGGTGGGGCTGCCTGGTGCTCACCATGCTCCCCTATCCCCCAGGCCCTGTCTGGCAGCGCCCGTTCCCCAGTCCTGTTAGTGAGGTGGGGCTGCCTGGTGCTCACCATGCTCCCCTATCCCCCAGGCCCTGTCTGGCAGCGCCCGTTCCCCAGTCCTGTTAGTGAGGTGGGGCTGCCTGGTGCTCACCATGCTACCCCGTCCCCCAGACGCTGTCTGGCAGCGCCCATTCCCCAGTCCTGTTGGTGAGGTGGGGCTGCCTGGTGCTCACCATGCTACCCCGTCCCCCAGACGCTGTCTGGCAGTGCCCATTCCCCAGTCCTGGCAGTGAGGTGGGGCTGCCTGGTGCTCACCATGCTACCCCGTCCCCCAGACGCTGTCTGGCAGTGCCCATTCCCCAGTCCTGGCAGTGAGGTGGGGCTGCCTGGTGCTCACCATGCTACCCCGTCCCCCAGGCCCTGTCCGGCAGTGCCCGCAGTGAGGCGGCCGACATGCGCTCGGTGCGCTGGGCTGTCTGGAGCCCCGTCCCAGGCACCGGTGACACTGATGTGGTCCTGCCCCTGCGTGGCGGCGCCTGCCGTGGCCCCTGCCAAGCCTTGGTCTACCGGACCCCTCAGAGCAGCAGGAGCTCCTGGCAGGTAAGGGTGTGCTGGCCCCTGGCAGCTCTGCCTCTGGCATCAGGGCAAGGGAGCTGCTGTCGGAGGCACGAGGAAGGCTGCGTGTAACATGCTGTCTGAAAGCATTTTCGTTGCCAATTTCAGGGGAAGCACGTGGAGTCTGGGACTGTCCAATTCCATGTTTCCACTGATTCGGAAGAACATCTTGTAACTGCTGCGGAGATCCTATGTAAAGACAGGGACGAGTCGAAGCAGCCTCCTACGCCATCGCTGAGTGAGTGTTTTCCAGATCGCTGACATTTAAAATATAGAGTGTGGCACTGGTGTCTGCTCGGGAGAGAAAACAAGATTTCACTGAGTTTCAGCGAGCTAGTTATGAATTACTGGAATGAAGCAAGTTTTTGTCAGGTTGAATTCAGCTCTTACTTTATAACTTGCCAAATTCCTGTGTGATAGTATTGCCGAGCCATGTGCAAAATCCCCAGAGATTGCCAGCACTGCCCCAGCCTGCTCCCATTCCGGGTCCACGGGGTGCAGTGGCCACACCAGCAGCACATTCTTGCTGCAGGTACTGCTGCTTCTCTCTCTGGACTAAGAGTCTCTCCAGACGTGGGGCAAGAAAGATGTCAGTCATAGGCTGAGGAAAAGTAATCTGGTTGTGCAACCACTGAGGGAGGGTGACAGCAGCCTGGGTTGGATTGATGTGTGCGGGATGTGCTGGTGCCTGGCTGGGGAAGAGCAGGCAGCATCTGTGCGTGTGCACAGATACATCTGTCTGTAGTTTGGGGGGGCCGTGTGCTTGTGGTTCCAGCACTACTCTGCTCTGTTGGAGATGGAAGGAAAAATGCTATGGGCTTGGGTTTGGGCACAAGGTTGTGTCCATGCACTGTGCTCCTGAAAATCCTCTCTGGCTTGTTTCTCTCTCATCCCCCTTTTGTGATTGGTGGGAAGCAAACTCCCCTTTCTTTGCAGTGCTGCTCCTGCTGGGGTCCCAGCTGTGTCTCGGGGTGATGCTTCGGACACCAGGCAGTGTTTCAGTGTGTGTCACATCTCCCCAGCTCTCTGATGAGCCACTTGGTGCCAGCCCACAGGCCAGGCAATGCCCACTATGGTGGGTTGCTGTTGCGTGCCGGCTCCAGTGCTGTGGTGCCTTCCACAAGATGGCAGTGGCACCATGGCTTTGCTGCGACAAATCCTGTGTTTCTGCCGGCGAGGAGCCAGGATTGCTGCTGGGAGGGGCTTTGGAGAGGAAAGCTTTAGGGGGTGATGAAGGGGCCTGGTGATGTCGGGATATGTGGGGTTCATCTCTGTGCAGCACAGGCTGCATCAGGACTGGTGCTGCTTAAAATGTTTTTCCTGGTGCCTTTCAGCTGTAGGTGGCTGGGATGCTGATGGAGTTGTGGTGTGGTGAGGGGAGAGGGAAGAAAATGCTGACGCTGAGCTTCCAACCAGGTGCTGGTCTGGAGTGCTCTGGCTTGGGAGAGTGTGCTGGGCTGTGGGCTGTGTCCCTGGTGAGGGGAGATCCCCATCAAGGTGATTTTCAGGGACAAACTCCATGGCATTTCCCCAGCTCCAGGGGGCTTGTGGCACCAGGGAGAGCTTGCGAAGTGCAGCAGTGGTCCCAGAGGTGTGCCTCTCCAGCCTGTATCCCAAGGTGCTGAAGAGGCTATTGGGTTAACTTTTTGTAGAGCTCTGTTGAGAAATGTGCTGCTGTCTGGCCCAGGGGAGGCCAAGAGCTTCTTCTGTCAGCTCAGACGCTGGTGTTGCTGCTGTATCTGTCCATCCTCTTCTTAACGCCAGCCAAAGCCATCCTAACTGGAAGGAAACAGTATTTTAGGCATGAGGGAGACAGGGTGGTTTCCTTTACACAGCAGCCAGCATAGAATAGCTGGGATATACGTGGTGGGGAAAGCAAATTAAGGTCTCAGCATCACGTGGATGCAGAGATGGAACATCTGTGCCCCTGCTCTGCCGCGAAGGACCCGCGGCTCCACGGCACAGCGAGCTCAGCTGTGCCGGCGCGAGAGAGCAGCCGAATATAAACACGATAAAGCTCCCACCGTTTCGGGGCACAAATGCTCGAGCAGATGAAGGGAGTGACAAAAAATAACAGAGAAGCGATGAAAACCTTAAGTATCCTAAAACTTTCACGTCTCATTAAGCATCCCACTTAGGCAGCACCGCGTGGCCCTGGGGCACCGCGGCGCTGTCAGGGGATGGGGGAGCTGCTGTTTGTGGCAGAGTTAGCCTGATTGCCGGCAAAATAACGGATGGATCTGGAGATGTGCTGTGTTAACCCCCAAGCAGCAGTCTTATTGGGAAATAAGTCAAAAGAAGTGCTTGGGTGATGGTAAGCTGCCTCACTGCGCTGCCTTTGCCCCTAAAATAAAAAAGGGCTGGTGGGAGGACAGGGCAGGTTTGGTGGCAGTGGGTGCAGCTGCAGTTATGTGTCCTGAGGGTGATAGCTCCTCTACAGCATCTCTCCTGTCCCTCTCCACAGGAGTGCCAACCCCACGGCAAGTGCCAGTCTCCCCACGGGGACCAGGGGTAAGTGCCACATGCACCAGTGGACGTGGGTGGTGGGCAGCAGTATTCCCCAGGGGATGGCCCACATGTAGGATGTGCTTCTGGACCCATCCCCTGCCTGTTTTCCTGTCTGCTGTGGTCAAAAGGCACCAAGTGTCCTCAAATCCACCTCCTCCAGGCAGCGAAACAGCCCCTGCCTGTGATGTGCGGGGTGAGGTTCCCTGTGCTCTTTTCACAACCCAGGAGTGAGGGCAGCTCTGGTTTTTGACAGCCCAGATTTGCTGGGTGCTGTCATCCCTGGTATATGCTGACAGTGACACACGGTTTGTTCGTGCAGAGCTCCCAGGATTTAAGGAGAGCTGTGAGTACTGAGAGGCCTCTTTATGCTGTTTTATATCTTGATGCAGGAATCAATGCACGCAAATATTTTTGATGAAATGAAATGCTTCATAAGGCCGCATTAAGCGGTTCGAGCTTCCTGCTGCATGTGCTCATCCCTCCTCTTGCCAGGGAGTGAGCAGCAGGGAAATGGCAGCGGAGGTACAAACCCTTGTGTGGCCAAGCTGTACCACTTCTTGGTGGAATGACAACACCGGGGCACGCGGTGGCCAGGCTCCTTTAGCACAGAGGGGCTGCTGGCCCAGCGTGCCACAGGGGCTGCCTCAGGGGGGCTGTGGGTGCTCACGCTTGCCACTCTCCCACCAGCTCTCCGTGTCCCAGCTCATGGCCTCGCCACGGGGCGCAGGCCAGACCCTGCAGCAGGATGGGGGCATCACCCACCTGGAGGCCGACCTCGGCTCTCCGGACGCAGAGCCCTGTGCCAGCGACCAGCTGCGGGCGCTGCCCTTCACCCCGCTGCAGCTGCCCATGGCTGCTGTGGGGCTGCAGGCATGCAGGTGATGCTCGGCTGCCCTTCCCCAGCCTCCTGTGGCCCCGTCACCCGGCCCGCCAGGGTCCCCGTGGCCCCTTCTGTGGAGCTCACCCCCGTTTCTCCATCAGTTCCCACGTGCCCCTCTCTCGTGCCGCGCTGGCACGCCTGCACGCCGCCGGCTTTCCAGACATCCTGGACCGCAACCAGGAGCCAGTGGAAATCTCGGAGCCAGTGGAGCTGGGCAGTTTCAACCTGCAGCTGGAGGAAGCTGACCTTCTACAAGGCAATGAAATAGTCCTGCAGTTCCTGGCTTTTGGCAGGTGGGATGGCAGCTCGTGGTCTTGTGTGGGCAGATCCCAAAGGCCTCCTGAACATAGTCCTTCCCCCAGATTCCCCCATCCTGCTTCCCTGTACTTGCAAAGGTGCCTCTCTTAGCACCTGCCATGGAGGCAAAACTCCAGAGGGTTTTATGATGATGCTTTTGTCCTTCCCAGGCACTTTTACATTTTTTTTAATTGAATCCATGAGCCACAATGTGATGTCAGAGCTCATTAATGCAGGGTTTCTCCAGAAATGCAAATGGAGTTGGAAAAGTTGGCACCCAAGGGATGGCTTTGGCTGGATAAGGCCCCACTTCTGTTTTTCCATGGCTGGCAGTGTGCTGTGGGAAGGTAACACGCTGCCTTTGCTGCGCGCCTCCATCACAGCATATGGCAGGAGACAGCTGGAATTATGAAGCTTTTTGGAAAGTTAAGGCAAACCGTATGGACGCTGTCTTCAGAAAAGTCCAAATACTTGTGGTGCTGCCAAACTTCTCTTGTTCTTCTGCCTCTTGGCGTGTGCCAAATGCACGAGGAGCTCGTGACAGAGTGGCAGTGCAGTGCCACAAATAACCCAAACCCCTCTCTCTCTTCAAGGGATGCCCAGGGCAGCGTGGAGGGGCCGTGGCCAAAGACTGTCTTCCTCACCTTCCAGTTCTACCGTTTCCCACCGGTCACCACGCCCCGGCTGCAGCTGGTCAGCACGGACAGGGGGCTGGCGACCGGGCTGGCTGTGCCGGCGCAGCTCCTTGTCCGGGTCAACGAGGATGGGACCCTAACCAGTAAGCTCTGGTTTTAGCATGGTCAACGAGGATGGGACCCTAACCAGTAAGCTCTGGTTTTAGCATGGTCAATGAGGATGGGACCCTAACCAGTAAGCTCTGGTTTTAGCATCTGTGTGTGGCTGCTCCTCTTCTGTTGGGTGGATGAGGGCTTGCCTCTGGCCCGAGGGATGGGCTGGCATCTGTTAATAGCAAACCTCTGCTGGTTTGCATGTCATGAAAAATGTTCAAAACATCCAATGTTTGAGGAGGAACACTGAGTGTCAGTTGCATGAGGTGCACATTGAGGCTGCCCACCAAGCCAAGTGCCATGTCTGTGACAGCGTGGTGTCTTGCAGGGCCACCGGGCTTGCAGCTGAAGTACATGGTGGATCCGGCTTTCCTCCGGCCCGGGGAGCAGCGCTGGTTCCTGCGGTACCTGGCTGAGCACAGCCTCCAGATTGACGTCTGGGATGGAGACTCCCTGCTCCATGTTGGGTCTGCTGCCGTTAAACTGGAGGTATTGGTTACAGCGAAGGTCTTTTCCCGTGGCTGGTAATGCTGAAGGGCCCCCCTGCCTGTGTGGAGTGCTAGGGAAGAGCCTGGTCCTGTGTTGAGATGCTGTTGCGTTGACCTCATGTCTTCAGTAACGGAGATGCTGTCAGCCCCTCTATGTAGCCAAGTCTGGTGTCAGCTTGACAAGCCCCTAATCACAGGATTTGTTATCTTTTCCTCCAAAGTGATGACAAAGCATTAACTTTCTTCGCCCTTCCCTGGAACTCTGGCAGTATTCTAGCACTAAGCCCTGCAGAGCCAGGACATCCAGTGTCATTCATACCCAGACTCCTTGACCCCTCCAGACCAGACTCCCCAGTGACTCATTGCACCTTGTCTGTCCTTGCCTTGCCCCCAGCCCCTGCTGCGCCAGGGCCAGTCGGCCGTCAGGACCTACCACGAGCTGGAGGTGGCCACAACTGAGTACGAGCCGGACGGGACAGTGATGGGCCGGGAGGCTCTGCGGCACGGTGCCCTGCGGCCCCTCGGTGTCCGCGTGGCTGTGAGGGGCCACCTCCACCTCTGCCTGGCCAATGTCGGTGAGAACCCACTGCTCGTGCGGCTCAAAGGCTCGGGGAGGGGGGACGCAGCATGTGCAGGGCTGTACCTGAGTGAGACCCTGGTTGGCAGGGACATCATCCTTCCTGCTGGCTGCTTTTATTTTATGTATTTAATTCTGTGTCCTATAAATGCGCAGTGACTCCAGGTTTTAAAATCTTATCTTCAGAGGAGAGATTAGTTCCCTATAAGATATCTTAAATCGTCATTTCCATACTTTGCCTGCAAAGGGCCGATAAGCTCCTGGGAAGGAGAATCTGAGATCCACAACCCAGGGAGTGGTTTAACTCACACCCAGACAAAGAAGAGGGAGGGAGGGAAGAGGCAGAGCCACTGTGCCATGGCAGCAGCTGCCCTTTGATTGGTGTTTTTCCCATACTCTTTTTTTTTTTAAATTTCAAAATACTGTTAGAAACAGGATGGCAAAGCTTGGTGCCCTTTCTTGAAGGATGGGGATGAGATGTGTAGGCTGGGCAAATACCTGGTGGGTTTAGAGCCTTGTGTGGCTCCAGTTGGCACAGCCTTTGTGGTAGTGGGGAGATGGCACAGCGCGTGGCCATGCTGGGGGAGGCAGAACACAGAAATGAAAGCAGGAGCTGGTAAGGGGCTCAGGATGGTGTGTGCTCTTGGTGCTGCTCCATCACTGGGCGGGTGACCGTGTGATAGAACAGGCTCTGGGGAGTGCATGGGGCTCCTAGGGCATCATTGGTTTCCAGATATTCCCTCCTGCTTGTGTAAATTGGCTGAACAGAGCTGCAGGAAGGTTAAAAATACGCAGTAGATTTTATAACAATGAAAATGGATGGTTTCCACTCACTCCTGTCTCCGCCTGTGGCAGGTCACCCATGTGAGGAGACCCCAGGGCAGCTGCCGTCCCACTCCCCCATTGTCACTGCACCAGACAGCACTGTCACCACCCCAGGTGGCCGCTGGCGCTCCCTGAACACTCCTGGTGGTGAGTCCTGCTGGGGCCTGGCCTGTCCTCCCGTGGGTTGAGGTGGGCAGGGTCTCTGCTGCTGCAGTGCCGGCTGTGGGTCAGCTGCCCCTTCTGGTGCTCCCCTTTCCAGCCCCGCAGCACTGCGGAACCCTTGGGGGCTGCTGTATCTGGGGGATCCTTCCTGGGTGCCACGGTGGTCTCTCCCCACAGGCGGGAGGACGGCGTGGGCACGGAGGCTGGTGGATGTGGACAACGAGCTGGAGGCCGCGCTGCGCAGTCGCCGGCCAGAAGTGAGCCTGGCCCCCTGGTCACCCTCAGCGAGGCTGTGTCCTGCAGGAAGGTTAAAAATACGGCGCTGGTGTGGCCGCACAAGGCTGCTGGTGGCAGGAGGGCGTGGGGCCAGAGCCCCTGTGGTGGCTTCGGGCTTATGGTCCCTTCCCTCCCGGCAGGGCTGGCCAAAGCAGCATGTGTGGGACCTGCAGGTCATCGATGCCTACCGGGATCACATCAAGGGAGAGAGCATCTACCAGATGCTCAGCCAGGCCATCACAGCCACCCGCACTGTCCACGCTGTGCTGGGGACAGCTGAGTTCTTCGAGTTTGCCCTGAAGAACCCATATGGCGTCCAGCACACCGTGACCATCGAGGTCGACCACCCTGAGCTCAGGTGGGGGCTCCCCTGTGTGCGTGGGGAGATGCCAGGGTGGTAGCAGCTCCCTCCCAGTCCTCACCAGCACCTCTGCTGCTCACTGCCCCAGTGTCATACTGGACCCGAGGGAGTGGCGCCACTTCAAGGAGCTGACCAAGAGTGTTACACCGGTGGAGGAGGATATGTTCCATCTCCGTGATGACCTCAAGCCTCAGGTCTACCTGCGTCCCAATGAGACTGTTCACATCCCCTTCAAATACCAGACCTTCTCCGCAGACCCCGCCGTGGTTGTGGCACAGGTAGGCACGGGCCCCTGTTTTGAGCTGTTCCTGGTGGGAAGTATTCCCCTCAGCTGTGTTTGCCAGTGCAGAGAAGGTGGAACAGCCGTGGGTAGCACCAGCAGCAGCAGTGATGCTGCACCTTGAGGGAACTCACTCTTGCATCCTGCAGGGGCCGGCTGGGCTGGGCACCGGTGCCAATGAGAACACTCACTCCCTTGGGAAGAGCGGGGCCAAGCAGACAAAGCTCATCCAGGTTAGGGAGCCAGGTGAAACACTGCTCAAGGGGCTGCATGGGAGGAGCAGAATCACTGGAAAACCGCATCCCTCTCCTGCTGGCCCCCGGGACAGGTCTCCTTCCAGGTGAGCGGGGGGAAGCCCATTGCACTCCTGCGGGTGAAGGTGGAGCCGCAGCCCCATGTGGTGGACCAGACCTTCCGCTTCTATCACCCAGAGCTCACCTTCCTGAAGAAAACCATTCGGCTGCCTCCCTGGCACACCCTCCCTGGTGAGTTCATGGTGTGCCTGGTGGGGCTTGGGCTCTTCCCTGTTAGTCGTCATCCGTAGTTCATGGAGCCTTTCTAGAGGCACAGCAGCATCCAGAGAACACATTGCTGCTTCCTCACCCCTTCACAGCCCTGGGCTCCTTGCTTGCTCTCCATCCATCTTTCTCTGTTAACTTTATCCCGAATTCCCTACACCTGCACACCCATGTGCTGGTAGTCCAGCATGAGGGGTTCTGTGTGCAGCTGCGTGGGGTGCAGAGGAGAGGCACAGGCAGAGGAAAAGCTGAAGGTGGTTTCCTCGGTCCCTGTCTACAGGCACGCCAGTGGGGGTGCCAGGCGGGCAGCCCGAGATGTTCGTTCGCTGCAGCGACCCTGACATCATTTGTGAAACCAAATCCTTGGTATGTCACGCTTTGGCATCACTGTTCCTCATGTCCTTCTCCTGCAGTTTGTTTTGGTTGGCAGAGAGCTGCCGGTGTGGGTGCAACCACAGAGCATCCCTGTGTACCAGCCTGTGGCAGTGACACGGTGGCAGCGATGACGCTGGAATTGTTTTTTATTCCCAATTAAAAGGAGCTGCATTGTTTTGGCAGGGGAGGCTGAGCGTTGCCCCTTATCGCATCATGCAGCAGCCTGTGCTCGCTTGTTCTTTTGAGCAAGTACCAGATGATTCAGACGCTGGGGAAAAGCAGCCTTTTGTTGGGCTGGGATAGACCTTCCCGCTGCTCGGGGTATCCGCAGCCGCCGGCAGCGCGTGGTGGGACGGTGTGTCCTTGGGGTGCACAGCAAAGCCTGTCCCTGCTGAAGGGTGCTGGGGCAGTTGGGCAGCTCCATGCCCAGCCCTGCGCCATCCCACTCCCTCCCCAGGCAGGAGGCTCTCCTGGGCTGGCTCCACAGCAGGAGGGAGTGGAAGGGAAAAATAAGCTTGGGCATGTCCATGGAAATGACGGCGAGGGATAGTTGCTAATTGCTCTTGTGGAAATGCGTTAGTATGGTAATTGGATTAGGGCTTGTTAGAAAACTTGTGGAAAATTTGCCAAAATTTGATTACAGATACAGACCTAGAATGCGATAGTCATTTGTATCCTCTTTTGTAATTAAAAATACTGGGAGAGCTCAGCCAAGCTGTATAATAACTTAATAACATAGTTTAACGAGGTACCGAAAGCATCTGCTTTCGTAAGGGAGTTGGTAGTGGTTCCCCCATTAATGGGAAGACACTCCTGGGGTCCTCATTAGCTGGTTAACTGCTGGGACAATGCTCTGGTGTCTATGCAGGGGCCTGGCGAGCCACAGGACATCTTCCTCAAAGTAGCTGGAGGACCAAGCCCGCAGATCAAAAAGTTCTTTGTTGCTATTTATACGTGAGTAGCAGGACCCCAAAAGGGTGGGGAACGTTGACTCCCGTGGTGTGTGGCAAGCCCTGTCCATTTGTCTGTGCACAGGGATGCCTGGCTGGCAGCGCCCGTCCAGATCTGGCAGTTCTACCTGCACTCGCTGCAGCGCCTGGACGTCGCCTGCACGGCCGGGCAGCTCACACGCCTGTCCCTGCTGCTGCGCGGCACCGCGGCCCCGCGGAGGGTGCAGGCCTTCACCTCCCACCCCCAGGAGCTGGAGGTAACCCCCGTGGCAGGCTGGTGGCTGGCTGGCCCGCATCAGCCCAGAAAAACCCCCTCCAGAAAGCAAAAGGCAGCCCACTCGGAACTGTGAACAACTGAGAGCCGTAAAGCGTTTGTGATAATTATCTTTTGATTAGAGCTGTCATGTGTAGGATCATTGGCGTGAAACCCCGGAGGGCAAATTATCTGCGTTAATGAGACTGTCTGAAGACTCACAATTTCTTTAGAATTCGTTCGTCCGTAATTGGAAATGTGAATACTAAAAGGCAGAAAAACTCCATAGCTGTCCTTTAAGGGAAAGGCAAAGGCTCCCCAGGCAAAGCTTGTGTGGGGGAACCCCTGGGCTGGGGAAGCCCTGGGTGTTCAGGGTGGCTCTTTTCCTTCCTGACATGAATTAGTCCCAGAGTATTCCTGGGGATGGGAGGTATGGGATTTAATAGTGGTGGAATAGGGGTACAGGCTTTTAAGAGCAATTGGGTCTAATTGATGCTCCAAGCTGGACTTTGCAGGGTGTCATCAGCCGTTGTGGGTGGCTGTACCTCCAGGTGTTGTTCCACAGGTGGATCCCAGTGGTGCCTTCCTCCTCCCCGCCAATGGCATCCAGGACCTGTACATCGGCGTGAGGCCACGGCGGGCTGGCAGCAAGTACATCTACCTCAACCTGGTGGATGTGGAGTCCCACCAGCTGGTGTCCTCCTGGCTGCTCTGCCTGTCCTGCAGGCAGCCTCTCATCTCCAAGGTACGGCAGCTCTTGCCACTGAGAAACGTGGTGATGGCGCCGGATCAGTGGTTGCAGTTCAGCCAATAACCTGGGGCCATCTCCTGCTTCTTCCTTTCTTTCCATCTGTGTTTTTTTTGGCGCTTGCCACCATAAACACACATTTAGCCCTTGGGGTACTTGAATAATCTCACTGAAGCCCCTGGTAAAATGTCTTTTAGGCTGTTTTGGAGGCAGCCCCACGCTGAGGAGCGGCAGCTCGGAAGTATTCCCAGTTGTGAAATTAGAGCTGCAGCATGCTGCTTTCGATTAGCGCTGTGCTGGCAGAGGCCTTGCCTCAAAGACAGAAAATTAGATTTCCTGGCTAATGTGTTCCTTCTAAAAATGTTTTCCTGAACCCCTTGGTACTGGGAAAGGTTCAGATTGGCATTTACACTGATGCCCCATTGTCCTGCCACATGCTGCTTGTGCTGTGGGGTGTTAAAAGAATCAGAGTAGTTGAGGCTGGAAGGGGCTGTTCCAGGGTCATCAAGTCCATCTAGTTATCTGAGGGAGCACCACAGCTCTCCCTGGGAATGAGAAGCAGCTGGCTAGTCTCCACTGCTTTCCCAGCCCTTTGTCCTTCGCACTCGTAATTAATTGTTGCTGCTTTTGATCAAAGGTGGTTTCTTTCTGCTGGCTGGCAGAGCAGATGTGAGGTGTGGGAGGGGAGGGAGGGAAGGCAGCATATGGGAGGCAATTCTCTGGGGTGGGTTTTGGGGAGTGCCCGTTGTTGCTGCTGCCCACCCTGCCCTCTGTGCTGCCTTGCCACAGCCCCTGCTTGCCCCACAGGCCTTTGAGATCTCGCTGCCCGCGGGAGGTGGGAAAGGCTGCAACAAACGCATCACCTACACCAACCCCTACCCCTCTCCCCGGCTCTACTTCTTGTGCACCAACCGCCCCGACCTGCTGCAGTTCAAGGAGGACTCCTTCGAGGTACGCCCTGCTGCCAGCACTCCCCCTGTGTCAGGCCCCTCATCTGGCCAGACCAGGCGATGCTGGGTGGCTGCCGGGCCACCCTGGCTGGGGTAGGGTGGGCATCTGAAGGGGCCTGGCCAGGTGCTGCTGCCTCCTCCGGCCCTCTCTCCCACAGGTGGCCGGAGGGGAGGTGTACACCATTGGCCTGCGCTTTGCCCCGAGCCAGACCGTGGGGGAGGAGGAGATCCTGATTCACATCAACGACCACGAGGACAAGAACGAGGAGACCTTCTGTGTGAAGGTCCTGTACCAGTGAGGCTGCCTGCGTGCCACTGCAAAGCTGCAGGTTCCTGCAGGTTCCTGCGCCAGCCCAGCGGCTTCATCAGCACCGCCTCGGGGGTGCCCGTGTCTGTCTGAGGGTGGTCATGACCCCCGTCCCCTCGCTGTCACCTTGCCAGGCCAGGGGGGTCTCTCTGCCACCGGGATCCCTGGGCATTGCCGTGAGCACTGGTGGTGCCACGTGGCTCCATCTGCACCGATCAAGACGAGTGGATGTGTTTGTTACGGCGCTTTGTGACTGCAGGATCTGTATTTTTGCTAAGCGCGATGGTATTTTAGGCACTTTGAATCTTTTTTTAACTTAAAAAATTTGCAGATTTGATTCTGCGGAATATTTTTAAAGTATTTTATATTCTACAGTGAGTTTTGTACACACTAAGGCAGTTTTACGGGATTTTTGATACTTTTTACTCATCCTTGATCCATAAAAATTGCTGTGCACAACTGTCAGAGTGTGGCAGCATTTTCTTCCTGGGGAGGTTGAAATCCTCAGCATCCCTGTCCTGTGGAGATGAGTGCTGGAGGTCCCCTGTGTCACCCCCACCCCCTGGAGTGTCCTGGGAGTCAGGGTGGGGACTGTAAATGGGACTGGGAGGGAAGGGCAGCTCACCAGCTCTGGAAATGCTGCCTCACTCTCCACAGGCCTGAGGCTGGTGAATTAGTGGCCCCGATAAAGTCGGGTGCCGAGTTCCTCTGCCTCCCTTGCACTGATGGGAAATGACAGCTCATATTTTAGAACTGATTATACTGTCTGCAGCACAGAGAGGCCCCGAAGTTGGGTTATTAAAGTAGATTAGCTGAATAATTTTTATTACATTTTCACACAACGATATTTCTTGAGGCTTATGAATGAGCTGGTGCTGTACCTGCAGCACAGAGAGCTCGAGTGGTGAATGATGTGCCAGCATTCAGGGGACACCAGCACAGGGACTCGAGCTGAGCTGGTGCTTGAATGGTGCTGCCTGCTCCCCTGCAGCACACGTCTGTGGCCCAAAATCTACAGAACTGTCATTAAGAAAAGCTGATAAAACTTTTCCTGTAGGAAATGCAAATGCCTTGCGTCCCAGCTGCTTGGCATTATGGCCATGGCCCTTGGAATTGCTGCTGCTGCTGCCTCTCAAACTCGAGAGAAGCATAGGGGCAGCTTCCTGGGTTCCCACTTGTTAATGAAGTCATCCCTGCTAATGACAATGAACTCGAGCACCCGTGCCTGGCATGCAGCTTGGTGTGCTCTTCCTATTTGCATTCATGTCAGGAAGAAAACTGGATTCCAGTAATGACAGAATTAATTCGCCCTAAAAATCTCAGTTTGCGTCTCATCACTGAGGTGTGCAGGGAGGGGGAGGATTGAGAAGCCTTTTCCATGGGTTCAGTAATTCTCAGGGGTGTTGTCCCTCTTGGAGCAGATGCACATGAGACCTTTTGGGGACTGAAGTGTCACTGCCTTGGCAAAGGCCTTGCTGGAACGGCAACAGGGAAATAAGGAGAGCAGGGAGACCTGGCCCCAGCACCCAGGCTAGGGAGGGGCAACTAAAAAATGGCAACTAATAATGAGAAAATAAGGTAGAAAAAAGAAAAACCAACATAGGAGTTGGGGACAAAGCTCTTGCAGCAGGTGAAGGCCCTTGGGAAACTGGCTCTCAGGATGCCCGAGCCTCAGCAGGGTTTGCTGTCCGCCCAAACTTTTAAACCCAGCTTGTTTTCCCCGTTATGAGGAGGAAATTGCTACTGCCTGAGAACCCTCTAATTAAACAAAGCCTCACCATAATATTTGCTGGGAGCTCGCCAGCCCTGTAAAATGACATTACCGGGCATCTTTATTAGCTGAAATGAGTATTTAGCGCCTCTGCCAAACCGAAAGCTGATTGAGGCTCATGGAAGCAGCACGGCAGCATCCAGCAAAGGCTCCTGCGACCTGCTGGCGAGGCAGCATCACCCTGGGGGGCTTTCCACTGAGACAAACCCTCTCTTGGTTATTTCCATGTCACCCAAATCCAGCCCAGCAGCCCCAGCGTGGGAGTTTGGGAGGTTTATTCCGTTTCTCCCACTTGTCTCTCTGAAAGCGCGTCACCGACTTGATAAAACCTGATTTAATGGTTACAAAACCCAGAGATAAAGCTGCTCTTAATGGATTTCTTTAAGATCAAGGCTGTCAAATAGGAGGCTCAGAATCCTTTCTACGGTGAGAGTGACTATATTAAGTGCACTCAATCACGCCCAGGCGATGGTTCCCTAAGTGAGACACTGGCTGGAGGAAATGCATTTTATTAGCGTCTCCAGAGAAAGGAGTCTGGCAGGAGGGATGAGGAGCCTCCGAGCTGCAGTGGCTGTGCTCCTGTTCAGCTGCAATGGATGGGATGTGAAGGACTTTGCAAAGCACATCCTTACTCCCTGGTCGGTCCTGCGGGGAGGAGGGTGATGGGTGCCATGGTGACATCGCACGATGGTGACATTGCATGGCCGTGGCCTCTGCCTGGGACAGGAGCTGGCCTGGGGGAGAAGAACCCCCAGGGAAGGATGCTTACCTGGGGATAGTGCTCACAAAACACACCTCAAAATCCACCCTCTGGAGCTCAGCTTCTGCAGGGTCTGATGGAGAGTGGGGCGTCCAAAAGCTCAAAGGCTTTTGGGGTTGTCAGGTGGGACTCACCCCAACCGAAGGGAGAGGTGAAGGAGAGGAGCCTTGGCAGCTCTGGGCAGACCAAAGCTTAAAACAGTTTAGTTTTTCATAACAATTTGCAGCTCCATAATGAGAAATTTGCAGCAGTTCTAAACTGCCGGTTGCTTTTAAATCATTTCCCGTCTTTCTGTCTCAGGCTTGACATTTGATGATGAATTGAGTCTCCGTGTTCATTTACCCACTGATTTACTGTACGGAGGTGGGAAACCGCAGCCACCTTAGTGAAGGTCAACATGGAGCATTTGCCTGTAATTTCCAAATACTATTAAGGTTTTTAAATAAACTGTGCAGGTGCTGTAGGCAATGGAGGCCCCTCTGGCAAGGCTGATGCTGCAGCGGATCCTGCTGGGTGGTGAGAAAGGGTTTGTGGGAGCAAGAGCAGATTACTTGGCTTGTCAGCATGAGGGTACATCAGACTGCACCCCAAATTCATGCTTAGAGAGCACTTGATTTTAGGGGCGCAGTGATCTGGGCACTGACAGCTGCTCCTCACCTCCCAGCCCAAATTAGCATCGGGTTCTCATCCTGCTTTCCCCTGGCTCGCTGAACCCCACACTTATCCCTGGGAAGTTGGAGGGAGCTGCCCCACAGCTTCCCCTGAGGTGATGGCTTTGTCTCCTGCTGCAGGACCTGGCTGTTTGCGGCTGTGAATCTGCTTGGCGGGTGTGAGCAGCTCGGGCTGTGCCAGGAGGTTCGGCTGCGCAAATGTCACGCAGATCTTATCTCAGGGGAGACATCCTTCAGTAATTACAGTAAATGAAAAGTCCCAGAATCAAAGCCTTGGAGGCTGCAGCCTTCTGTTTATCTCCAAAGTATGAAGTATGCGTGGAGGGAGCTGGGAGCAGGAGGTGCTGGTGGCTGCAGTCCCCGTGGTGCAGGGACGGTGTCAGGGTTTGCCTTCACCCAGGGTGCAGGCAGCAGGATGCTCTGAGCTCTGCCTGCATCAGCCATCTGCCCCCTTGCTGCCAATTAATAAGCAAATTCAGAAAAAAAAAAGGAAAAACAAAGTCTCTCCATGGATAATTTGTGCACAGAAAAGGGGCCAAATGAATTAAATAAATAATTTGCTGCTACACTGGTCCCATTCGATTCCCTGCCTCTCACAGCAACTTTTCAAGCCTAATGGTATCAGATACCCTTTTGGCACCCATTTTCGGAGCCACATCCCCCCCCTGCTGCTCCTTAATGGAGCTCATCTCCTGCCTATGGCTCCCAGGGCCTCTGCCAAATCAGCACTTCAAATTAAAGCCTTCCCCACCGCTCCCTGGTTTCCATGGAGATCCGAGTGGATGCTCCCTTCCTTCTTCCTCTTGAGCCGAGGGAGAGGCCCCTCCCGGGGGCAGCCCTGGGGGTCCTGGGAGTCTCCGAGCATCCAGCAGTTCTGCAGCTGGCTTTGCCACGTGCAGCTGCTGGCAGACCTGGTGGCTTCAGTCCTGGTGTGCTGGTGACCCTGTCCCAGTGCCCCACTCCACAGTGGAGCCTCCCACTCATGCCAGGAACAGTGTAAGTTTTCCTACCATGTTGGAGCTGATCCCATCTGACTCCCCAGGGAGCTCGGCCAGCAGAAACTCTTCTCCTCTGGTGGGACTCAGCCCCACAGCTGGACAAGGACCAAGCTGGTTTGTTTGCAGCATCTTTATCTAAACTATGAGCAGACTTCTGTAGTCTGCACACAGATTTCCCAAGCACTGCCTGGAGCTGTTTGGCCAAGGCTGCTCCACTGGTGGGAATGGTGGTGGGAATGCCCTTGCATGTGTAAGTGGATGGGCAAATAGCTGCAAGATCTAAGGAATGACAGTAATTAGGGAACAAAATTGTTATTAATGTACTAATTTACCTGGGAGCCAGGTTGTATGTAATTACACTCTGGGATCATGATAAGGTTAATGCATTTACCTTCCTAGGTATTTATAGACACAGAATTGTTCTCTCTGTGAGAACCACGTGTGTGTTCCTGGCCATGTGGGTCTGGCACCGAAGGGGGCATGGGGAGGTTTATTGCTCTTTGCTAATATTGCTCACGGGGAGGTTTGGGACAGCAGTAACCCTGGCCCTGGGGAATCCCAGGGATGCTCACCAGAGGGGATGCAGCGTTCTGCTGCTTCCCAGAGCTTCTTGGATCATGGCCAAACAAATATTCTGTGGTGTCTATATCTGAGGGAAACTGTCCTGGGGGCCACCAGCATCTGGCATTTGGCTGCCTGGAAATCCTCCCAACCTGCAGGCTCAGCAGTGTTGCAGCAGCTGCCCAGGCTGGCAGAGGGACCAGCAAACCCAGCCTGTGCGTGCCTGACAGATCAGAACTTCGCAAACACCTCGGAAACTTTCCAATACTGGCAGAAAGCCTCTGCCTGTGAGGATGCTGCTCCCCACGCCAGGTCCACGTGTGTCCTTTGGCAGTCGCTGCTCAAGCTGCTGTGGACACGAGTGCCCCAGAAATGCCAGGCCAGAGCAGGGCTGCTCACCTGCATGGCAGTGGGTGGGAGAGCCCAGGGGCTGCTGCCACGGCGCTGAGCATCGCTCTGGCACGGGTGTGAATAAGGAACAAGCAGGGCAGGATGGGACAGACCTCGGAGTCCCCCTCCTCAGGGATGTTCCGGCTTCTCCCCAGTGCCTCGGGAGCTCCCTGCCCTGCTCCAGCCCACCTTTATTAATGTCACACTGGGAAATGTCAGCCGGGTTTGCTGAGCGTCCCACGCTGCTCAGCCCTCCCGGCTGCACCGGCTGCCGAGCCCCTGCACGTGGAGCCGCTCGCTCGCGGGCGAGTCGCGCACGGCCACCGAGTGTCACCCAGGATATTTTTCCTGGTGTCACATGGGGGGGACAGCAGCAAGATGCTGAAGGTCAGCGTGGCCCTGAAAATATGTCTCTGCCTGCGCACAGCTGTATTTTTGGCCTCTTCAGTGTCCAACAGACACACAGCTAGTGAAAGGCCAGAGAGGCCAGGGCACGAGTGAGGGAAAGGTTTAATAAGGTTATGGGAGGCCTTGAGGACCCCTTGGCTTGGCCTTTTGCTGATTTATAGGGAAATAATGTGTGAGTGGCTCAGGGGAACCCAAGGCTCCTTCTCCACTGCAGACTTCTGCAGAGGGAGGTCAGAAAGCAAATTGCTGGAGAGGAGCTAATGAAGACCAGCAACATCCCAAATATTTCTCCAGAAATCAATGCAAAAGTTTATTCCTCTCTTTAGAGAAGAAGGGGAAAGGGAAAAGGGAGGGAAAAGGGAAAGGAAAAGGGAATGAGAAGGGAAAGTGGATAGGGAGAGGAAGAAGAAAGGGAAGGGGGTTCTGAGCTGCCTGTCAGGCCTGTTTAATTGCATCATGTAAACCCATCCTTACAACAAACATAAGTTTGAATTATGTGTGTTATTTTTGCAGACTGTTTGCACATGGCTGAATTTCATGACGACAGAAGTGAGTTACTGCACAGGCTTATGCAAATGAAGTACTTAATTAGGTAGGAGTCATACAAAATAAATTACAGCTCCACCAAATGCCCTCTTGTTCTTCCTCTGAGTCCAGGTCACTTCCAAGTGATCGTCTCCTGACTGAGAAACTTCCTGGGAGGACAGTGCTGCTTCCCCACCTTCGCTTGAGAGGAGGATGAAAGGAGGCATTCCAACCACTGGAGCATACCCCAGAGATGTCCCCATCCCATCCCATCCAGTCCCAACCCCACCAGCACGATGCTCTGCCACGCCACCCACCACTCTCCTTCCTCCAGCCCCATTAATCACCCTCAAGGGCTCCTCGTGCATTATCGGGCCCAGATGTTTCCTGCTGTTTACTACAAATGTTAATTATCTCCTAATTACTTCCAAGCAGAGACTGGGCTGGCAGAGAGCGGGGAGAGAGCCAGCCAAGGGCATTTACAGTCCAGGGCAGTGGGATGTGGACCAACAGCTGCTTCTGGCAGGGAGTTTGTTGGAATTCCTTATTATTCTCCCTGATTCCCAATACTTATCGACGAGTTACCTGGGCAGTGCCTCAGAATAGAGATGCCCTGAGGAGATGCAGGATGTCATGGTGTGGAGCCCTCTCTGCCTCTCGAACCCCCAGGCACCAGCACTGTTGTCAGCCTGCACATTTGGGTGCTGGTGGTGGCCACAGGACACATTCCTGGGGCTTCATGGCTGGCTGCATGGATGGAAAGCTGATGGGCTTGAGTGTTGTTGGAAAACTCCTTTGAAGGTGGGGAATGGTTTCTTTGGGAGAGTTGCACCCCAGATTCAGCCATCTGTGACTGCTCACAGTTTCTGCCATCCAGCATGTCCCCACACTGTCCCTAGTGCCGTATCATCTTGCCATGGCCGTTGTGCTCGTGCCACTGCTGTGGCCCCACATGGGGACTGGGCAGAGCATCACTGGGATGGCCCCTGCATGACTGGAAAAGTCTCAGCCCTGTCAGCTTGGGCAACGAGGGGCAAAACCAATTTAAAAAACCCCAACCCAAGCCCAACAGAGTGAGCAGGAGAACAACTTTGTGGAAGGTTTATTTTTAGCTCTCTCTGGTGCAAAAAAACAATTAAAGGAAGTGTCAAACCCCGCTCCCGAATGCGAAGAGCTGGAAGCCAAATGTCACCCCAGCTTTGATCCCCTTGGAGGCAGCAATGCTGCTATCAGTTTAGAAGCATTAATTTGCATATTCATGTCCCCTAATTTGCTCTTCGGGAGCTGGAGTCTAGCAGCTAATGAAGAAACTCTTCCTGTGCGTGCAGAGGAAACCTGGAGTCTGTCACAGACGCACTGGGAAAAATAATCAGATGTAAGTAAATGTCCATCTCAAGGGAAAGAGTGACCAAACCAAAAAACTTGGCAAAGACCAAACTCCTTTTCCTGCATGTCCAGGGGGGTGGGGTGAAGAGGCCACCAAGTCCCCAGTGCCAGGATGTGCCCTAATTCATGTAATGCTGGGAGGGGTGCCGGGAAGGGGATGATGGGGAGAATGTTGAGGGGGCTGGAGACCTCCTTCTCTGTACAGCAACAATTGAACCATGGAATAGGAATGGGTTGGTTTTAGGGAGTACTGGGCACCCAGGGCCCTGCCAGGACCATCAGGAACTGCGTCAGGAGCCAAAGGGCTGCTGGTGGCAGCTGGCCAAGCAGGCAGCGTTATCAAACACACTGCCAAGCGATGTGTCCCTTCTGCTCACCCTTAATTCAATTTCTTTCAGCAACACAATAGCTCAGTTTTATGTCTGCCATTCATCAAGAATTAAACTTACTGCCACCATTGTTGGCAGGGTACTGATTCCAAAATGGCACTGAGGCTTGCACGAGGCGGCGACCGCTCCACATCCGCAGCACGCCCACTCCTCATCCCACAAATGGGAACACATGAAACCCCCCGTGCCTGTGTCTGTTGGAACTAACGGGATGTGCAGGGATCCAGTGTGACCACGGAATGTCATGTGAGTTTTCCGTGGCTTTGGAAGGTCAGCACTGGGGGGAGGGCTGGGCTTAGGGAGTGAGTGGCCAGGAGCATCACCCTCTGTCACCCGCCACTGTTGGAGCAGAGTCGCAGTTGTATCAGGACAAGTCTTGGATCATGCGATGCCCTTTATTCCTCGTGGTGCCTGGAGAGCTCCTTCTATCTGCTCTGCCGAGGGCTGCAATTACAGCTTTGTTGTCAGTAGCAGATAAAGAGGAGGTTGTCAAAAGGCCGGGTTAAGGCTGCTGCCCCTGGCAGGAGCCGTGCAGAGAGGGGGAGCTCCTGGAGGAGAGATGTGCCCCTGCTTTGGCCAGAGCTGGACTGTCAAAGCAACTCTGCCAGCTCAGCACTGTGTGCCAGCAACGGGGCTGGAAAAAAGCAAACCTGAGCACTGCTTCTCTGGGAGGCATGGAATCATGGAATCCCAGAATGTTTTGTGTAGGGAGGGACCTTAAAAATCATCCAGTTCCATGCCGCTGCCGCTGGCAGACACATTCCAATAGACCAGGTTTTTCCAAGTCCCATCCAAGCTGGCGTTGAACACTTCCAGGGATGGGTATCCCAGATTAGTATTGCGTGACTCTGGGCTGGGAAAATATCCTTTCAAGTAGAAGGATATTCCCAGCATTTCGATGTGTTGCATGGCTCATTAGCCTCTGGTGCAGTTAACCTCTTGATGGTTTAGCATTACTAATTCCTTTGGTAATTACAGCAATAACAATAATCCCAGGAAGCTTGTTGGGCTGCAGTGCATGTACATGCTGTGCTGTTCCATGCAAATTCCCCTTGGGAAGTGTGGCTGTTGATGGGACCTGTCTGCCTGGCTGGGAAACTCCTGTGGGATAAAGAGTGCTGGGCTGGTGGGCTGGCAAGGCACCGCGCTGTGATGGCACTGGGAGCAGAGCTGGTTGGTGGGTAGCTCCTCTCGTCCTGCCTGCTCCAATGGGGGTTACACTGCTGGACTTTTTCAGGGAAAATCCTGCCCCAGCTGAATACCAGATTTCACTGAAAGTTGGGAATTTCAGCCTGAGCTGCAGGACTCGGTTCGAGCGGTAACATCAGAGGCGAGTTTGCTGCACTGCGTTATCTGCCTCTTACATCAGCTCCCCCTAAGAAATCACAAAGAAAAAAATCTTCCACATTCTTTTCTTTCAGCAAATGCATTTTAAATAAATCATAGGATTAAAAAAGTTAAAAGTTTAATCGGCTCCCCCATTGTGCGTGAGTTCAAAAGAAACATTTATCAGGCGCGAGGTTGGGCCTCAGCTCGTCTGTGCTGCTGGAAGATTTTTAATTCACTCAACTGGAAACGATGAGAAGAGTTGATTAGATGGGAACTGTAATGTATTCCCAGCTGTCAGCAGTTCCAGCACCCTCAGGGATCTGGAACCTTGGGGCAGCCACAGCAGTCCTGTCCCCTCTGGGTGCCCCTCACCAGACATGAATGTGTTTGTGGTCAGGGCTGATGGTGTGGCTCCTTGTGCTCCATGAATCACTCCCTGACCAAGAAGCTGAGTGAGGAAGCCTGTCACATCAGGGACATTCCAGGGAGAAGCAGCATCATGATCAGAAGCATTCCGGGGCAGGGATCAGGCTCCCTCCTGGATTTCTCAGCTGCCTCCCAACACATCTGGATTCTGCCACCACTCTGTGCCAGAGGTGCAGCTCTCCAAACGTCTCTGGTGTCTCCAGCCCCTCAGACAAAGGATGCAGCGCACGAAGCCAAATCCACTTTAATAGCGTTATCGAGGAAGTGAAATCCTTTTCCATAAGCGGTTCTGTATCATTAACAGCAAAATAAGCAACTGCTGACAGCCAGGCTGCTCTGGAGAGCAAGCTCACATCCATCTTAGAAACTGGGACATGCCAGCGTGGTGATGTCTCCTTTCATCTCCTTTTTCCTCTCCTGCCAGTCCACTGGGGACCCTGGGAACGCTGACAGCAGCGGCAGGCGGCTGTGGAAGAGTTAAGGGTCTGTGTTTTCCACCGCCACTCTTCCTTCCCAGGGAAGACAAATGATTCATTATATTCCCCATCGTTTTTGCTGATGCCTGGCTGCCTCCCGTCGAGATGTTGGGCCTGCGCCACGCAAGTCGTTAGCGTGATCCCCAAGAAGAGCCGCAGAGATCCGTGTTCCCTATTTGTCTGTGGTGGCTCCTGCCAGGGGCAAACCAGCGTGATCAGTTCCAGTTTTCTTTCAGATATTTGCAAAAATGCCAACACGCAGAGACGTGGCATGACAGCAACGTCCAGCTTTTCCTGGGCAAAGCAGAGGAAACGGAGAGGTTTTGCAAGCAGGTGGATGGGGAAGCTGCCCCTGCCCACAGGCATGACAGTGATGGTCAAGCCACCCGCTGCCTGTGCTGAGGGTTTGGGGTGGGCACTGCCAGCTTCCAGCCTCTCTGAAGGTAAATATCCAACTCATCTTCTCCTGGGCAGTATTTGCCTCTCAGATCCATGGATGATAGCATTCAATTTAGCCAGTCAGGCAGCTGCAGGCAGGGTGGTGCAAACTGCATCCCAACTGTCGGAGCTGTCATGCTCCCCACAGCAAGAGGCAGACAGGGATCTGTCATGAAACCATGGTCTGAGAGCTAGGGGTGGAGCTTTTGGCTAAAATTGCTCTGTTTTCACTCACCAGAGCGACCCACCGCTGAACTGCACATAGGACTGCAAGCAGGACTGTGAGTAGGACCGTGGGTAAGACTGCACGCAGGTTGCAGGATTAGAGTGATATTTGTAATGAAGCCTGTATCCAAACACTGAGGTTTCTCAGGTGGCACAAGGAAGCTTGACTTTGGACCCGAGTCAAGGTCATCCAGATCCATGGAAGCTGTGGGAGTCTCCAGCACTGATGGGATCAGCAAGGAACCACTGTGCTGAGTGAGGTCTGGGTGTGAAGCATGGGATGGTGGTGGTGCCAAGCAGTCAGAGGGCTGCTGTCCACAAAGATCCAAGATCCCAGTGCAGATCCTAAAAGCCCATGTGCTTCCCAGCACATTCTGGAGCCCAGCCCTGCCTGGATGGAACACATTTCTGACTGGGCTCAGCATCAACAGAGAGTATCAACAGCACCTATGAATACATAAAGAGCGACGTGTACTTTAGCTTCTCACCACAGGGATGTGTTATTCCTGTTACTGTGTTACTCCTGCTATTGTGTTATTCCTGTTAATATTTTTAACAATCCTCTCCTGCTCAGGTGCACTGGGGCTTGAAGGGAAGTGAAAATGGCTTGGCTTAAGGCACTGGGCAGAGAAGTGAAGGTGGCTGTGACTGCTGGGGCAGATAGGGAAAAATTAATGATGGAAATTAGGGATACTCTGCCTTTGGCACTGGTGATGACCCTGGTACCAACTGGGACAGCAGCCCCTCAGCAGGCCCTGGAGCATTTTGCTGTAAGCAGGGCCAGCTGCAAGAACCAGGTAGGAGCTGCCTCCCTGCAAGGCACTCACTGGTTTATTTTGATAGGCAGGAGCCATTCTTGTTCACAGCCGTTTAATGTAATGTGGGAACTGGTAATTTGGGATTGTGGCTGAAATCACTTTTGAATACATAAAACATAAATACAGCAAAAGCGGAGAAATGAGCCATAACTCTCCTTAATGGAGCCCCGGCCTCTCTGCTTTCTGTGGCACAGGGAAAAATGGTCCCACTATTTTCGACCATTAATTCTGTCTCGGCCTGCGCCGTGCTGCTCCTGGTTTCCCGAGCACTTTTTACGAAATAATGAGGCTATTTATTAGCAGCAACGAGGCTGCACAGAAAAAGGTGTTGAGATAGTTTCTATAGTAACTCCCTGTGAAAACATTTGGTGCTCAACTGTCCGAAGCTGTTCTGCTGCCCCGACTGCCGGGCGAGCGGAGCAGCCCCAGCTCAGGTCCAAACACAGAGCCCTGAGCTCCCTGTTCTTCATCCCTTACAGGACCCATATGATGGGCTCCATGTGAGAGGATGCAGGAGCAGCAGCATTGTAATTCTGGGGTTTATTTGGCGACATTTCCCTGAGAAAACCCACTGAGCAGGTGGGACAAGAGGTGGGATCCTGCCGGCCTGACACTGGGTTGCTCCGTAAGGGTACATGCAGCAGCCTCATGCAACAGCTGCCACAGCCCCCAGGGTGAAACCCAACAGCTCTTCTCTCTCCCTGCAGTGTCTTCTTCTCATCTTCCTCAGCTGTAGGTCACATTTTCACTGGGCATTTAATGTGTATTCTCAACTCCCTCCTCAGAGCAGGAGAGGAGCAGGAGCGGAGTGGGGTGGCCTAGTGCAGGCTCGTGAGCGTCCTGAATCTACCCAGCAGCAGCAGCCACTCTGGCTGGGAAAGAAGCACTTGGGGCTCAGGCTGCTCTCTGCACCACAGCAGAATTTCCAGGAGTAATCGGATTTGGCCATTCAGTTATTTCCTCAAATAACAGAAAACTCAATTGTTCACATTCGCCAGTTGGATGCCACAGGAACTAAGCACAAATTCCGTTGTTCTTAAGCACAGTTCTACAAACGGTTTGTATTGAGTAATACAAACAATATTACAGTAATTCCCCAGCACTGCTCAATTCCTACCTTCCAGCACATGGAGTGACCAGGCAGCCCTTTTGAGGGGAGGGTCTGAATACCCACATTTTCACACCATACAGCTCCGTGTGGGTACTGAATAAATGCCAGGAAAGCAGGGGTACTTAAGGATTAAGAGGAGACTGAATTTACTGAGGAAACAGTTTCTCGCTTGGCCCTATCTGGCAGCTGGACAAACAGGGCTTGGGAAAGGAGGATAAATCAGTCCCAAGCCATCAGTGTGTGCTGGGGGAGCGGAGCATCCTCCAGCCCACGCTCCGGTTTGCCGGCATCTCCCATCCCCCGCGAAATCGTTATTAAAGCTGGCAAGCCATCATGAGAAATAAAGATTTATCGTGGCGTAATTTCCCAGGAGGGACAGAGATTAATGCCGAGGAGAGGGGAACCAGCAGCCGTTTTCTGTTTGGGTAGCGGATGAGCTTTTTGCTCCCTGGGGCTCTGTGCTCCTGCCGGGAGCCGGCAGCAGTCCAGCCGGGGACGCGGCCTCAGGGCTCCATCCCAACCCCGCTGGCATCCAGCCCATCCTGGGGATACATCCCAGGACACCTCTGCCTTTATCTTTCTAAAATTTCTTAAATTTCCTTCTTAAATTTCACCCTTTCAAGCCACGCAGCCTCTGTGTGCGTGCACGAGCAGGACCCCCACACTGCACAGGGAACGCGGGGAGAGGAGGAACATGAGGAAAGCTGCAGAGAAGAGGGACAGTGTAGTGCTTTAGTGTCTTTTACAAAGAGAAATATAATCTGTGGACTGAAGAAACTGAATCATACAGAGACTCTCACAAAAGGTCCCTATTTTTGTTGCTGCTTTTCCTGGACATGTCACGGGAGGAGGGGAGGGATACAGTAACGAACTTTTCAATTTTGGCTGCAAAATTTTCATCATTATCATTTCAATTAAAATTGCTCTTTGAAGCAGTTTGTCTTCAGGCTCAGCCACACGAATCTTTGCTTTCATGAACATGGAAAACTTGAAAAATAAAAATGACCCTATTTTTTCCAGCCCTGGTTTCAAGGACAGGGCTCATGCTGGAGCACAGTGGCAGGATGGGATGGGATGGAGTGGGATGCGGAGTGTGGTGTTCAGGTTCTAGAAGCATCCCTGGCTTGCTCCAGTGCGGGGAATTGCTCCTGGAGCAAGGGCACTGCTTGCCCCAGCACGATGCTGAGTGAGGTGCACACAGCCCTATCACTTCCCACCTTATGGAGAGTTAAATCAAGTGGAGCTGCCAATGCCTCTTTGGATTTAAGCAGTGCCCAGTGTGTGATGGGGCAGCCATAAATTGATGGGAGCCCTCGGGCACGGCAGAAGGACAGGCCCTTGCTGCCAACACTCACCAGCCTCCCCTGCCTCTGCTGGGATCCTGGGATGGGCCGTGAACACCTATGAGGCAGAGATTATGCAACCCTTCCATAAAAACAACTGATGTTCAACACTAATTTATGGATATACCGAATTATCTAATGCAAATGTGAATAGGATTTACAAAGAGACATCAGAGACGCACCTACAATCAAGTCAATCTTCTTTGCAGAAAAGCAGAAGACGAAACGTGGAAAAGGAGCCCGGTAATTTATGCATTTGCGTGTCCCATTAGGTCCTCAGGAACGTGGTTACTGGTTCCTGCGCCTGTCCTTCATAACTGCTCCCAATGTCATCTTTTTAATGAAAATTAAGTGCTTTGGTTGTACTCCACAGAAGCTGCGCGGACACAACTAATTGCAGCGCTGGGAGATGGCAACCTCATTTGAAAGGAAGCAAGTCCCAGGAGGATTCAGCGTGGACTCTTCCAAACAACAGACGCCATGGACTTAGAAGGACTAAAAATATTTTCCCTGCATCTGCGCAAGCCGTTTCATTTCCTCTTCATTTTCTCTAATTTTCTTTGTCTTCAGCTTTAACTGACTCGATGCATCCTAATTACGAGCACATCTGCCTGCTCCCATGGCATTCCGGCTGACCTGTGCTGGCATCTGGGCTGGTGAAGAGATGGAGAAGGGATGGACAGCAGGGCTGGCTCCCCAAGGGCCTGTGGACGTCCCTCTCTGGCCCTGGATGCTGTACAGACATCCCTGAGGAGAACTTTCTGCACGCCAACTTTCCTGTGCTGTACTCCTGTGTTGGGATGCCCAATTATTTTCCCACAGGTACAGTCAATTTCCCAGGAGCAGGTGTGGTCAGGATTGCACTGTCCCAGCTGGTCCTTGGGTCCTGTGAGTAGGACTGGGGCTTGCTTTTTCGGGTGAGCCATAGCTTAGGAAAATCCTGTGTAAATCCAGCATTCAGAAGTCGTTTATTCTGCTGCTAATTTATGACAGTGTTTTTCATCCTGATCTTAAAGAAAATCCATCCTCACATTGGGGCTAAAAGCAAATCCCTGGCAAGATTAGGTTAGCCTAGAAAAACTCAGCCCACAAGCAATTACACAGCAGTTCCGAGGTGTTTTGTCTCCTGCATAAGGAAATCAAAATCCCCAACCAACGATTTGTGGGAAGAAGTGGCTCCAACACGAGAACAAGATGCGTGTTGTGTCCTTTCTTTAATCAAGTTAATGGTCATCATTTTACATGCTAATGTCTCCTCCGTGGTCCATCAGCCGTGCAGCTGCAGCCGCCTGCAATCCGCCGTGTTTTACCTAAGAGACCCAATTACTGCTGGGCTCGGCGCGGGCTGACGCGGAGCATTGCGGAGCAGCCCCCGCCGGCACCGTGGCCGCACCAGAGCCTCCTCTGGCATTGCATGGGCCAGCAGAACCATCCCGAGGGTTTGGGTAGAGAAACAGGGAGCAGAATAGGAGAACAGCCTGTATTCTGGCTTCACTGGGTCGCCCAGGAAGGCTTGGGAATGGCAGGAGGCGGTGGGGCACCGGGGTACCCTGACTGAGGGGCCAAGCTCACTCTCCGAGGGGTTCTCCCAAAACCCAGAGGCTGTGCCAGTGGCAGCCTGGCCTTGAGCCCCCCGGGGCCACTGCCATTCTCATTGCCATCTAGTGGCCTTCACTCACGAATGCTTTTATACGTATTTTTTCACCCAGTCTAAAATAACTGATAACAAAATAACCAAACCCAAATGTTCCACGTTTTTCCCCATAATCTTCGCGCTTTTGGAGGGGCCTGGGTAGCCCACGCTGAAAGGTGTCAACCGAAGGCAAAGCAGGGGTGGGCAGTAACACAAAGGGATGCACCGATTCTCTGTATTTGTTACCAGGGGGTCACTTCCACCTTCACCCACCCTCCCATGCGGGTAACCTGCAGCAGACTCGATCGCTGGCTGGAGCATCCTCCCAGACAGCCCCTCCGGCAGGACGGGGGGCAGAGGAGGGGCCGTGCCCCGGAGCGCCCGATCCCGTCAGCAGCGGATGGATGCAGCACCCCGACGGCTGCTCGCAATCTCCAAGGGCTTAGAGATAAGGGGGCTGTCAGGGAAAAGCCGGGCCAGGGAGATAAGAGAGCTTATTCCGTTCAATTATTGGGCAGATAAGGAAGCACAGGCGAGCCCGGCTCTCCTAATTCATCCCAGCCAGCCTCAGGGTGCCGTTCCCTTCCCCATGAGCTGTCCCCAGGCGGCTGCGGTGGCACTGGCCAAGGGCTGGGAATGCCCGCTGCAGGCAGAGCCGCCTGCCCCGCTCAGCCCCTCCGGAGATGCTACTAGCTCAGGACTGCTCGGACTCGTATCCCCTTTGAAATATGGCCCTGGCATTTCTCACAACCTTTGCACAAAGGTTAGGAGGGAGCGTGATGAGATTTGCTTGATGACAGGGAGTTGGGGTGTGCTGCCGGCAGGGATGATGGAGCACTCTCCGGGGAAGCAGTGGCTTGCCTGTGTTTTTTGGAGGGCTGGTGAAGAGACGCAGTGCAGGAGTGTGGAGACCCCAGCACGAGGCACAAGCCGCTCCCAGGAGCGCTGCGGGCAGGAGTCTGCAGCCCCCTGTGCCGTTTAGAGGGTGCTTGGGGAATCATGCATCCAAACAAGGGTGGAATGGGTGGCCAGGGTGTGGAGACCAGGGCACGAGAAGTGCAGGGTTCAAGGGGGGAAAATGGTCCCGGGAAAGGCCACTCACGCAGGGAAACAGCATGAGCCTCTGGGGACAAACACCAGTCCCTGACACTTTCCTTGGTGAGGGAACCAAGCTCTGCTGGAGCCCCCCTTACCTCCCAGGGTGGGCAGGGATGGGCCAGGACCAAGGAAGGAGCAGCATGTAGGAAATGGCCTCTGTCTGTGGTTTCACCTGGGTGCCTCTAATTTACTCGCACAATTAATTTGAACCGTAAATCTGCAGCTGCAGTTACTGTGCACACAGTACTGGAGATGGGTATCAAAGTCTTTCCTTTCTCCCCGACTGGTGGCCATCCCTGGTTCTGGCACATGCAGGCAAGGACAGAGCCAGACCCTGTCCCTGTCACGGCTCTTCCTCCCCAGTTGGTGGCTGGTCAAGCTCATTCCTCACGGCACCTTGCCTGTGGCACATGGAGCCAACTGCACATAGATCCCAAAGTGGATCCTGTGCTCCCCAGCATTGCCCTCCCTGCAACGGGATGAGTGATGGGATGGTAATACAGTTCGCAGAAGGTGCCTGTTCAGCATCCCTAGTCCAGGGCTTGGATCAAATTCCTGCCTGGGAAAAGAGCTCAGTCAGCTCTGCCTCTCTGTCAGCTGCAGGAGTGGGAGCAAATGCACCCTGAACTCCCCAAAGTGTGGCTGGGCTGATGGGGAGGCAGAGCGGTGGCTGGGCTGGGACAGCTCCCTGCTTTGGGGAAACTTCCTCAGATTTTTAATTATCACAGGCAATTAAGACTTTAAATCTGCCAGGCTCCAGCTGCCACAGCTGGCGCAGCTCCAGCAGCACTGCCGTCCTCTCCGAAGGCAGTGTGGGGATGCTGGGCATGGGTGAGGAGCTCCAGGAGAGGGGCTTGCCGCCAAAGCCAGTGACAGAACCAAGGTCATGCTGCCCATGGGGCACGTCAGCAGCACCCAGAGCTGGGCGAGCAGCTGGGGGCTGCTGCGATTCTCCCAAGAGCTGCTGGGACACCTGCAAGAGGAGTACCTGGAAAATGCTGATGATGCAGCGAAAAGTCAAGTGTTTTCCAGAAGGCAGACGAACGAGAAGGAAAACCCGGAGCTGCATTATAAACCTCTCAGGGTACAGAGGTGACAGTGATGGTTGGGAAATGAGAGCCTGGCTGAGGAGAGGTGGGTACAAAGGAGATGAAGGTGGAGGAGGAGCATTCAGCCAGGTGAGGATGGATAAACAAACTGCCACAGCCCCCAGGGAATGCCCTGGGGACCATGAGGCTCTAGCTGTCCTACAAAGCCATCTGGAGAGCCCTGGAGAAGATGTGGCAGCACAGAACCAAGCTCTTGATACACAGAAACATCATGAAGTGCTCCGGGTCCCACTGCAGCAGCTTTTATCTTTCCATGGTGGAAATTTATTCCACAGCTGATACAGGGAAAGCCGATGCAGCCATGACACGCTCGCAGGGGGACGTCTCTCCATGGCTGCTTTCTGCCTTATCACAAATAAATATTGCTGCAGAACACGGGGGAAGCGTGAACTCGACCTCATCTGGTGTCCCACAATGTAATTAGTGAGCGCAGATCAACCGGAGCCTGAAAGATGGGATAGAGAAACTGGAGGATCTCACTCAACGAAACAGAAAACGAGGAGCCTCACCCAATGAATGAGCTCTCTCTAAATATAACCAGGGCTGCAAAATTGTGTCAGGGAATAATTCATATGCAGAAATAGCTCTAAAACTAAGTGGAAGCGTGAGAGCTGAATAGAGCAAGCCCCAAGGAGCCATAAGGAAACGGCACAAATTCGGCGGAAGTGTGGGAGCAATCCTGGAGCTTCCATGATTCTAATCCACGATTAGAGGTATCCTAAAACAGTTCCTGCATGCCCAACCTCCCTTTCTCCCCTGCCGAGCCCTGGGCTCCTCGTGCCGGCAGCACAGAGGTGATTTATTCCCACAGCTCCTGACACCGGCTTGTGCCAGCACCAGTACCCTCAGCACTTTGGGGTTATTCTGGACACTTAATTTAATATGGTGTGATTGGATTTGATTAAAAGCTATTGATTGGGAGGACAGGGGCGGGTAAAATTGTGGCCATTTGTCAGTGGCCAGGCAGTGAAATCTCTGGGCTAATAAATCAGGGCTGGCGCTATTGGTGCACAGCGATTGCAGTGCAGGACGTGGTCAGGCTCATTCCCCTGGCACCAGAGATGGACTAATCCTATTAAAAATTATGAATGTTTCCAAGATGGAGCTGCCTCTGGGGAAGAACCGTGGAGCTGGAGGGTGAGTGCTGAGGTACCCAAAACCAGGGGTGCTGTACCCTGTGGTCCCCACTCCTGGATGCAGATAGGATGCCCAGTGTAAGGCAGCGATTTTGGAGGCCAGCACAGCCCATCTTCAGGGAAGCTCCTTGCCCAAAGTGCCTTTTCCTTGTCTTGGGCAAGAGGAGTTGCTCCAATACTCTGCCTCTGGAAATGGCTGGGATGACGGGAGCCGCTGCACCTCCCATGAGCTGCTCCAGCATCTCCAATGGGATGCTGTTGCCACCTCCACAAGCTGCTCCTGGCGTGCAGGGCTGGAGCACCCACCAGACATGGCTGTGGCTGCCACTTTGATTTAGAGGCACTGTCCATGGGCAGCTCCTTCAGCAGCTGTGACACTCAGGAAAATTACAGAACGACACTCGCCAGCTCTTTAGCAGCGTATTGACACAGCGGGGACTGGAACGATGAGATGTGAGACTTCTGATGCATCTGTATTATTCCCAGCACGCTATCACAGCTCCCAGAATGGGGATGTCAAATGGCTTCCTCCGAGCATTTTGTATGTCTTTAAAAATGAAATGGGCTGTGCTGATGCCTTCAGATGTCTAATGGGTGATGCGAGTGTAAAAGTGCCACTTCATGCTTTGAGATGTCACTACAGTAAATCAATCCCATTTTCGCTGCTTTTATAAGCTGCAAATATTTTCTCAGGGCTGCTGAGGAGGGAGGGGTGCAGGAGCCAGAGACTGTTGGCAAAGATGAGCGTGGCCAGGTCAGCCTCATGGTCCAGTTTGGCTGGTCCCTCATCCCATGAAGGATACGTGAGGGGCAGTGGCTGTGAGCCCCTGGCTCTTGCCTGGGCTCTTCGGCATCCTGGGGGCTCGGGAGACATCCCAGCACCATTATCCCCTGCCTCGCCTGGCCTTCTGCACCACCCAGCGAGACCTCCCTCTGTGTATCTCTTCTAAGTCCTTTGTAATAGCTGACACGGAGCCAGGGGAAGCTTGACAGGTCGGCGCTGTATTAAAAACGATCTACGATAATAAAAGGGGAGGAAAAGAGGCCGCTGCCTTACAAGGAGTCATCTCTGAAGGCATGGAAGATTAGCAGCGCTGCTGCTTTGCACACGCGCTGTTGGGTTTGGGGAGAAAACTTCTGTGCTTTTGGGATTCTTCTGTGTGGGTGGCTGGTGCTGCCAGTAACTGCCAGGACTTGGCACCTGGTGAGCTGAGCAGCAGGATGGTGATGCACACGTGGTCCCTGAGTGTAACTGTGAGCGCCAGGACCCCTGAGGTCTCAGGAGCCGAGTCCAAGGGTTAAGGGAACGGGGAACTCCTGGAAGGGATCAAGGAGAGCACCAGGTAGCTCTGCCAGGCTCTGCAGATGAGGCCAATGGCCTGGTCTGGAACTGAGGGGTGCAGGAGGATCCCCCAGTCCTTAACTCCTCAAGAGCCGCACCCGTGGCTGCTCTGCGGTGATTTACGCGTCTCGGTGACTAATGCAGTCATAATCAAAATGGACTATAATCATTACGGCAGCAAAGCGATCCTCGCCTTCTCCTATTTACTAATCTTCAGCTTCTCCTTGTGACCTTTACTTCAAAATGTTTCAATATAAATAATGCACTTCTGTGAATATATTCTTCTGATTATTTCCCAAAGCTCTGATTCTCCATGTGCGACGGTCCCTGAAGTGGTAATTTGTTCTCCTTCCTGGTAATTGCAATTTTAGAAATAGCTTTTCCAAATGCTCCCAGCCTGAGATCTTTTTTGATATCTTTCCTTCATTTTCCCCTCCGCAATAAAGCTGCTTCCTGGGATGGGGAGTGGTCTAGGTCAGGGGGTGCCCCAGGGCAGTGGGGGCTCTGTAGGTGCTTCTTACCACTGATTGAGAGGTTTGTGTAGCCCCAGGAGACTCTGTCTTTCCATTAGGCCCCTCCTAATCTGTTAGGGCATTATTTAGGAGTCCATTTGTAATCTCAGATTAACTCTTATTAATTCCGGTTGCAACTGAAATTTGGTTGCTGTGGGATGGGGCTGCTCAGACAGAAAAGAGCCTGGCAGGAGAGATGGCAGTGGGAGAGCTGAGCAGGGCCCTGCCCTTCCAGCAGCTCATCCCTGAGGCACCCGTTCCAGATACACATCAGCCTGGGAGTTAATCAAATGCTCATTCCCACACACAGCAAAGGGATTTGGACTCCGGATCCAGGCAGAGTGGGGCAAGAGGGGAGTGACACCCCCCAGGTGGCCTCGTGCCCAGGGGCCACCCCCCACCAGAAGGCAGCTCCCCAGCTTGGGCACATTGCCTGCAGATGAAGCACTTGCAGCAGCCCAGGTCTTCCCTTTTGGAAGGCTAGGGGGGCTCTGGCATGGGCTCCTTCTCCCAAGGGAGGTGTCACAGCATGGCCAGCTCTCCTTTCAGCAAAGCCACAGCCCCCAGCTGTAACCTTGTGCAGCCAGTTCAGAGAAATTGTTGGTGATGAATTTAAGCTGAAGGTTAAGAGCCAATATAAGCTAGAAAGTCAATGACTAATCTATTAAGCTCCCCAGTAACTTAATTTACATGTTTTTAATGATTACTTCCTACCTGGGCACTCTGAAAACTAATTGGACTTGAATCGTTAAGTGCATTCAGAGGTGGACTCAAATTAATAAGCACCACTCATGCCTGCTTTTAGATGCAAGAGAGAATCAGTGCTGGCTCTGGGGGCTGCCAGATGCCTCACTGCCATGCAGCCACGGCTGCACTCCCTGGGCTGGGGGTATCTGCTCTCCAAATAACCAGCTCTGCTGCACCCGCTGCCATTCAGGAATTAAAACCCTGACCGAGGGCTTGATGCACTTCTTGGAAACTGAGTTTTTTCATCAATTGAAAGAGAAAAATCTGCTTCAGATTTCAAATGGGGCCCAGGCCAAGAATTGCTTCCAGTTAGTCAGAGGTGTTCTTGGCATTGAGGGGCTGGTGAGGCTGGCTCAGTGGTTTCTCCACTGCTGGGTCACGAGCTGGGTTCCCTCCTTCTCCTTTTCACCAGCTCAACTGCAGATTCCATCAGCACTGGTCCCAGTCTCACTGCTCCCTCACAGAAAACATGGATCTCTGCCTCAGCAGGTGAGTGGGATGGCAGCCACGCCAGCATCTGGCTCCTCTCTCCATCGCTGTGCATTCCCAGAGGACAGACTGGGGGGGGACCTGGGCTCAGCAAGGAGTGCCCCCAGGAATGGGATTGTTACAACACCCTGTCATGCTGGATATGCCAGGAATCTGCAAAGAGAAACAGCTGAGATGTTTCTGCATAGGCAAGGGAAGCTCCTGCTCTGGGGGGAGCAGCCTGGCCAGAAGGGAGGGAATGTGGCTGGAATGAAAAGCACCTACTTAAGAAATAACATGAAAGCCCTTTTAATATAATGTAGTGGCAAAAGGCAAAATGAGACTTCGAGAAATGGTGCTGGTTCCCCACTTAAGGCAAGGATGAACACTTACCTTGGGTTGATCCACAAAAGGCAAAAAACACCATTGTAGTATTTATTTCCCTGAAAAGCCCAGCATCTTTGCTGGCACTGTGGGATACAAAATGCATTTGCCCAGCATCAGTTGTGTGGGGCTGCTTTTGGGCAAAGAGGAGCTGCAGTTGTGGGGGACTCAGCCCCTATGGAACAGCTGGGAGACAGAACCAGCTCTGCCATCACCACAATTCGTGGCATCCAGCGCTGCCACCTCTTGCTACAGCAAGGGACAGGCTGAACCAAAGCATCGGAATGAAACCGAGAATTTCACAGTTTGCCATCAGCTAATAGCTGAGCAAACAGAACACAGCGCTGGTACTGGGGAAGATGCTTCCCCCTGAAGAACAGTTCTTTTAATGAGGCTCATCATAATGCTCATTAATTTGTGTACATCTGGATGTTCAGGTTGGCAAATGCGGAGGCAAATAGCTCTGTATTGTGTTGAGTCACACACGCAATTGCTTCGCTACTCCTTCTCAGCCTCATGTGGGTCAAGGAGTATTTGTTTTACTGAGAAAAAAACTGCTTCTTGGAAAATGTCCCGCAGCTGGCAGATCCTGGGGCCTCCTGACAGTGCACTGGACCGGGCAGAGACAGAGCTGTGGGGTTCTGCTCCCCCCACTGCTGCCTCCCCTCCACACTTACCCCACTGAACGCATCCCAGTATTCCCCTTCTGAGCAGCGAGGTTTCCAGCTCAGCTCTGTGCAGTGGGAACGCAGCTTTTCCCCCTTTGTAGGAGCTGTCCTTTCCATCTGTGCCACAGGCAAGGTCCTTGGCCGTGTTCCCGGGGGCCACCCTGGCAATGCCCCCACCATGCTGTACCTCCCTGGGCCCCGGGTGCTCAGGGAAAGCAGATTCAGGGTGGATGGTCTCTCCTTGGCACGGAAAGCGGGGAGAAACCTCACTCCAACCTGCCAGGCTCCCCTCCAACACAAACACCGGCTCTGCCGGAGAGAGCTGGGTTCCCTCGCTGTCCCTAGGGACTCAGCGTTTCATCCTGGGCTTTTTCATTAGTGTTCAATGCTGGAGTTACACAGATGCTGCCTGCTCCCCCCCCAATGGCAAGGAAATTATGCACCTGGGCCAGCAGCCAGGATGCCGAGGATTTATGCTTTTCAAGGTCTTTTATTAACTTGGCAACATATGGCTCTATCCTCAGAGAATCTCTTCCACCTCCTCCTCCTCCCCCTTCTCCTGCTCCTCCTTCTCCTCCCCAGAATGCTGGGGCTGGAGTGGGGCTCTCCCTGGCTCCCTGTGCCCTTCATGCTGGACGTGCTCATCCTTGGGGAAACAGCCCTTTAAGGGTGGGTGGGATGGTAACAAAATGACATGAAACAACGTTCTTATTAAAAGTGTATTTCAATTCCTTTCTCCTTCACAGATGCAAAAACAGTCTTTAAAAGTGGCAGTAGTGAATATTTAAGACACTGAAAGCTGTTTTCTTTTTGGCATGTACCTGGATTTGAGCAGAGACCCTCCAGAGCCAGGATTGCTGGATGCTACAGTCGCTGTGTGCATATGGGCCAGCACTTGGAAAGGGTTCCCCTTTCCTCAATTGATTTTTGGCTTTAAGATTCAGGCTGCAGCTGCCTTCTCCCCAGTAGCAGCTTTGCATCTAGTGAAACGCAGGAGTGCTCTTGGAAATGCACCGTGGAGGCAGTGGGGCCACGGGCGAGGAAAACCATCCTTGCCTCTAAAGCTTTGGGTAACTCCAGGAGCAAACCCAAGGGCTGGGCTTGTGCAGGTGGAGGAGCAGGAGGGAGAACTGCCAGGGAAAGACCTCACCAGAGGTTTCCGTGCATAATACACATATGAGGAATGCCTAACGATGCTGAAGTTCAACTGGCTGGAATAATGTCATACTGCTGCCTGGCTACAGCCTCGTCTCTTCCCTCTCCTGGCTAAAACATGGCCGGGTTGCGTCCAGCTAAATCTCTCCCTGCCTGTGGATGAGCCCAAACCCCAGCAGCAATGCCAATCCTGCTGGTGGGTGAATTGTCACCTGCAAGGGCAGCACCCATCCCGTGACATCCAGGGTGTTCTAATGACAGCGCTGGAAATGCCATCAGGAATGGAGGGGAGGTTGGGAGTTGCCGTTTACACGTTCATGAATGTGCCAAGTGCTGCAAAACATGGCATGGTTGGACCTGCTGCGTCCCACCGAGCCACCAGATCTTCCATGCTCTCTGGAGAGCGTGCTCAGCTTTTTCCTGTGAACACCTGCACATTTTCCAACCATCCTTTCCCGAAGCCACAGCCCTGTGCACTCAGACCTGCAGGATGATTTCGTTTACCCGCGTGCCTCAAAGTGCGAGCGTGAGGCTACAGTGGCATTCGAGTAGCGTCGAGTGCTTTCAAGAAGATTACACTCGCTGAAGTAGTAATTAATGTTTGTTTTATTATGTTCTGGGGAATGATCGTCCAACAAGATAATTCAAATAAAGCCGAGCATGTTCCGAGTGAACGCTGCTTAAAGGCTGATTCATTGCAAACTGGCCCGTGCAAAGGACCAATAATTAAGAAAAAAGGCACAAGTAGGAGCATACTCGCCATTTATTTGCCTTTTATGTAATTAAAATGATGGAAATTATGGCTTAATGAGTGGAAATTGGATGTGCTCTTGAGAGTTTTGCGTGTCTTGTTTTCCTACAAGCGTCAGTCTCCAACCGTGTCCCTCCAGCCGTGTCCCCAGCCTGGGGGCACTGCAGGATTGCCAAGGGCCACTCGGGGACAGAAAGCTGGCAATGATGGTGCTGAGAGAGCTTCCACCTGCTGCTCCTGAGGGTCTGCACCACCCTGGGTCAGGGAATGAGGGCTGGGAGCGAGGCTTCTCGTGCCAGACCGTGGCCAAACACTCAGCACGAGCTCTGCTTCCCATGATTAACTCCTTCCTAATGTCTCATTAAATTACATACAGTGAAACCACTGTGCCACATTATACGGTGAACAAACCTGACGAAGGCAGCACATCCAGCGGCCTGAAAACCACCTGGCTGTATCCCGCAGCTGAGAGGCACGACGGGGAAAGGCTGCTCTGCCGGGATGGTGGGAGCTGCCGGCGGCACTGCCAGCAGAGCCCTGGCGGCTCCACATCACAGCCCCGGGCTCTGCAAGCTGGCACGGCGCGGCGCGTCGGATAAATGATGAGAAGGAAATTGTCCTCCATCTGTTGAAATAAATTCCACCACATTTGCTTCTCTCATTAGCTGCACAGGGGCGGAACGCGGTATTGAGCCCACGGAGGCGGGGTGGGGTGATCGGGGTGCCAGCAGGTGCCGGCATGGCCACGCCGTGAGGACACCCACGCTGGCAGTGCCAAGCGGACCCACGCGCGCCGGCTCCCACGCCAGGAGGGGCTGCCCACTTCAGCTCCTCCAGGGAGCATCTTCCACAAGATGGAGCTTGTGGGCAAATGATGTGCGGCCGGGAGGACGCTGGACAGCGAGCGGCTGTCTGTCTGTCCGTCCGGCCGCCCCGACACGCGGGGGTCTGTCCGTCCATCTGTCACCCAGGTGATGCCTGGAGAGCGATGCAGAGCGGTCTGTCTGTCTATCTGTCCATCTGTCTGTCTCCCACGCGGTGCCAGGCAGCGATGCGGAGAGGGGACCGGGCAGCCCTAAGGCCAGGGATGCCATCTCAGGGTAAGTCAGTGCCAGGCGTGGTGACTTCTGCCTGCACTCAGAGGGCACAGAAAGCTGCCCCACAGGAATTTTGGGCTTCCCATCCCTCACATGGGATGCTGAAGCTGCCTCAGTTTCCCTCTCACCCCACGGGCTGTGGCTGATGCAGGGGCTCTGGCGTTGGGTGAGTTCACCTTTCTGTATCAACATCTTGCCACTTCGCCTGTTAATCCTGAGAGGGAAGTGCAAACCCAAGATGGATTAAAATAAATGCCAGAGCCCAAGGAGAAATGTCAGCAGCTGGCAGGGGGCGGCAGGAGTGGGAGGCTGGGTGCCCGAGGGAGGGCTCCCACACCCCAGCTCACCTTTCCGAAGGAAACCTCTCCCGGCACATGCTGAGCTGGAGAGTCCTGGGAGAAAGGCTGGCGCTTGCTTGAGGGGGTTCCCAGCCACCCCCCCTTTCCTGGGCGCTATCCTGCCTTTCCCTCTTGCTGGGAAACCTGAGGCAGAGGGGGGCAGCTCCACTCAGCTCTGCTCTCCACGCCATTTCCACATTATGCTAATGCACAGCTGTTGAATCCTCCTTCCCAGCGTGAATTCCAGCAGGTCCTTCCTCCTAAGTGGGAATTACTTCCATTTGCTGCTTTTTTTTTTTAATTATCCAGCGCTTAGGAAAGTATCTCAGTGCACGGGCTGTGGCAGCCTGGTGACGCTCGGCACAGGCAGGGCCCCGTGGCAGGTAATGCCAGGGACCTTTTGTCGATGCCAAGGACTTTTTGGGGAGATGCGGAGGCCTGAGGAGCTGGTGAAGCTGGCTGGAACATGAGGCAGCTCTGGGTGGGTGAGGGGGCGGCGGCGCTAGGGGACAGCAGCAGTTCATTAATGCCAATAGAAATGGAAAGAGGATTTGGAGAGCGAGAACGGAGAGATCAGCAGTGACAGGGAATATGGAAACAGCCGACTTCTGTCAGCCTGAGGAAATCAGTACAGTTACTGGAGATGCAAAGAAGACGGTTATGATGAGGGACACTGGGGACACCGGGGACACCCGGGCTGGGGACAGCAGTGCCAGCACCACACCAGGGTTGATGGGACCCAGACCTGCTGTCCTGCCCATCACCCCTGAAATCAACCTGACCACACAGACTAAAATGGCAATAAATTTCAGGGATTATGTCTCTCTGCTGTCCTTCGGAGAGGCCTTTGGTTGGATTTGAGGAGAATTCTTATTTGAACAAGAGGTCAGATGTGAATTCACCGTGCTGCAGACGCAGGAGCCCCAACCTGGGAGGCTTTTAGCCCTCTTGCAGAAAGAGAAAAGGAAGAAAATCCTTGCTGTCTAATTACACTGGTTACAGGCAATCAGCCTCGCAGCCATATTCCGATGACTTTTATTTGACACTGATTGATCACACTTTAATCGCCACCCAGGGCACATGGAAAAACCCTAGTGAGGAGAGAAGTTTTGGAGAGTTACAGTGAGCACAGGGACAGCTGCTGTGGGTCACAGCCAGCGCCTACCCCTGCCCCTGGGAATTGCCCTCACGGAGCTTGGCTGAGAGCTGGGAATGCTCTGAAGGGAGCGGATCTTTGCCTGATCTGTGCCTGGCTCTGTGTCACAGTGCCTGCGGACAACAACTGCAGGCAACAACCCACTGGGAATGGAGCTTCCAAGGGGGAGAGGAGCAGCCAAACACACCTTTGAACATGTTCCAGTATCTTTTACCACACTGTAGCACTCCTCCAGCTGATAGTGGAGCAGCTCTCACACGGAGAAGCGTGATGCCACTGATAAAAACCGATTAGGATTTTTAAGATAGAAAAGTGCATCAATTCTGAACGCAGACATTGGATTTATCGCTGCAGAGAAGTGTTATACTCACAACCTGACCATCCCGTGCCTGCTCCCAAGCATCTGCAGAGCTCAGCGAGGCCACAGCACCACTTCAGGGCTCTTCTCCACGCTCCCCCCGTGCCAGGCAGGAAAACCTCCCACTGCAAAAGGAACGGAAAAGTGTGGTGAGAAATTCTTATGTTCTGTGGAAATGCCGGTTTTGTACACAGGGACAGTGTTGCAAACACTCGAGGACCTGCTTCAGAAACGGGCAGCTCAGCTCCCTGAGCCTTGGGAGAGGTCTGCATATCTGAAGCTGTGAGTGCTGAGGGTCATTCTCTCATGTGGCTGCTGGCCACTGGCAGGGCAGCACAGTGATGGGTTGAGGGGCAGCCAGGGCACCCTGGCCTGGGTGAGGTGTGTGGGCAGCATCCAGGAGGAGCAGGGCATCCCAATTTCATGGGATAAACCTGCGGGGAGGAGCTCGGCTGACACCAGAGCACGTAGGCAGGAGCACCAGGATATCCCAATGTGAGCATGATAAAGGAAAATCCTTCCTCTTCCATGGTCAAAACACCACATTTTCAGACCTGTGTCATTCAAATGACAAAAGGAGACAACCCTGGTGCCTTTCAGTAGCTATGCCTTTAAATCTGCATCCGTAATGCATTAAGTATCTTTTAATGCAGCAATTGTTTGGGAACAAGTCCAAACATTTAAATATTGTGGTCAGGACATCACGGCTCAGACTCCTCGCACCATGCTCCAGTGGAGGACTCGGAGCAGGCAGTTGCTTCCTTCCATGGGAAGTGTCAGCAGGGTCAGGGCTGATGCATTGTAAATCAGTGCCTTGATGGAACAGCACCTTGTTTTACTCAGCCTGCTCTCGTCAGGTTGAAATTCATGTATAATTCTACTACTCACTGCTGGGGAAGAGGCTCTCTGGATGATAACAGCTCCCCTTTGGCACCCAAACATGAACAGCAAACCAAACCATGGACTGGTGCTGTGGCATTGCCACACTGGGAACCCAGGGATGGGGTGGAATAAAAGCGTTTTCTTTCTCTCCTGAATATGTGGCTGACTCTGAGGACTTACAAAAAACCCATGTTCAGTGCTTTATGTTTGCTATCCCTGTGCTGGCACAGGGCTCCTTGCTGGCTCAGGTGAGCTGGTGCCAGCACTGCCCTGTCCCTTCCAAGCCTTGCTGTCCCTCCCTGTTCAGTGGTACAAGGTGATATTTGAGGTACGGCACTCGAGGGGTGCCACAGAAAAGCCAAAAGCCTGAAAAGCTCAGACCAGGCCATGATTATAAAACGAATACTCAGCACCAGCGTCCAAGAGTCAATATTCAGCATCTCACCTTGGTCTTGGTGCAGTCCTACCTGACTGGGGCTGCCCACGCAGCTGTGTCGGGATGAAGAGCCCAGGCAAAGCTAACCTAGAAAAGGGATAGAAAAAAAAAGGGAAAACCTCAGCTTTGTATTTAACAAACAGCAGATGATACGGCTGTGTCTTGTTTGCTTGGAGCCAAGCGAAACCCTGCTGCTCTGGAGCAAAACGGCGAGTTATTGAGGTGAGAAAATGCGTGGGCTGCAAGCTGACCCGCGACGTCCCTCCCCTCCCGCCCACGGCTGGGTCCAGCCACCACAGGGACAGACCAGCTCTGTAACGAGCTCACCAGAGCCATTCCTCAGCCTTAGGCAAGGAAAAAGGAGAGATGAAAAAAAATAACCCAGAGAGAGAATTTAATTGTGAACTCCTGCTGGTGAAGGCGAAGCATAAACCAATAAATGGCAGAAATGCGTCTGATAAGCTCTGCGAGGTGAAGATGAGAACCCACACACGTGTTGGCTGCACGTGGGAGTGTGTGGGATGATGAAAGGCTTTGGAAGTACCTACAGGAGGAGAAAGACCACGGGGAGCAATAAACAGGGTGCTTAGCAAAGGTTTAGGGGAGCTTTAGGCGTCGATCATGGTGATGCTCTTGCCTTTCCCCGTGGAGGAGCAGAGCCAGGAGAGCCAGACTTTGCTTGCAGGGAAAACACAGCAAGAGGGATCTGAGAGTTCAGCATGGAGCTGGAGGCATCCACAGAGGAGCCTCTGCTGATGCTGGCTGCAGACATTTCCTGCCAGCGATGGGTGGGTTGTATTTACTACAAGTCGGGCTGAGTCTCTGAAGCTCTGCTGCTGCCCTGGATCCACCTGGACCCCGGCAGGGTCTCCAGCCCTGGCTCCAGGAGGGGAAGCTGCTGGAGCTCTGCACCCCAGCATCCCTGGTGGTGGACCAGAGAAGGAGAGCCTGTACTAACCAACCCACTTTAAAAGCAGTATCAAGTACTTTTGGTTATCTGCAGCTGGGAACACACCCAGCTTCAGATATTCCAGTCTATGTAATTGAATTATTTAGGGGCTGGCATGGTGTGATGAAATAGGCTTTCTTCCTATTTTTAGGTTTCCATCTACAGGGCTGGAAATTACAGCCATTAAAATGTTCTATTAGTAATGATATATAAAGGGGAAAAAACTGATCAGACTTTTCTAGTGCACATAGAGCATTAGGATATCATTAATTTTAATGATAGAGCCCAAAATTACAAAGCTATTACAGTCATACTTGAAGTTTCCGGAAAAAAAAAAAGAGAGAATCAGTCTAAATTGTTGTTAATGAGTAAAAAAATATTTAAATCATATTTAACGGACCTTACAATTATGGCTGATGTCTCTGTGGGCTGATGATGGCTTAGGCTGGGTTGTTCCCTGGTGCTGACAAAACAATTGTCTGGCACAAGGCGACAGTGAGGGGAGTCCAGGAGGATCTGCTGGAGTGTTCTGGAGGGGAACACAGAGAGGCCACGTTCCTTGAAGGGCTCCTTTTGGCCTTTTATTCTCCCCTCCCAGCCCTTGTTACAGGATTCCTGCTGCCCTGGAGGAGGTTTCCAACTCCATCAGCTGCTGATCGAAAAAAAATTCCCAGCCCTGTGCACTGTGAAGTAGCAGCAATTAACGGCCCTTGGAGGGCTTGAGATTTTTATCTCGGTTTTTCTTTAAAAATAAATGATTGAGGAACAAAGTCCTTTGGGAAAGCGGACGGGGGAAAATAAGAAAGTTGGAAAGATGAACCCTCAAGACGCTTTGTGCTCCCTGACTCACTGGTGTGAGGGGAAAGGATGCAGCACCCGGAAAGCAGCTGGGATTTCCCCGACCTGCAAGCCCAGGCAAGGGGACTGCATGCTGTGCCGATGGGAGCTGGATCCCGGATTTATTGAGACACACTTGCAATAATTCAACAAGCATCCCCTGCCCTGGGAGCAGTGACACGGCTGAGTCCCTCTGGAGCAGGGCTGTGGCCGAGGGACAATTTACTGCCTTGTCCTTGACAGCTCCGGTCATCTCTAAGTCACCAAACCCTTGACTTCCTCATGGAAGGAAGGAAAAGCTTTTTTTCCAAAGGAAAAGCCCTCTCTGCTGAACCTCCCACTGCTCCTGTTTGCTGGCAGCTCTCCCAAAGCCCCGTGAAACACCTGAGCAGAACACCTGCAATAACTGCACAGGCTCATAATGCTCTGTGTGATGTTAAGGCTATTTTCCAGGTTCCTGCTACTTGAAACACTGCAATAGAAGGGTCAAAAACTTTTCAAATTCATTAGGCCTCAAAATAGCCGCCTCGTTAAGCACCGTGGAGACGGCCGATAACGGGAGGCGAAGCAGAGCTCCCCGGAGATTGGATGTGCACACCAGGCTGATAAATGGCTTCTCTGTGGCTATTCCAGAGCTGGCAAGGGGAAAAATGCCATCCCACGGATGAACAGGTCTGGAGTTTAGTACGACAGCTCTGGAGCTGCCTTGGCTGGAATGAAGCATCTCTGCCTTTGCCTTGAGGCAGCAATGTGACCTTTGGGAGAGGGGCTGCAGGAAAGCAGCCAGAGGCCAGGAGGGATCTGCGTGGGATGCAGAGCCTCTCCATCCTTCCTCAGGTGCAGTAAAGCAGCACCTGCCCTGGTGCCTTTTTCGTGAACAGCTGTGATCTCCGCACGAGGGCTGTACCTGCATCCCTCCCGTAGGTTCAAATAATCCTGTGTGTCAATCTGACCTCTGCAGCACATGGGGAGGAGCCACAGCCTCGTGTCCTGTACCCCCAAAGGGTTTTCACTGAACTCAGCTTGGTCAGCACCGGCTGCAGATCTGGGATGCGCAGTACACCAGGGCACTGAACTGCTGTGCCCTTCCTGATGGATCAGAGGGAGGATGAAGACAGAGTGCTTCCTCTGACCAGGGTAATAGAGTCAGCAATTCCACTTGGATAAGCACATGGATTTTATGTCGTCCCTGCGTGGCGTTGAACAAAACACGCTGGTGGTGGCAGAAGACGCACAGTGCTCTCTGCGGAACAGTATTCCCTACGTGGCAGCTGGCTGTTTGAGAAAAAAGCACTCGAACACTTTGGAAAATAGGAAGATCCCAAAGCTGAATTTTAGAGTGCTCATCTTGCAGCTCCCAAGTTCATTACCAGCAGCAGCGAGTGCCGGGTGGCACCGGTCCAAGCAGTGCTTAGCACGCACATCACTTGGAGTGGACCCACAGTCCCAGAGTAGCTGGAGGTGTTACTCACGTCCTAAAAGTTCAGCATCCGTCAGAATTTTTAATGTTGGTGTTTTTTTCATTTTCTTTTTAACCCCAAGACTGGCACCAGCCTCATTCTCAGCCTCACCCTGTCCTTGTGCGGCAGCTGAGGCCAGGGGTCCCATTGTCTCCCACTATCCCGAGGCTCTTCCTTGGGCTCTGCCAACAAGAGTTCCCCCACTTGTCCTCATTTCACAACACCAAGGTGTTTTCTGGTTTTTGGAAAGCAGAAACTGAGATAAACAACCCCCAACCCATGCACGTCCTTCTTGTGATGCTTCTCCTGCTGCTCCCACTGTGCAGCGGTTTGGGCATCTCCTTTGGAGAGTGCTTGGAAAAAGAAATCACTTTTAATGAGAAGGCTGGGGGAAAATAAGACATTCTGGGTGATGCACATGGGAGAGCTGCCCAGCTCTCGGGGGGAATGGGCTCCCCAGCAGTCAGTGGGAGTGATCAGGGACAAAGCCTTCCCTCCTGGAATGGGGAGGTGGAGAGGAGTGAGTGGGAAGCCAGGGAGGCTTTGGGGTTCTTCACACAAATACACTGAGGCCTGCCTCACTGAAGGCTGGCAAAGGGCATCCGTGAGCGCTCAGATTGGAACCACCCAGCAACGAGGCTTTCTATCCAGTTTTCCCTAATTTTGCACAGCCCATGCTCCCGCTGCCTGTGGTCGTCCCTCCGAGTCGAAACACCTCCGTGCAGCATTCTTCCCTGCGATGCTGCACGACCTCCCGACAGCGCCGGCGCCCTTGTCAGGGAGGGAAGGGTTAGAGTCCTCTTCCTGCCCTTGCCTCTGCTGAAATTCAGGTGGAAGCTGATTTTGGCACGCTCTGGCTCAGCCGCCCTGTCCTGCCCTGCCTCGCCTCTCCTCGGAGCCGTGGGGCACCAGCCCGAGCAGCCAGAGCCGAGCACACGGCTCAGGAGCTCAGCCCAAACCCGCTCTGCTTCGCCACGCGAGCGCCGCGATACCTGCAAATTCGGGCTGAGCTTCGCCAAATCTATTTGCTTGATCAGATTTATGTAGCAATTCCAGGACGAGGTGAATAATGAAAATGACTCATGAATATTTCATTCTTATAAATCACATAATTCATATCTATTCACAAATATTTGCTTTGCCTTATAAACCGGATGAATAATTTACAGAAATACGGAGCAACTATTTTAAAGGAAATATGAAATCCATTGACTACATTAATCAACAAATATTATTCAACTTTTACGGGTTCAGCTTGCTGACAGGCACATTCGCTGTTTATGAGAGGAGCTGGAACAGCAGATGACATTTCCCATATTAAAATATGTGGAGATGGAGCTCAGTTCTCCCCACAACAGGGTATTTCTACACTTACCTGCTCAGTCTTGGCCATGGCAATTGGGGCAGGACCCCCAGATTTGTGTTACCAGAGGGGCTGTTTAAGGGGAGAGAGATGTAGGAAGGTGAAACAAGTGCTTATTGATCCCACTTTTTCTTGGCTGGCAGCTCTGGCAATAAGTAGTAAATAAACTGTTAATTTTTCTAATTTTTCCAGTAATTCCCTCAATTATTGAGCTTTTTTAAAAAAAATCATCTGCTTAAACAGAGTATTAAGTGACTGCATTAATCCACCTGTATTTGGATGATAAAGTGATTAATCTGACTCATTTAAATACCGTGGTAGTTTGGTGATGAATGTCGTGATGGCAAAAAGGGCTCGATGGCCAGGCAGGCACGGGGGATGCGTGGGGACAGGCACAGCCCCCATCCTGAAAAGGTCACCTTGACCACTCCAAATTCATCATCAAACAGCTCCGTGGCAGTGGCTCGCGGCGTTCCCGTTCTCCTTCACCTCGGAAGTCCCGGGAAACTCTCCTGGATTGGAAGCAGAGGTGATGGCCAGCGCCAGAGGCACCTCACACCAACACGTCACAACCACACTGGAGATGCTGTGGAGCAAGACAGTCCGTCAGGGACAGGGCAGGAGCTGAGGGTACAAGGACATTGTCACCTCGCATTTCTGCAATCCAGGCACCAAAGGATCTGGGGGATGCCAGCGCCACTGAACTTGCAAGGAAAATCGTGGGGAAACCCGGCTGATGGAGCTCTGGAGGGCAAAGCCCCCTCTGCCCCCTGAAGGTGCCACTCACTGCTCCGTGGAGAGTCTGAGTGCTTGGGACACTTGGTGGCCATCCCGGTGTGGGAAAACCAGGCTTTCACATGGGAAACCAGGAAGAGCAGAGAAAGAGCCTGGTCTGCTGCTTTCTCCACTCCTTTGCAATGCACTTACAGGGTGAGGAGAGATGGGGCAGCTTTGTGATGCCTAAATTAAACAGCTCCTAAGAGCCTCCCAGCCTGAGCTAAGCAGGAATGGGGTGCAAATACCAGTGTTTGAGCTGGGTTCCTGAGCAGTGGGGCCAAGGCCAGCATGGATCCCGGCATTCCATGCTGGTTTCTGCACCCCAAAGCAAGCAAAATTCAACATCCTTTTTAGTATTCCTACCACTGGCAGCCTGTCTTCCAAACTATCCATCTGTAGCATTTGTAGGGCTATTAAGAGGGAAATACAATTTCATAGTCACAGATAAGAGATTAGACAGATCAATTCCTCCCTGCGACATGCGCTGGGAGAGAAAACTCGATTCCAAATTGCAGTGGAGGTTTTTGTTCTCCTGGTTTATTGGGCTGTGGGTCCTGCCACCAACTTTCCTGGTTGTTTCCTCATTAAGAGCAACACGTTCATGACTGATAAGACAGCCAGACGTGCAGTCAGGAGGGACCTGGCTGTGGGGAATCCTTTGGGATAAAGGAGGATGAGCCTGCCTTGGCATGCATCCATCTCCCGCTTGGAGGCAGCTGTGGCAGAGTGCCTTCTTCCCTTGCCCCCTTTCCCATCTGCGGGGTTTGAGCTGGGAATGATTCCCCCTGGGAGGGCTGTGGCTGCCCAAGGGAGCCGGTTTCGGCGCGGGGAGCACGCGGTGTGCTGGCACGAAGCACGTGGTGTGCCGCGGCGGGGAGCCGAGGGGACTGTTACCGTACAACATGTCACACTGTGCTAGGCTGCGAGACGAGAGGCTGTCAAAATATTTAGCGGCAGAGAAACTGAAACCTCTCCATCCGAGGATGGGGAATTCCACACAAACAGCTCTCGAAAAAACCTCCAGTGTTTGTGGAAAGGGCTGGCAGAGGCGGGCAGAGCCTGGCGTGACCCACAGCCAGCCAGGGACGGCTGCTCTCCGAGGTGCTCGGTTTGGATATGGGCACCAGCAGTGGCTTTGGGCAGAGCAGCTTATGCACAACTCTTTGGAGGGTGATGGGCTTGGCCAGCTGGCTGTGTGGCCCCAGCACCCGTGGAAAACCTCTGGCTTCTCCCAGCACCACTGGCAAAGGGCATTGCCAATATCTCCTGCAGCAGTCAGGGGAGTGGGCGATCGGGGTGCGAGGGGACAAAGCAGAGCCAGTCCAGAAAGGCTGGGAAAAGGACAGGGACACTGCTAAGAGAGCTGCAGGATGGTGAAAGGGCAGCAGTCTCCCAGGACCCGAGTCATCCCACGGCGCTCTGTGCTCCTCACACCTGCACACGGCAGCTCTGTGCCGGAGAACCCTGAATTATTTATAGCTTGTTATCATCCCCCAGGTATTATTTGTGTAACCATTAGTTTCTGTAAAGTGTATGAAAGAAGCTGTAAAACATCAAGCATCTCCTCACTTCACCTGGGAGTTGATTATTTTCCTGCCTGATTTACCAAGCTTCAGCTCAACAACTTTAACCCTTTGTGACAGAGGCGTGCGAGCACTTCAGCGTCTTGTCAGCCCTCAGCTGCTTCCCCAGGCAAAGCCTGGATCTTCTTCCCCAAGCACAGGGAAGTGTGGGACCCAAAAACCTGCTGCCAGTGCTGTCAGTGAGGGGAGAGTGGAAGAGTTTATCCAAGCAGGAGCAGCTCTTGACTGAAAAGCTGTAGCCCTTCTCTGGATAAATACGTTTTTTAAAATAATGATTTATTCAACAGTATAATGAATTCAGTGCCTTTTAAATGTGACAGTGGATAAAATACGTCGGCCTTCTGCAGGCGTAAATGTCATCTGGAAAGATCAGGCTTTCTCTTCCCTCCCCCGCGCTCGTGGGCAGTCCTTTAATTCACTGCTGGTTTTGCAGGGGCTCAGGGCAGAGCAGGACTGGTGTGGCCATGGGGCACAGCATCTCCACATCCCTACATCCCTGAATCCCTGCACTCTCACATCCCCACGTCCCACGGTGTCCCTGCACAAGCCCGACAAAGGGGAGTCAGGGGAGAAGGGCTCAGGGGGTGAAAGGCAGACCCCACAAAGCTCAGGGGGCTGCCAGGGAGGTGAAGGCCTTGTAGGCGGTTTCAGAAGATGGCAACGTGTTTCTCTTCATGCCCAAGTCAGCAGAACCAAACAGAATTACACTTCAGTGTACGTAGAGAGCAAACCAAAAAATAAAATAGAAATGACAAAGCTGACTAGCAAATAGCTCCGAAACTCACTTAGTACCGATGTGACAAGGGGCTTGGACAAGGCTTGAGAAATAACTCTATAAAGTGAGCACTTTAGAAACCAAATAAACTGTTACAGAGACACAAAACAATTACCCCAAGCAAGCTCATATCGATTTCAGGCACCAAGCCAAACTAACAGCACTCAGGCCCTCATGCCAGCAGTGCCCACTCGGCACCCGCAGGTCCCAGCAGCTTCCCCACCACGTTCTGTGGGAGAGAGCAGCCTAAAACCTGAGGAGAAGACAGGTGACAGCAGCAGGAGAGAGGGGCAAATGAAAAACCACAGGAGAAAGCAAAGAGATACAGAAAATATGGAGAAAACTGTAGAAGCAGCAGCATAAACATGACCAGGCACTGCCCAGTGATGCTGATAAATCAGAGAGGAGTCCCCACCTCTGACAGCCCCAAATGTGATCTTTTGGGGTGTTATTTTTCACGCAGGAGCCATTCCCACACAGCTTTGTACATTTTCCTCCTTCTCAAACTGTTTTTCTTCTCCCCTTCCTGCCAGGGTTGATGCTGGCATTTTTGCAAGGATGATTTTTCTGCCATCCCTGGTGGTTCTCCTTTTGTCGTCATCATTTCCCACATCGGTCCCCTTCCTGCTCTGCGAGGGGCTCTGTGCTCAACTTACCCACTGGAACTTGCTGGAACACTGCTGGAAATAGAAAACTCATCAAGAAATGTGAAAAAAAGAACACTTTTTCTCTAAAATAATTGAACTGATTGTATTAATAGCCGTTGGCTATCCCAGGGCTGCAGGGCAGAGTCTGGCCATCTCCACCCATCACCCAGCTGGCCTGAAAGCTGCTCCCTGGGTCACAGCTCCACAGAGCAGACTTTCCCTCCCTTGGAGAATTGAGGAGCCTTTGGAAATGCACACCAAAGGCACAAAACCCACGAGAAAAGTTCTCCAGTCTTCGTGCAGGTGGGTTTGGGAAAGGGTAGCAAAGAGGGAAACAGCACATCGGGCAATGCTGCTGGCACTGCAGACCTGGCTGAGAACAAAAATAGCATAAAGCCTCAATTTGCGGCTTTTAGTGCCGAGGGAGAGGCATGAAAAGTGGGATGTTCAGAGGCATCTCAGCTGTTCCCCACCATGGCAGGGAGGGGATGCCCTTGGCACACTGGGCATCGCTCCCCGGGAAGCGCATCCGCACCGCTGGCCGCCCGCTGAGCAGCTGCCCTGCCAAAAGCAGCAGCTGGTACACGGTAAAAAAAACAAGAAAAAAACCCCCCACATTAAAATGTTTTTCTTTCAGATTATTGAAGCAACTGTAGCAAAAACTTCACATTTAATATGCGTGACCTGCTCCGCGCTCTCCACTAGAATAAATTGGTGGAACATCCTGCACAGCCAAAGCATCAGGGGGTGGGGCCAGCTGTAAATGCCAGGGGAAAAAACTCCAAGTGAAGTCGGCACATAAAACACGGACCAATATTCTCGTCTTGGCCAACAGGCTTCAAATGGGAAACCTGATCATGGAGAACAGAACATCTGGGAGTTGCTGTAGTCCAAGCCAGATTCATAAGGGAAGGGGGAAGTGTGGGGAGCACTCCCAGGAACACAGGCGAAGGCAGGAGCCTTTATCAGCTGTTTCATTAAAAATCTGCTGCCAAACATCATGTTTTCCAGGGCTCCCATTTAAAGGTGTGTTGTAGCTTGCAGCTTCTTAATTACCTTGGATGTTCTGCATAATTTTTGTTTTTAATTTCAGATGGGAAAAGACCATAAACTTGCTAATTAATTACTTTTTAGCCCCGGCGCATCAGCTGAAGCACACACTTCACACAGAGCATCTCCTCTCCACAGCACTCCACGGGAAACGTCCTCTGTGTCGAGTGCTCCAGCAAGTGACTGTGTTTGCAGGGATTTCACCAAAAACCCTGGGAAATGAAGGAAGGAGAGGACAAGGAGCCCGGTAACCCTCTTTTTGGCTTTGGCAGCAGCTGCCCACCAAATGCAGCCCCTTGCACTTCTGTGCCCGGCTGTGGTGGAGGCTGCTCAGAGTGGGGATCATGGCAAGAGGACATTAGCTGGTGATCAGTGGATTTCACATTCCAAAAGCCTGTAAACTGCCCAAGACAAAATATTTAGGGGATCTAAAGCAACCAGAAGCAAACCCAGGGTAAAAATAATAAACTAAAAAGACAAAAAGGCAGAGGAAGGAGCCGGCACTGGTGGAAGGATTGCCTGCTCCCAAACCTGCCACCCAGGGCTTGCTCCTGAAGGTTCCAGATACCTCGGCAGGTTTTGACACTCGGCTCTTCTCTATCTGTTGTTCCTAAGCTCCCTGCCATCTCCTTTCTCCCTGAAAACCTCCAGCTCAGGTTTACCTGATCCCATCATGGTCCATGTCCAATGATCCTTTAGTTAAAGGCTGGGCAGGATGATGAATTGAGGGAGGAATTCAAGGGAACACTCAAACTGCCTGGGCAGAAGAGGATGGCTGCATGGCACACTGACCTGGAGATTTTCTTTTCCTTTGCTTTTTGGAATCATTTGTGTTTTCAGCAACTTCAAAAGCAAACAGGAAAATGTAAACGATAGGATTTTGAAATGATGTGAAAACAGATAAGGCTTAATTTCCTTTAATTCCCGGTGAATGGATGTTAATGAGAGGCGGGAGCTCCGTGGCCAGAGCAGGGCTAACAGGAAACACGTCTGGACCAGTGATGAGAAGGGAGCCCAAGCTCAGCCCTGTGTGGGGCTGCCTGACAGTTGCTATCCCCATCCCAACCCAGATCAGTGACACCTGGATTGGGATGGCAGAGCAGGGCTGGGGACAGCTCAGGGCTGTGGGTGCAGCACCTGCCAGGGAGCCCCCGGATCCTCCTGGCACCCCCTGCCCTGCCCCACACTCTGCCCGAGCCCTGTAAGCTGTTTATGTCCCTCGCTCCCCATCAATCATTTTTTCATACAGTTGGAAGATTAGAGCTCCTTACACACTACCTCCAGTCCAGCTTGTCACGGGAAAACTCCGGGGAGAAATTCACGGAGATGTATTAAAGCCATCCAACACTTTCTCCATGGCAACTGGGACCGGCGCAAATCCCATCAGCCCTGCCTGGAGCAGGATGGAGCCTCTGCAGCTCTTCCAGCCTCCCAGATAACGGCAGATACAGGGGAAACATCTTCATTAGCTGGAGATGCCTCCCAACCCTCACACACAATAACCTTTGATTAACGCCAGAGCACTCAGCTCTTATGAAATACATCTGTCTGGGCCTTTTCCCAGTGTGTCTGAGGGATCCTGTGTTCACAGGGAAAGCTCTAGCAGCTCGAACAGGCAGGGAGGGGGGAGAAGTGATGAAGGTGGGCAGGGTGTGCTCACAGGGGCCACTGATGCGCCTGGCAGAGACCTGGTGAGAGCATGATTACACTAGCACACAATTAACACTGCTGTGATTAGTTCTCAGAGCCTTGCTCTTTTTGCTGTGCCGTCCTCAGCACGGCTGGGAGCCCCTGGACAGAGCGGGAGAGGGAGTTCCTGCTGCAAGGAGCAGATTTCAAATGTTTCATACTGAAAGTAATGGCCACAGTGGGTGCTGAAAGGTCTTTAAAAATAGCTCGAGGTCTGTGTGTGCACATTGTGAGCGAGAGGGATGTCCTACATTTCCCAGCTCTCTTAATCCCTCTGCCTGATGACAAAATCCCTGCTCATCCCCCCGGCAGGTGAGCTCCTGGCTCCGAGTTGGAGAGGAACCTTCCCGTAATTAAGGGCACCACTGTTCCCAGTTAGTCACGGGTCTGGGGGTCTCACAGGGTGCCCCAAGCAGGGCACACCTGGGGTGCTGGAGCTGGATGGGCGCTCTCTGGAGCTGGGCTGGTCTCCACACACAGCCATGCCAGGTGTAACATGGGCGTGCCACCGCCTCCATCCCACTGCCTGCGCAAAGCCTCAGGGACAAGGGGACAAGCAGCAGGGCTTGGCTGATGCTGTCTAGCCCAAATCCCTGCTTTTGGAGGGAAGGCAGCTGTTTGAACCACTGGAATGAACGTTACTGTGACTCAACCCACACCAAACTGCGCGGGAGCCGAACCCTTTGAAGTCTGCCATGTCCAATGCATTATTAATCACTGTAAATCTGGTATAATCTCTACAAGCACATTCCGCTCCCTACAAACAAGCTGGTGCCAAGTTGCTCCAACAAATCCTGCGTCAGGGCAGCTATTGTGTCTCCTCTTCAGGCAGCATTTCCCAGCAGGAATATTTAAACAATAACACTCTCTATTTGGTGCAGTCACTTTTGTTTCAGAAGACCACGGTCTAACGTGTAACAGATTTAGAGTTTATGGAAAAGCTGGGATTTATGGCATGCTTTCTTTCCGATGCATTTTGTATCTAATAATCCCTGCGAGGCATTAAATGTCTCCATGTGGGTTCCTCACTTCGTGCTGAAGCAAGAAAACTCTGTTCTTCCTACCTAAAACTTTGCGACAAATTCCAAAGGTTCTGGTGAAAAGGAGCATTGCTAAAGAAGCAAAAACATCCCTTGCCCATGGACTAGGAATGACTTGCTAATGCCTCTGGAGGGCTGGGATGGCCCATGGAGAAAGAGAGGAAGAGCTAGATGTGCACAGGGAGCACTGGGGATGCTCACACACAAGGCAAGATTCGGTGTACGGGTTGACCCCATCAGCAAGAGACACCAATCGGCCAAAGCACCCCAAAGTGAGAACAAGCCAAAAATTCAATCTCAAAATAGTCACTGGCCAGAAAGAGTCAAACACAAGGGCAAGAAAATGGAGCCCCAGATTGTGCAAGGAGAAATGGAAGAGAAGGAAGTTTATACCAGGAACTGCTCTATACAAACATAAACAGGAATTTGCCATTTCCATCCGGGCCTCCTCACCCATGTGAGCACATGCCAGTGTTTGTTTTGAGTGAAGCTGGTGTCCCAGAGGAACTGAGAAGCCCCGAGGTCCAACAGAGACCCTGATGTTTCTCACACAAGTGAACCTTCTCCCACAGGTTTGTGGCTCGGTGTGTCAGCCTCTTGTGGCACCAGCAGCCCTTGTCTCCATGCTGGCAAACACTGGCACGGACCAGCTCCAGGCAGCACAGCTTCCAGGGAGCAGGGAGAGAACGTGGGATGCTCCAGGGGATTTCTGGATCTGCTGCCTGGGGCACAGCAGCCGGCCTGGGGATGCTCAGCTGCTGTAATCCAAGGGCCAGCTCCAGATGGGTCTTTAGGGAAGGTTTAACTGCTGCTGCTGGCCACAGGGCCAGCACTCATCCTCGTCTGGGAATGCCTGAGAGCCCAACCAGCCGGGAGGACACCATCAGTCCCAGCAACAGCTTGTTTGCTCTCACTGACAAGTGAGTTGCAGATCCAAAAGCCATTTAGTCTGGGCACAAAGCATTGAGGACCTGCGGCTGGGGCCGAGGCGCTCCAGGAGCCGAGCAGAGGGCGGCTGTGGCAAACTCTGCTTGCAGGCACTTGGTTCTCACTTGACTTCCTCCACTGGCAGCTCGCAGCCAGCTTAACACTCTCCAAGAGGAGCGGTGAATTCCTGCCCGTGCCAAGGACTCCGGCCAGCAAAGGCTTTTTTCCTCCCCTGACACTGCTCATTAATTTTGTTTGTTTTCATTTTTTTTTTCTTTTTTTTTTTTTTTGAGCTTCTGCTGGCTCCCCAATTAGGAGGGGATTAATAAAGCAAAAGAAGGAAAACTTGAGGCACAGAGAATTCAGCTGGATCCCTCGTGGGGGCAGTGGGGATTGCTGAGACACCAAACCCTTTCTCGGTGAGAGCGTGGGCAGCCAGGCCACCACATCCTCACCTCCCTCCTCCTCGTGCCAGCATAACCCATGCTGTGCCTTGCCTGCATTGATAAATCGGCAATAAAATCATGCAGGAACCCCAAATTGGATCGATTTATTTCAATATTTCTGACACAGCTGCTGCAGGAGCCGCGGAACCAACAACACAATTTCCTACCAGAGAGTCAGTGAGATGTCGGGCATAAATTACTCTGAAATGCCACAGATAACGAGGCTTCACCCAGGAAAGTTCCTCTCCATTTTACTCACATTGGAAACACTCCAAGATGGCAAAGTGATGTAGGAACATCGTGGCAGAACCTTTCCAACAGGATCGGAGGTGGTTCCTCCGCTGATGCTGTGGGGATGGAACTGGGATGCCCAACCTCAGAGCTGTGTTTTCCTCCCTCATCCCCCGTCTCTGCAGCTCTGAGGCCGAAGCACGTGTCTAACGACTGAAAATCAGAATATTAATGTTCACCTTTCAGGGAGTAGTTGGATGTGCCACTTCCAATGAGGAAGGGTATTAATTTCAATGCTCGTAAGAGCTGTCTGAGACAGTTTCCATCATGATCACGGAGCTGTCTGCTGGCAGCCAAGACCAAAGAGTAGATTTTTCTTTTTTCATTTGCAAAAAGACAAATACACCTCGTACTCCTGCTCTCGTCGAGCAGATTTCCAGCTGAACTACATCACTTCTTCTGACTCCTCTACAGTTGGAATCCCTCTCAAATCCTGTTTGGAGCCCTGATTTTGGTAAATAACCTGCCGGGGGTATTCCCTTCGGTTTGGTATATGCACAACCATTTCTAATGGTTTAAATCAGGATTCCCCGTGGTGCAGCAATGACTAATTGCATCTCCTGACACTCCCCTGCTTCAAGCCCGACTACCTGATTGCAAGCACCTCGTTAGTTTGCTCCCCCAGTCCTACCTGACGGCCTGGGGAGTGAGTAAAGCTGGCAAATGGCTGCACATCCCATCGGGTGGGACAGGGACCCCAGCTCGGGAGTGGGAAGGCTCGTCACCCGGGGTGCCACCCTACAAGGGCACACACCCTCTCTTTCTTGGCACTTGACCAAATTTATGTGCAGAAGGAAACGAGGGGAAGGCTGGAGCAGGGGCTGCAGTAACGACACGGATCGGCTGCAGTAACAAGCTTTTCCAAAAATATCTCTCCTCGGTAAGACGTGCTCTATTTTTAGAGCTCCGGAGTATCACACTGGCAAGCAGCGGGGTCAACGTGTACCTTTAAACTTCCGAAATGCCTTTGCCCTTGCACAAGCACCTTGGTGTTCCAGCTGGATATCAAACATACCCACAGACACCTCTGGTGAGCGTGGCCAGGAGACCTGGCTGTCACCTCCCCCAGAGCCACGTGGGCAGGGCAGCTCAGACATGACTGGACACTGTCTGTCCCACGGATCACTGATAGCTTTACCCTCAGCAGCTGACACAGGCCTGTGGAAAAAAAAAAAATCTGTGATTGAAAACCTCACAATGAAATCTCCAAGTGGGGAAATTGCCATCCTGTGAATTTTGTATCAAAGATGTCGGCACTCGGGCCGAGAAGTGACTCCCTGGGTGTCTGGATCCTTTCCCCTGCTCCAACAGATGCAGCAGAAAAGGGCAGGTCCATGAAATCACCATGGATCTGAGAGCTGCTCGACTGCAATGGAAATAGGGAAGATGACAGTCAGAGCTGTAGGACTCCCGTGTCTGCATAGTGAGCTGAGCACATAGGGTGTAAAATTAAAAATCCAACAGTTCTATTGTTAGGAATAAAAAACCATCATTTGCATGTTAAAACATCTCGACTACAGCAGCAATTTCTCTCTTTAACTTTCCTGGTTTACCCAGTTCCCAGGATGAATAATGCAATGGAACTCCTCAGCAGCCACACAAATGAAAAAATTCAATAGGACTCCTTTTTCCCCTCTAAACCCACACATCTTCTGCAGGAAGCCTTTCCACTGAGACGTGGAAATCCCTGCTGCCAACGCCTCTGAAAGAGCTTTTTAACAGAGAAGGTTGGGGAGGAGCTGCCAGCCCCAGTGATAAACCCTGTTTGCCCAAATCCCAACACAGCCTCTGCAGTCATGTTAACCAGACCTTGCATCGCTTCCTTTAGGAATAAGCAAATTAGCTCATGGGGGAAAAAGATTATCGTCAATGCGGGCCTGACATCTGGAAGCAGATTACATCAAATTTGAATAATCTAGGTGACATTTCAATTTAAATTGTCCTCGCGTCTGAAGAGGAAAGAGAATTAAGTGCAAACTCATCGATCGGCGCCTTGCGGCCGAGCCGCTGCAATGAGCATCCTCAGACCCAGCAGAGGCAGGAGTGCCCACCCGGCTGCTGCACCCCCTGCATGCCCCCCACCCCACCACGGCTTTGCTCACCAGTTCTGCCCATTCCTCACCCGCTCCTGCATTTTCCCAAACTGCAGGAACAGCTCAGCTGCCATCCGGGGGAGCACGATGTCCCCAGGAGGCAGGGGCAAGCGGAAAGGCTGGTGCTGTCTGTGGCAGAGCAGGGACATGGTGTGCCCGGAGTCTGTCCCATTATCACTCGTTCTGGGAGGCATTCCTGCCTTTTTCTCTGCCACCAATTCAATGCAGACTCGGAGGGAAACACAGCTTTCCCTGGGCTCGGAGACTTGGCTTTGTGAGAAATAGGAAGGTCTTTCCATTGTCAAAACACAGAGAGAAAGGGCGTGAAGGCACCAAGGAGCAGCTCAGCCTCTGACGAGGGGATTTAAAGCCTCACCCTCTGCCATCTGAGCAGCTTTCTCTGCAGCTGAGTTCAACTGCTGCACCCACTCACACAGTCCTGCTGATCCTGCTCCACAGCTGGGAATTGTCACCTTCCCACTGCTGCATGATGGAGTCTGGGGCTGGGCAGGGTTTTTTCTATGTGCAAAGGGACCCACATATACAATTAATGGAATATTTTGGGTTCCATGCCCATTAACCCACAAGTAAGTGATCTGCGTGTAGGTGATGTATGTAATCTGCTCGCCAGAGGTAACAATCCTCCTCTTGTTGGCATTTCCCAGCATTTAGTGCTTTTTACTTTTATTATGCACAAATCTTCCACCACGCTCAGTGAAAACACCTCACTGGCTTTAACCAACACCTATTTACAGGAGTCTATCGTGATCCTGGCACGGGTTAGAATGATGTGAGAAACACTTTTGAAAGCAGCACCACACCGGTATGGAGGAGCCACCTTGTCATCGCTGTCACCTCCACGGAGACACCTCAAGGACACAGCAGGACCTGACCTAAGCCCTCTCGCAGCTGACAGTGTGAAACAGTTCACTACGACAGCACATCTCAGTGCTTGGGATGTTGGGAATTCCAGTGAATGTGAGAAACTCCATTTGCAGGAGGTTCAGGGCCGGAGGCCCTGGCTGTGCCACACACCAGCACTGCTCCAGGAACAGGCGTTTTCTGTCAATGCAAATTTTTTGCTTGCATTAGAAAAGAAAATAATTTCCATTTATACATGTTTAATGAGAATTTCAAAAGCGTATAACGCGGCTAATGCTTCCAGGCTGTGTGCAGGCATCTGGAGCTGGAGATGAGGGGGTCTGCTGTGTCACTGGATCCTGGCCCACTGCTGGCCTCTCCTATCCCCCACCAGAGCGCGGCCTCCCAAGCTCATCACTTAAGATGTGAGAAGCATCTGGGTCCCTGAGCTCCCCCTGCTCAGCCGCCCGCAGCAGCAAAAGGGTGGCTCAGCTCAGCTACGAGACCGAAACTCGCTCATTAACAAGCTGTTAAATTATTAATAAGTTTATATGTAATTGCTTCTGTGTACATAATCTCACATTTTTCAGAAAACTATCATTGCTTTTCAGTTAGTTCCACTCGAGGAAACAAGGGCTCCGGCTTTCACTTGAGCAGATGAATATTTATGTTGAGCTTGTTCTGTCTGGGGCTCAGGAAAACCAGATTATTTGGCTTGCCAGCGTGGGGAAGGTTGGTGGTGGGCATGGCACGTGCTTGGCTGTCACTGGTGCCCATCAGCCCCTCCAGACCTCCCACCCCAGCTAATGGGTCTCCAGAGCGCCTGAAAATTTGGCCAGAGAAGCTGTTGATGTCCCATCCCTGGAAGTGTTCCAGGCCAGGTTGGGTGGGGCTTGGAGCAGCCTGGTCTGGTAGATTGTGCCATTACCATAAATATACAGCACCTATATGGGGCCAGGAGTGCTCATCTGCTCCACCTTGGAGGAACGTCCTTCAGAAAAGCCCAGCTGCCCAGTCCTGTCATCATTTATCCACATGCTGCTGGAAAGAGCCACCAAAGGGGCCGTTGGAGTGTTTTAGGTGCGAAGAGTCAGCAAACAGGAGGGTTTCAGAAAAGCTTTGCTCCCTCGGGAGTCATGGAGGTGGCTGGCTCCCTCCTGGGGTGCAGATCCATGCTTGTGGAGTGATGTGACTTGATGCTGTGGCAGCTCAATGTCAAAGCAGCCCGTGCTGAACAGAAACCTTTTGATCTCAAAATATTCCTCCCTTGCTTTAATGCCACAAATTTGTGGCTTGCTGCTCCTCAGCTTCCACGCCGTGACGAGTCCTTCGGCAGCCTCAGCTTGCCGTGGAAACCAAATATTTTGACTTTGCTGTTTATTCCCGGTTTTTAAAGTGTGTTCTGAGTGAATAACAAATATGTTTTGTGAGGCAGCTGGTGCTTCTTCCTGTAATGTACAAGGTAAGGGAGAAACAAACATATTTGATTTTGCTCCATCTATTTATCCAACAATTGTAGCTGCCGTTTTAACAGCACAAAAATGTAATTACCGCACGCGTTCTTGCCAGCCCTAATTAGCAGCATGCTTAAGCATACGCTTAGAGACACTGTTGCTCCATGGCAGCATTCCCGTGGGATTGTCAGGGGCTGATGGGGCCCTGCCCTCATGGGTCACCTTGTGCTGATCGAACGCCGACATTTGCGCACCTTGAAATCCTGGGATTTATTTTTATCCCGACCTGCGTGTGGCTGTAGGAATCCCAGACACCGAGAGCTGCAACTTCCCCAGAGACCACCGCACGTGGGAGAACACCAAAGGGATCCAGCACAACGGGCAGCAATGGAGATTTACAAAGGGTCGTGTCTCTCACTTGTCCGTAATCGAGGCTTTGCTAATCCAGGAGATTTTTTATCTTTTCTCCTTTTTCTCCCTTTATATTGGCAGTAACAGTAGCTCAGTGAAAGCATCATTAGCGTAATTAAGTGAGCAATTTGCTTATTAACAGATTGCAACCTTTTCAACAAACTTTGCTGGGTTTTCCCTTTTCAAATGCCAGCTCCTCGTGCTCAGGAAGGAAGGGCTCCTGTGAGGAGGGTTGAGCTGTGCACCACAACCTCCGCTTTGCTCCATCAACAGGACCCATTTCAAGCTCTGTCCCCAAGGCTGAGCCTGCTGCCACCCCTCTGGCCCCAGATTCCCAGCTGAGGCTCCAGGAACGCTGGTGTCGAGCAATGTGTAAGCTGCTCTCTCATCTCACCCCTCAGGAATAAGAGCCGCTGGGGCTGGTGAGGCAGGATGGGAGCAGCTCTGACATCACTGGATAGAGAATTAAAAACTCCTGGGAGAGTTTGCCACAGTTTTTCACTGCGCATTCAGGAAAAGCAGCTTGTGCCCAGGAGACCCATCTCTGCTCCAGAATGCATCCTGCATTGCCCTTTCCTGCTCTGAATGTAGGCTAGCTTATTTTTTCTTTCAATTTTCTCAGCGTGTTCCAAAGTAGGTGTAAGAGAAGTCAGGAGTGGTTCCTTCGCCCCATGTGAAGCAGGTTGATGCTTATTCTGGAGCCTGTGCTCTCAACAGCTCATCCCAATGGGAATCTTCCACCGTTCTCACCAGAGAAAAGCGCTCGGTGTTTCCCCGGGGCGGTTTTCCCTTCCGCAGCGCTCAGTTGCCTGGATATCTTACACTGCGGTATTAAAAAACACGGATAATTATTACTGTTCACCAGCATAATAGTTTCAAGGATCAGCATCCCTACTTTTCGCAAGGAACACATCCCCAGGCGGTCGCCTTTGCATATGAGCGCACAAAAAAAGTTCAAGTGAGAAAAACCCCTATCAGCAAAGCACATTTATAGAGATGAATTATTTGGAAAATTTCTGAGCATCCAAACTCTCTGCAGCAGATTTGAATTACAGAATTATAAGCAACAAGTTCATTTTGACCCTGTGGGCTAAAAAGTTATAATTAGCGCAGGCACCATAAAACTGGCTTTTAATTAAATCAGCCTCGGAACAGAGGGAGTTCTGCAAGGTCCCTCCCTCACTTACATAAGGCAGCTGGCCTGAGCGGCTGCCGCGGGGATGCTGTGGCACTCCGAGCCCGGGAAGCCTTCTGCGGGATTCTCCAGAGAGGAAAAACGAGAAATGGGAAATGGGGGAAGTGGGGAGCCCACAACCAGCCCCAGATCTCACGCAGTCGTGGGCCAAGGAGTGATCGCCGCCGCATGAGCTGGAAAGGATGGTTTGTGTGGGTGAGTTGAGCTGCGTTTCTGGGTTCGCGGTGCCCTGGGTGATGGTGACAGCAGTTCAGGGGCAGCCCCAGCACCCACAGCTTGTGGGGTGGTGCAGCTGCAGGGCATCGGTGCCTCCCCGGTGGGACCCAATCCCAACTCATGCTGGGAAGGGCCAGCTCAGAGGCCACTGGGTGTACTTGGAAGCCTCCAGAACAGCCCGGCAATATATCCTGCTAGCGGTTGCCGGTATGATAATGGGCTGAGTGTATTCCCAAAAAGCATATGCCGTGGTGCCGAGCGTGGCGACGCCAGTCTCACAGTTGTCTCTTTCTTTGCACTTTCAAAAGGCTGTAGGAAATGATGACATATGGCACCCCGGCGTATGGTGGTTTAATCAACACAGGTAAGGCCAGGGAAAACAGAACCAAGTGGCATTCCCCAGGGAGGACGTTTGTCCTGGTCCCACTGGGATGCTCCGGCTGCCTCCCATCCCTGCAGGCACCAGCTCTGTGTGCTGCCAGTGCCGCCCCAGAGAAGTTTCAGCCACATGCTGGCACTGGGTGATCAAATGAGGCAACTAACAGGCGCCTCTCCGTCAACGCCAAAGCTGAACTTCTAGTTCTGCAAATATATAACTAAGGCACATTCTCACAATTATAAGATTCTCTTCCACTTGAGCGAAGGCAGAGGGCTGGCAGGTGCTGGAGTCAATCCAATTGTTTCCACTCGCTCTCCTTTTCTCCGACGCGTGGGCATGGGGGTGAGGGAGGGCGGGTGGTGAGGCTGAGGGCAGAGCTGAGATGCCTTGGCGGAGGCTGCAGCGGTGCCCAGAGTGGGTGCTGACATGGGCTTTGGATGTGGGAGTGCTGAAGGCAGCGCTGTGGCTGACAGAGCCTCAGGAAGGATGAAACCCTCTGGTGCTGTCTCAGGATGACTGAAGTCATAAGCAGTTTCAGGAGTCAGTGCCGGGAGTGGAGTCTGTGTTGGATAAGGAGAAACAGGGAAGGCCGTCAGCACAAATACCTTGTGTAGCTGGGAAAGAAAACGCTGCTATTTTCCCTTAATATCCAAAATTATCTGCAAATGCCACTGCTGTCATGTTCTATAAATATTGGCTGTTCCCAAAGCCTCCAGCTCAAGAGCCCTCCCTGAGCCCACTTTCCCCTTCAGACCGTGCACCAAATTGCACTGTTCCCTTCCCAGGGGCCACAAACAGCAGGAACAAAACTATCGCAGGAACACCAACACCCAACTCATCATGCCAGACCTGGAGATGGAAACCTGGAAAAGTTCTGAACACAGGGAGGACACGAAGCGCCACAGACCATGGGAGTGCATTCGTCTCTAGGAAAGCACCCAGGGGATGATGGACATCCCTCAGTGGCTGCTTGGATAAAAGGAAAAAAAGGTTTTCCTCCCAGTGCTGAGCCAGAGAGGACTCGCTGAGGCTGGGAGGCAGTGGGAAGGCATCGACTGGAGCCAAACCTGGAGCAGCCACTGCAGCAGCCAGCCAAGTGTGGGTGGGAAGCATCGCCTCCGGAGACCAGACCCACTGCTGTCCCCAGAATAGCTTGAGGATCCAAAGAGGAGGGCACAGTGGGGATCCCCCCCAAGCTGGCTTTTCCCCGGCGTGGTTTTAGGGGGAAATCGGAGTTAAGGCTCTGGCCCACCTCTGCAGGCACAAACCCACCTCCGTACCTGTGTGGGCTGCTCAAGCTGTGATGCTGGAAAAGCCAACGGAGAAAATCTTAACCACGCCAGCCTCTTTCCATGCCCTTGTCCCTTCTCCAGGGGAACAATCACTGCTGAGGATCTTTGCCAAAATTAGTTCCTTTAAGATCTGAGGGATCTTTCTGCTACTGCACCGAGCAGTGGGAGTGAGCCCATAAATCCAGTTAGTCACAGTCGCTGGATTACATCGGACCTTGTCCTTCTGGCTTTAATAACACGATTGTTTGCTGCATAAGGAGCTTTATGTAACTGGGAATCAGAGGTGATCCGCAGGACTGCCCAGGCTGGAGCTGTCAACCTTCCCTTCTCTCTGAGCTCGTGCGAACCTCCTGCTGCCAGCTCATATCTGAGAAATAAATAACCGTATCTGAGAAATAAATAACCTCCTCGCTATGGCAGTTAAAGGCCTGACTCTAGCCCACTGGGGTGATGCTCTTGGCACAGGATTTCAGTCCGGTAACACATGGTTCCGTATCAGAGGTGATGCAGGGATGAAGTTTCCCCTGGAAGCTGTTTCTCATCCCGCACTCCTCCCTTGAGGACAGCCCTCAGGCGCAAGGGGAGATATTCAGGCTCCCCTCTGGCCTCAGGCAGGAGACCAGCATGCCCCAAAGCCATCAAGGCTGTTTGGGGACAGCAGTTACCAGCTCCTTCATCTATGAAGGGCAAACACTTGGAGGCCAAGGCACCGGGCCTGCAGCCTGCACTGCCCACAGCATGCACAGCGGTCTCGCCCAGCACCATTAAATCTCTGTTTTATTGCAACAGAGCAACCTCTGCACTCCCCCCATGCTCTCTGCATCCCTTTTTCCTCTCCGTCTTTTTAAGTGACTCTGCCAAACCACGCCTGCATAGCCGAGGCCAAGCACTGGTGCTGGCAGATGGGCAGCATCATTAACGTCTCTAGCAGCGAGCGGCGTCATTTTCGGTGAAGAGCTGCTCTTTAAGGACGAGTTTGGAGATTTGACACAGCAGCCCGAGTCTGAAATTCCTTTACAGTTTCCCAGTGATGGCCCCATGCCATCACTGCATCACTGCTGGAGGCTCAGCTGGGTTCCTGTGGCTGTCTCCCTTCCCCAGGCAGCTGGGACACGGCTCCTGGCACCTGCACCACTCCCCTCACTGGATCTGTCGAGTGGAAAGCTCTGGCATGCAAGAGCCTTTTCATTTGAGCATGGGCAGCCTTAGTCCTCACACAGAGTTAATTTGTTTAGTATCTTTGGGTTTACCTATCAAGTGCTACAAAATGAATGTATAGCCTTGTTGCCATGCCACCACCCAGCCTAAACTCCTGGGGCCAGCACGTCCGTCCGACAGCAGGGCAGCATTATTCATGCAATTAGGGAAAGGAAGGCAGGTGAAGCTGCCAGAGCAGCTCCTGGCTGAAGGCAGCTTGCAGGGAAAATATCAGACAAACACAGGAAAAACATTGGCTTAACCTCATGCAGCTACTGGAGGAACTGCTGTCCCCCCAAGCCCGGGTGACCGGTCAGGGCAGGAGCTGCTGCCACCTGGCACAGTTTTTGCCTGCCCCAAAACCTCACTGGTAGATCCAGCACTGGATTCTCTAGACAGCGTTCACGTGCCCTGGGCTATCCAAGACACAACTCCGAGCTCCCCAGTGAGGTACCTGTGGGTGGCTGGTCCCCAAAACCTGGCAGGGTGAGAGCTGGTGGCTCCAGAGGTGGTCACTGGTACCAGCTCCTGACGGTGCTGCACACCCTTGGCAGCGTCATAACACCCCGAGTGAGACTTGCTGGATAAATAAATATTCCAGAGACGCTCCAGGTCATGTATTTTTCATGAGTTCGTTCTGCTGTTGGGAGCCGCACCCTTTAAGAAGATTGGATGCATCTGGAACAGAAATCATTTTTATAGTGAATAATTTGCTTGAAAAGCTGACTCCGAATATCTCGGTGCAGGAAGCAGAGCTTGGCTCCCTGGAATGATCCCGCAGGGACCCACTGAGGGGTCAGGTGTGCCCCATGGCTCTGCCCAGGGAGGGCTGCTCTCCTGGCTGCAAAAACCAGCAGTTCCTGAAGGAAAGTCACGCTGAAGCAGAAGTTTCATGTAGATTTCAGGAGTTTTTGGGGAAAGGCATGGACCCCTCCCAGCCTGGGGGCTGGATTTGGTGACACACTCAGTGCTGCCAGAGCTGGATCCACGTGGATTCACAGCGGGAACTTTGGGATCCTGGTGAAACAGCCTGCACAGTATTTATTATTGTGCCGGGTTTCGACTATGGATTTAGATATTGATGGAGTCTGCACCTCCAAGCAAAGAGCGCTAATTAGCACCCGCAACAGAGAGCCAGCTTTTAATTAAACACAGCTTAGCGAGGAGGACCTGTTAGAGACACCGCACCACGTGCGAGAGTGGCGCGTGCAGGAGGATTTTGGACCAGGGCTGAGTCTGGCAGGGCGCAAGGCACCGGGATGGGGGTCCCACACTGGGACAGGGAGTGGGGTGGGCAGCTGCACTGCCCAGGGCCAAGTGGAGCCTCAGGGCTCCCGATGCCCACACTGCCTCCTCCACCAAGAGCCATCCCATTCCTGCCACTGCAAATAACCAAACAAGCTGCACGGAGAAGAGAATAATATTAATATTAAAAAGGCATTTATAGTTTTAATCAAGCTTTGGGGGGAAAAGACAGCTTAACACGGCACTTTACACAGTTGATAAAATGTTTGACATTTACTGGTGCCTGTAATGAATCTTGTCTCAATTTTCTCTTTTAAAATGCCACTCCAGATACTCTATCTATCTGTAGGGTTTAAAAAGCACTTATCCAACAAAGCGTTATCACGACGGAGAATACGAAAGGGCGTCTCGGCAGAGCAGCACCAGCTCTAGGGTTTGCAGGCACCCAAGCAAGCCCTGCGTGGGATGGGCAGAGGAGGGAGAATCAGTGTGGCTCCATGGCCCCGCTGCAGCCCAGCCCACCAAAACACCCCCATTTTCCCACTGGTCACAGCACAGAGCATGAGGCTCAGCTGTGGACCAGTGCCGAGTGCCTGGGATACAGCAAATCCAAACACTCTGGAGGCAGAGGAGGCTGGAAGTTTGCTTTGTCCCAGAAGAACAGACCTTGGCTGCCAGTGCTGCCCGTGGCAGGACAGCGCAGGGGCTCTGGGTGTTATCAGGGAACCACAGTCCTCCTGTGCAAACAGAGCTGCTGCTCCACGGGCGCCGATCCGAGCAGCGTTCCTGCTCCTCCTCTGGAAGGACACTGCAGAGGGAAGTATCAGCAATGAACATGGGCAGCTGCTGGCCTGGACTTCCCTTTGAACAACCACTCCAATGTCCTTTGCTTCTCCCTTCTTTCTTTGCTTTTTTCCAGAGGAAAGAAATGAATAATTCTATGGAAGTTAGTGTCTGTCTCAGGAGCCTGGTATAGAAAATTAGGTTTTAATAGCTTTGAAATTGAAGCTCTTTGGGTCAATAGGACAAGATTCAGACAGTGAAATCACAGGCCCATAAAGGGAAAAAAAGCAAATATTTTGTTAGTCATCAGAGAGTCACAGTCCAAAGATAGCAGGCAGGAGCTTAAAATACTGCTGTGCTCGTCAGCTCCTGAAGTGTTTAGTCATAAGCTCCTTTTTTCTCTTGTTGTCTCTCTATATATTAGCTTTGGGAATGCAGAATTCGGCTTTCCGTCCTTGGACGTGCCTGGGAATTCCTCAAGTCACCGCTGGAATTGGAAAGTTTACTCTGAGCTAAAAGCGCTGTAAAGTCCGTGAGGTAACGCGAAGAGAGAAGCCACTAACTCAGGCAGCACTTCAGATGACACAGGACGGAGAACTTCCAGAGAAGTTCTGCCAACAGGCACTGGAATGATTTGACTCATTATTAAAGGGATGAATGGGTTATAATTATTCCTAATTTCCTATTCAGAGCTCATTATCACCCCTAAGAAGGCTAGGTGGGGAGCCCTTGAGATCCGGCAAGTTACTTTAAATATTCATATGGCTGAGAGAAACTTCTCAGGGTTTGGAGCTGTGATGGGGAAGTGGGCCAAATGGGCCAGGGGGCTCCCCTGCCATGGTCACTGGTCCTCACAGGAGCCCACGCTGACAGCAGCACCAGCCCAGCACTCAGAGCTAAGACACTGTTAAGGGATCATCCACTGGCGAGCAGGAGATGGACACCTCAGAGTTTCATCCAGGTCACTCACCGCTTTGTGGCTGTTCCAGGTTTTAGCTGCAGTGAGGTGAGCGCATGGAAGGCCACGGGACTGGGACGTGGTTCCTGGTGGGAGCTGCTCTCCTCTGGGTGACGGCACACGAGGCAGCACAAGCGGGGACCGGCGACGTGCACCCCAAATGTCGCCTACAGCGCACACGCCCCAAACACGCGGAAATGTCACATTGCTTCAAGTATTGCACCCAACTTCTGTCCTCCGATCAGTGCCCAATTTCCTTCCAAGGATAAAGCTGTACGTTATTTTTGGCTGACCACTCCAGCTCAGGGCACTCTCATTTTCCCCCGTGCACTCAGAGGACAGACGCTTCCCGTGATTGCCTCAGAGCAATGACAAAACAAGCACATTCCTAATGGCTGGCAGAGCGCTTACGAAATATATTAAATGTATTAACTTTGGCACTTGCTGGGTCTCGGGAGGAGCTCTTGGAGCTGCTCCTGTGCGTCACCTCTGCTCCCCCAGCTCCTTTATGCTCTCCCCTTCTGCTAGGAAAACTCCCTGTCCCCAAACTGCGGCTGCCTGGAGGTCACCGACATTTGCCAGCAGCTTGTCCTGTGCCCCACCGGGAGCGGCCAGGCCCGCGAGGGGAGGCTGGCAGATGGCACTGAGCCATCCCACGCCACAGAGCAGCTGAGCCGGGCCAGCAGTGCCTGGGCTGGGAGATGCTCATTGCTCCCAGGGGCTCCCACGACCCCGGAGCCAACTCACGAGCAGAGCAGGGAGCACGGGAATGTGTCCAGGACAACACGACCAACTGCTCTGTTGGCTCAGGAACACCCGGACTCACAATGCCCAGATGCTTAAAGCCTGGCTGAGACTCACTGCTGCCCGGAGCAAAGCTCTGGGAGGAGCAAGGCAACGCAAGTGGGAAGTCTCCTTCTTGTCCCCACACTGGGATGAGCTGCCCGGCTGCCGTGTGGGACAGACCACCCCAGGATGCCCGGCAGGGAAATATGAGGGGGCTCCTCCGCTGTGCCGCGTGCCCAGGGTGGAACTGTGGCTGGCACTGGCCATGGAGCGGCCACACGCAGCAAACCCAGCCAGCTCCACATGGGAACTGCTCCCCGGGGCTCACTCCCTGGCCACACACAGCCTGGAATTTGATTATGTTTTCAATAAAAGAAGTGCTGGAAGATAACCCCCCTGAGTGGCATCTGCCACGTGGGCTGCCGCTGCCAGGATGGGAAAATTGCCCTTTGTTCTTCACAAATAAATCTGAGGGAAAGCCCGTTCTGAGCAGGCAGCGTTCTCTGGGGGCTGCTGAGGACTTTGCAGGCATTGCCATGAATAACAGTTTATCTACAGAGTTTCGTTCAAAATGAAGCCTCAGACACAGCCTAAAATTATGGGGATGCTGTGAAAATGGCTTTATAAACTATCGCTTTTTCCTCTCCGAGCAGCAGCAAAGTACAGGCCAGACAAAAGCCAGCCGAGACTCTAACTGTCATAAATAAGTCAGCAGAGCTGATAAAAATAAAGGATGAAATATAATTCAGCCATTCAGTGACAGATCCCATCTTAGCTGTGATATAGGGTCTGTTGAGACTGTCATTGCTTCAGGAAATTAAAGAATGAGCCCATTAGTGAGGATATTTAAAGATGTTCATATTAAGATTATGTCTTCCCAGACTCAAGCCTGACCAGGGAACTCACTCGATTCCAAAGTCATTTTTCATAGTCCCTTTTCAGTGCTGCTCTGAAGGACCCAAAAGTGCCACGGGGGGTCGTGGCACAAGGGGGAAGTGGGGGCTGTGGGTGACAGCACCCAGCTCAGCTTGTCTGTTGCCGTGGCAACAGGAACACCTGTCCAGAGCCTCAAAAAGCAGCCAAAACAAAGGGGGACACCTGGTTCTGGGAGAGGGATCCATGTGCCATTCCTCGGCACCGCCGCTCCTCGCACGCACGTGTGAGCATCTCCACGCTCCCTGGAGCTCCTCTTGGAGCCTGGAGCAATCGCTGCTGTTTGCTTCCTCTCCTGTCTGGCAAAGCAAACGTGGATTGTGGCAACAACGCAGCAAATCACATCGTGAGTGTGGGTGCCCCATAAGGAGGAGCCCCAGGGAAGAGGAGGAACGGGGAGAACCCGTGGCCGGGGAGTGGACTCGTGGATGCCTGTGCCTGAAGGGATGTTGGGTAAAAGAGGAAAGCAATGGAAAAAAAAAGGTGAAGGTTCCAGTCCCGGGATGTTGGAAAACTGATGGATAATTGTAATTAGCTTTCAGAATTTTTAATTATAGAAGGGGTATAAATAATCACAAAGCACAGCTTCACTAATGAGAGTCCTTGTGCTCAGAAACACGGGGATGCATTTGTTAGGGAGACTTTGAAAGCTCTGCTGTTAATTAGGTGTCTCACAGCCAGCAGGGTTTCAGGAGAAGGAGAAACATGTATACATTTAAATCAGGCTCATTGTGAGAGGTACCCAACATCAATTATGGGATAGCAGGGTGCTAAAATGAACGAGCTTTGTAATTAGAGAGTGGATCTGAAAGGCAGAGAAGAGCCTTTGCTTCCCCTCAGGTGTCTGCCAAAGGTGTTTAACATATTGGTCGGGACACAGGGGAGGAGGAGATGTGACCTGCCTTCCTCACGCTGGGGATCACCCCACGGCAGTGACCTGGATTCCACGTGCCCTGGAGGACATCCCACGGCAGTGACCTGGATTCCACGTGCCCTGGAGGACATCCCACGGCAGTGACCTGCCTTCTTTGCACTGGAGAGCATCCCACGGTGGTAACCATGAGCTGCAGAACGTCCCAAGGCATCCTGTGGTGGGCTGGGATGGATCAGAGCTTCAGCAGGACGTCACTGCTGGGGCTCGTACAGCCCCGTGCCACTGCTTTTATTGGAAGAGAAGTAGAAGGGGAGGGGGAAGGCTAGATTAGTTTAATTAAGCATGTGGGAACAGCTTGCATTTCCCCACCCACAAAACCAAGCAGGGCACCTCAGGAGCTGCTGGCCCTGCTATGGCCCATACCCAAGACTGGAGGGAGGTCCAGCCTTCCCGTGATCCCCCAAGGGTGCACGAAGTAAAACAGCATCTAACAAGAGCGAGTGGGGATGTTTTCTCCTTCCACTTCCTTTCTGGGGCCACCTGGTGTGTTTTCTTGGTGGTTATAAACAAGCAGAAAAGGAGATGACAAAGGCTGAGAGACACTTTTTGAAGCAGTGTCTGTTTTCAGCTGCTCTTAGAGCAGCAGTGAGCTCAGACCCTGAGGCCAATCTCCACTGTTCTTCCTTACATTTTCTCTTTTGGCTACAAATTTCAAGCTCTGCCACAGGAGTTTATGTAAGTAATTATGTTTAGTTGGTATTTGGCTAAATCTAATGAAGCAATGATAAACAGCTCAGCATTTTCTTCCCTGATGGCTAATGAATATTAATTTCTCTGTCAGAAAGGAACCTCTGCTCACTGCAAAAGATTAGATTCCCATGCTAAAACTTGGGGAGGAGGTAGAAGTTCACTGGAAAGGATGGAGTTTTGGGAAAGCCTGCATCTGCTCCTGTACGGAGAGCAGCAGGCTGGGTTCAGGTGCCTTCACAAGGAATAGCCATCAATCCCTGTCTGACCCATCAGTTTGTTTCGGCAGAAACCTGTCCAAGCTTGAGCTGCGAGCATGTGTCAGGCACTGAGTGTCCCATGCCGCAGGTAGCAGTGACCCCAGGAATCCCCCTGCATCCAGGGAGTGCCTTCGGCAGGAAAATGGCCCAAAAGTCTTCTACAGGTGGTTTTCCTCACAGCGTGTGGCTCTCCCTTTCTGAAACTTTGAGGGTAGGTGTTAATCTGCCACTTGATGGTCATTTCTGGCAGTGTGGGAAATGTGGTGCTGCTGTCACCACGGGAACCCCGGCAGTGGAGATGACTCTGCACTCCAGCATCCTGTGGGATGTTCCTGCTGCTGGCCCCATGCCAGCCTGGCAGTCCCAAGGGCTTGGGGTGCTCACCCCAGCTCCCTGTGCTGCTCCATGCTGCTTGGAGCGACGACTCAGTGCCAGCATCGTGTTAAACTGTTCTAACTTTAATCAGCTCGTGGGCTGCAGTGAAACGCAGTTCACACATGACGTGAGGGGAGCTGTGTGGCAACTCTCAGGGAGGTGGGCAGCGTGAAAACGAGTCTGCCCAGGTGGGCGAGGGGCAGCAAGACCCAGGTGGCCACTGCAGGCCCCTGGCAGGACCCCTGTGCGGTGATGTTTGCCAAGCCATCTCCTTCCAGCACTCTGCTGGCTGGCATCCCTCCTCTGAGGAGGGAATTGGATCGTGTTCTTCCCAGCAGCTGCTCTCAACAGCCCAGTAGGATGTGCTGAGTTTCTTGACGTTGCTCTTAAGCATCAGCACCCTGTGCCTGAGGCAGTGCCAAGGGCTGAGGGAGCATCCTGGGAGCGATGGGGTTTGGGTCTGTCTGTTCTGAGGGCCACAGAGAGACCAGAGCAGCTCCTCAGCACCTACATCCTCCCTGTTGACATCTTGGCAAGGTACCAGGAAGCTCCCGCAGGAGCACGCCCAAGCCAAGGCACTGGAAGGGGCTGGGGAAGCAGCATCAGGGTTTACAGTAAAAACAGATGCTAAACTTTGATTTTGGCAAAAGAAAGCAACTTCAGCATCTGCTTGAGGAGATGCCCAGGCTGGGGAACGTGGGAGCTCCCAGAGCCCAGCAGCTGCTTAACCAAGCTCATTTTTGCTATTCATCCTTGTGCAGCTCAGAGACAAAAGAAAAATCACCGACGAGTGCACCCACTGACTGGTTTAAGGCACTTCAATGTGCTGAGCAGTTTGCCCACACTGTGGAACTTTGTTCTCTGCGATCCAACTTCCCAGCGGTGCTGCCACCCACCGCGCTCTGCACTGCAAACCTGCTCATCTCTCCAGAGCCAGGCTGGGAAAGGATGTGAGTGGCAGCTGCTCTGCCACTGACGGGCACAACTGAGCATTCCTTAGAATATTCCTGAGAATTCCTTAGAGTGAGGGGGAGAGGAAAGGGTGCCCTGTGCAAATACCATCTGCATTCAGCTTCAAATAAAATTATAACAAATCTGCAGCACTGGAGATAAAAATGGTAATGAGTTTTAATAGTTCCCTTTGATTTCTGCTATTGAAATCGACTCCGGGAGGCTGATATTGTATCGGGAGATGTTAGATCCCTGGCTGCACATCAGGCAGCTGTGCTGCTTCCAGGAGTGAGGGAGAGGGAGTGGAGCCACTCTGGAGCATCGTGGATGTGGCAGGAGCGGAGAGCTGCGAGAGGCAGCCATTAGAGCAGCCATGCAATTAGTCCAGCCATCGATTGTTAATACACTTTTAATCAATAATCTGGGCAAAGCCGGGAGCTGGATTGATGTTTCAGGGGTGTGCAGTATCCATAAAATTGTCACCTGAGCACTCAGGGAGGTGGGTTTATTCTCAACTGCTCATTAGCTGGATGGGGCTGTAATTGGCCAGGGAAAGGCAGGAGGTGATGCCAGATTATTCATTCCCGAGTGCACATCCCTGCCTGACACACACACTCCCACCAGCACCAGCTCTGTGCCCTCTCCCCTCACTGTGGATCACTATTCCAGCTAATTGTGCGTGTTCATGCACCCTCATCAACGTCCAAATCCAGGATTGGCACCCGCTCCCTGAGACTGAGCTCATTACCGATTCTGCTGATCAATTAATGATCTCACTGTCCCACATGTGAGCAGCTACAAGTCCAGATGGAATGGTAGACTTAGGAAGGAAGTGCCTCTGCATCCCTGCTGGCGTGAAGGGCCTTAACCCCAATTTCACCAAAAGAGCCATGACCTCTCTCTGAAATCAGATCACGTCACCACCACGAGCTGTGGCTGCGCCGGCAAACTTCACTTCTGCCAAATGGATTTCTCTCCTGACGTGGGGCTGTGGCTGCCAGGAGCTCAAGACCAGCGCCCTGGGTTCCGGATGAGCCCTGTGTGCTTGTGAGGAGCCATCTGGGTCAAATAGCAGGAGGAAAGCTCAAAACCTCTTTTATTTTTTCCTCTCTGAGAGCCCAAGGGCAAAATTTCAACATCAGAGGCAGGGACAAGTCTTCCTGGGCTGATTTGTGAACATCTTGTTGAGACATCCAGGATCAGATCTGAGAATATTTTAGTGATGCAGAGAGTGATTCAGAGTCATCCGGGTTATCCCCCCTCACCGAGGATGCGATTGAAATGTTTGTGGCTGAACATCACCGGGGAAGAGCCGAGCAGTCACACTGGCACACAGACTGTCATGTTTATATCCCAGGATCTCCTCAGCCTCCCAGCAAGGCTGAGAGGAGCATCCATCATTTTCATACCCGGGCTCTGCGCTGCGGCAGGGCTCCCTCACTCAGTGCCACTCCTGGATCTGACCCAGCTGCTCTAGGAGGGTGGCCCACAGCCCCTTCTCTGGCTTCCCATACAGCAGGTCCAGCCAGGAGGGATGAAATGCTCGTGGGAAAGGCCAGGGGTGTGCTGTGGCTCAGGACAAGCCGATCCCTACGTTTTTTACACCAGAAGTTTTAAGTGCAGGAGGTTAACTTCTGGAGACCGTGGATGCAGCTCAGCCCGGGGGCCGCTGCAGCGATCAGGGACCACGGGATGTTTAGGATGGCCAGGTCCCCCCAGCTCCCACCCCGGGGTCCCTCTGCCCTGGCAGCACCCCCGCAGTGAGCCGGCTGCAGGAGCGCTGGCTCCGAGTGGGAGCAGCCGTCCGAAGGAATCTCCAAGCACCTTTCCAGCAGGTGCTCTTTGCTGCCCGGCTGCCGGCGTGCGCGGATGAAACGTTGCCTTGTTTCTTCCCTCGGTGCTAGCCAGCTGCCCAAAGACAAACTGTCCTCCCTTGGGGGGTACATTAGAAATGCTTAAGCAAATTAGCCATAAATAGAAAATGCAACATATGGGGCTGTAGATAATGTTTCATTATAAATTATCATATTCTCCAGGGAGATACGCCTCTTCCCTTCACACCAAAGACTCTGGGTTTCTTCTTCTGTGCAGATTTTGAGTTTCTTCTTCTTCTTTATTTTTTTTTTTTTTTGGTAACTGTTTCTGAGAACGATTGGACTCAGTAGTTGATTTCCTGGGTGCGGAAATTGGGATATGTAGCTCACTTCTGCTGCAAATCATCTCAGATTTAAAATTCCCTCATTAAAAAAAAAAAAAAAGAAGTGAATACAGTCTTGATGAAAGGTGCCCGAGTGAACGCCCTGAAGATTAAATGGGGCTGTTTATCCACCACAGAGTCACACCAAGGACAACAAGGCTGCTTCCCCCACTCTGTCCCAGCACTGCTGGCACTGCCAGACCACAGTCCCAGTTCTCAGCCACATGGAAATCAGGCATTTTCCAAAACAAGAACTCCCACAAATTATTCCCTTCTCCTGAACAGCCCAAGAGGAATCAGCCCAGTGCAGAGGCATCTCCCTGGGAGCCCATCCATCATCCCAACACCATTCAGCTTTTGGGGATCCTGGTGGGCAGCACCAAGCTCCTCCCTCCTTGAGTAAATATGAGAAAACTGGTACTATTCATCCAGCTACAGAGTCCTCGAGGGAACAGATTCCCCAGACAGCCCAAAATTCATCTTTCACATCTTGAAAATTGATTGGTATGGTGGTTTTTCCTGTTTTACTTATAATTCCCTAAGTTTGTTCCCACAGTGATCCAGAAACAAGTTCCAGTAGCCACTCAGAAGGTCCCATCTTGCTCTGGGTAGGCATTTTTCTTCTTGCTGAAACCTCCCTGAGCTGACCTCCACTGGAGTCTCAATCCTCACATAGATGGCAGTGGAAAAGAGATTTTTTCCCCCAAAATATTATTGCGTATACAAACACAGACTGTGCAGGCAGAAGCCACAGCACAGGAAGCAGTTTTCTGCTCCACAGCTATAGGTGCATATGGATATTGGTGTCCAAAACCAAGGAATGGAATGCATTAGAACCACTTCAAGTGAGATTATTGCAGACGCAGAGATTTACCTGCTGTAATTGCAGAAATCTTGGCGCTTGCATCCTGGAGCTAATTGATGTCGTCAAAGCACTGAATGAGTCCTGATTTTGGTAGTTACAGTCCCACCTGGCACCTCTGCCTCTCCGCAATAACCACAAGCTTAAGGGAAAGGAAATGCAGAAAGGAACATCTGTTGCCATGCAAATATTTGGGAGGATGGTGGCAGCTCCTACCGGAGATGTTTCCCTGCCTGGTTACACGTGCAATGTGTCCACTCCTGGTTTGTCAGTGTCCTCCTTGCCTGCTGGTGGGATGCAGAGCACTGGAGCTCCTGTACCAGTAGGATGCAGGGAGAGGAGCAGGAGTGTTGGTGGGACGTGGAGCACTGAAGCATCTGTGCTGGTGGGATCCTGTTCTTCCCTGGACCAAACTGAACCTGGCAGGGTGGGATGTGGCTGTGCAAACAGCTGGTGGGATGCTTTCCCTGTTACCCCATCCCTGGTGTGCTGTCAGACAGGATTTGCAGTGGTTCCCAGTGGCACTGAGGAGTTCAGCAGATATCCCGTTACGCTGGGGACAGGTGACTTAACTGGGTCAGCAGGCTTTGCTCTGCAAAGGCTTAAACCTCTCCATTAGCTGTCTCTGTGAGTCTCCTGCAAACTTCAAAACAGAATGAGAAACGCCTTCAAATTTATGTGGAATTTCATTCTTGATGGAACCCGGTGGAGATGCGCCCTTGCCTTGGCATTGCCAAAAGGAGACGGGTGCTGAGGGGGGTCCTACCTTGCTCCCCACAGGATGCTCACATGCACTGGGGCTGGAGGGGACCCAGCAGTGCCCACCTCATCCTTCTGCCTCACCATCATCGCTCCCAGCCGAAGATGGAGGTGCCATCAGGAGACACAAACACTGGATTGTCTGTCTTTGTGGTCACCCCTGTCCCTCGAGGCTTTCATGCTGTACAGACCCTCACAAGGACCTCAGAGTGTGGTGACAGTGGTGGGACCAGAGTCCCTGTTGAATTTCCTTTGAACATTCGAGCTGGAAGCAGCGGCTGTCATGGCTCACGAGGCTTGGAGAAACTTTCTGCCCAAGGAAATACTGACCTTTCCTGCAGAGCAGCAGAGCGCAAGGATGAGCAGAGCTGCGCCCTCAGCACCCGGCTGAGAGCTGAGCATCCCACAGATCAGCCCCGTCAGTTAAAATAAACAACAACGCCAATGCATCCCTGCCAGGGCAGAGCTTCGGCTTATTGTTCCAGTCAAAATAGAATTATCGCCCTGAGGCCTCGGAGATCAAAAAAAGGGGACAAGAACAGCGAAGGCAGTGAGGGAATTGCTGGAGCAGTGATTCTCTCGCCAGTGTTGGGAGCTGATGCTGGATTCCTGTAGACACAGGGAATGATGCACTGCTGAGGGCGGGAGTCGCGGCCTACTCAGGTGCTCGATCCTCTCTTTCACTCCTCGCCAACCTCTGGCTTTCATAGCTTTTGTCCTGGACTTTTTTTTTTTAAACACAAATCCGTTGCTCACTTTCCTGCTGCGGCATGACGCACACCATGCAATAAGACGGACAAGTGCAAAGGGGATCTCGAGTGTGGGGCAGCACAAGCCCTTGCCAGCAAACCCTCCCCAGCCAGAAACGTTGGAGTCCTAATCCTAGTTGGAACAGGAGAGGGAGGCAATGCTCTCTGGACATCTCGGTCTCCTCTGGAAGCTGTGACAGGCTCTGGGACAGGCAGCGATGCCCTGGGCACACAGAATTCCAACCAGGCGGGAAATTGAGGCAAAATCTGTCTGGTGTGCTCCGAGTGCTGGTGATGAATTATTCATCGCCTCCCAGCCAGCATTTCCATGAAAAAGGGCCGCCTTAATACTAAGGACACAGGAGGAAGGTGGCAGGTTTGCCGTGGGTCCTGCAGGAACACCGTGCACTTCCAGGAGCGGAGCGGGCACGTCTCCCGCACGGCTGCGCAAAGCAAACACAGATTATGCCGTTTCTTCAGGCCTTTCATTTCACACGTCATTTTTTCTATCTAAGTATAGGTTTACACGAGAGGTAATTACCATCCTTTCACAGCTCTTAGTGCAGAGCAAAATGAGACGGAGTATTACATTCGTAATCTAATCGTAAATAAAAAGGGCCGTAATAACCCCCAATTAGCACATTAAAGTGTGTCGAGGACATGTTTTAGCACTCCGGTGTAAACAAGACCCCTGGGAACACCTCACATTGCTGAGGCAGAACTGGTGGGTCCCTCTTCTCCCTCACGGAGCCAAGTTATGCAACACCCTGAACACCAGCTCTTAGTTGGAGTCAGACATGGATTTTTCATGAGGATAAATTAATTATGGGCGATTCCGTTCCCTCTGCTGACACATCTGGTGCCAGGCAGGGAGGAGAGGGCTGGAGTCTCCTCTTCCAAGCTGCTGGGACAGCATTGCTTGCTCCCGTTGGAAGGTTGTGGGGAAGCAAAAAAGATGAAGAAAAAGGATGGTGTGAAGATGAAGGTCAAAAATGGCCAGGAGCCCATTGCTGCTCTCAGAATCAAGCACTGAACACAGCACTGGGTGAAAAACATCTTCTCCCAACACTCCAGGGTGGGCAACAGCTGAGGTGGGGGCTCGTGGGGTCCTGGGTTGAACCTCATGGATGTGCATCAGCCATCCAACAGAAGATAGTATTTTTTTGTCACCTTCTGTAAATACATGGAAGGCAAACGGGCTCAGGCCTTTCCCAAAGCCGTGATTGCAATCCCCCGGGGAGACTCATTTTCAAATGATCTTGTTAGACATTGTTAGGAATTGATATATTTGCATAGCATGAATGTTAAAACTCAGAAAGAACTCAAATGCCAATTAGAACCACGGCGGTTTTTTTCCCCCCTCATTAATCAGTCATAAAAGAGCAGCTCCAGGTGTTTTTCCCTGACTAAACGCTGGCAGAACTCTAACGTTATTAATCTTGATGACCCAAGTGCCATCACCATACGCGGATTTCTGCGAAGTGATGGAAAACTGGGAACGACGCAAGACGGCCGTGGATCACTCCCAGGGCCCGGGGACCACCACTGGGATAACAGTGCTGGGATAACCCGCTGGGATAACACGGGCTTGGAACGCAGCAGTCAGGGATGCTGCTGGGATAGCAGCACTGGGATAACCTTACTCTCTGCATAAAATCAGCAACAAAACCCGGAGCTTCGTTTCAGAAAACAGCAAGGAAGTGATGAGTCGAGCAAGACCGGGCTGAGAAATGCTTGTGGCAATTTTCCAAGGCAGGGAATACTGCACTCAGGTGAAGGAAATGCTGTCGGGAAAGTAAAAGGCATCACAAATCAAACAAACACGCAGACGGATTGCGTTGTGGCACCGGGCACAGCGGGGAGGATCTGTGCCGAGTCACCCACTTGGCATTTGGGCACCCAGCGTTTGCTTGATGGGGCCGAGTTCCCACTTTTGTCATCACTTGTTTTCCTTGCTGGGCTTCGAACAGCACAGCCCACCACGGAGGTGCTGGGGTCCCATGGCAGATCAGCCTCGGTGGGCACCGGTTATGGACAGCAGGACCTTGGAAATGGGCAGGGCATGAGGGCACCCCCTGTGCCAGCAGGCACCGAGGCACAGCCCAGCCCTGTGGCCATCCCAGCCTACAGGCAGCTGGAAGGACGTCGCCAGGCTGTTCTGAGCCCTCCCAGGAGGAATTCAATCAGCTTCACAGTGATTAATTACCCAGCCATAGCCTCAGGTGCAGTGCTCCCCTGGGACAGGACGGGGCAGAGGCGCAGCCCTAGCTCGGCCTCCCACCCGGGAATAAAACCTGCATGGGATCAGCTGTAATTAGCAGCACCCAATTATATATCCCACGACAAATGACAATGAAAAAGCAAAAAACCCCGAACTAAAAATATCTCCCCTGGGAGAAGTGTGGCCAGTGTTTAAGCTGATAAGACAGAGAGCGAGGAAGAAGATGAAGCAGCAAACTATCCTTCCACTTAAAAGGTAGGGCTTCAGATATGCAGATTTTCAATAAGCTTTTGAAAGTCTCTAATAAAAATACTGTTAAATATTAATTATATTGCTATTTATAAATCTATACATAATTAATAGGAAAAAATTAATGGAGCAAGGATTGGTTAAGAACTGTCTTCTAAATATTTGAATAGTGAAACATAATTATGTTTTGATGTGAAAATGTCAGGAATACACTGAAGTGTTTTTCTATTATCGAAATGAGCGAAACTTGCTGGGAACTGCAGCCCTGGGAAGGGGTTCTTTCACCTTGTTCCACTTCACACGCAGAGTTTTTGTGCACTTTGCTGCCTTGGGATGCTGAACGCCACTGAGAGTGAGAACGGCTGACACAACAAATTGTGGTTCATCCATGTTTCAGACTAAAAACACCATCATGACCCAGCTGGAGACCCCCTGGGTGCTGGTGGGGAGCAGCACCCTCCTGACAGAGCGGGAACAAACGCACAGCAGTGGCCAAGGACAGACCGCACGCGTTGTGGGAACCTCGCGGAGATATCCAGAATAGTTGGCTGCTTTGCCTCCTTTCGGGGAGATTTCATGGGAAAGAGATGCCAGGCTGTTTCCTCTGGAATTTGTGACCTCTGCCGCATTTGAAGTGAAAATGGGGTGGAACGACCAAGGAGGGGCAGGAGAGATAGAGGGAAGTGCTCAATGTGATCCCAGTCTTGGGCAGCTGCTGAGACCTGGAGCAGGGTTTCCTGGGCTCCCCAGGAGCATTTTTGGGACCTTTTGGGCAGATGCTGCACTTACCACTGTGTGCCACATCCCTGGGCAAAATGAGGGTGCAGTCGCCCGCGGCGTCTCCGGAGTCCGCCCACAGTCCTGCTCCTTAGGTTTGGGAGGTCTCTGCATTAAAAGCAACGCAGATCACAAGTTTTTCTTTACAGGAGAACACAGTACAAGCTTTTGCACTTAGTCAAAAGGCTTTTTTACCTTAAAAGTGCAATTTGCTGCAAGGGAACAACGAATTCCAAATAAGATTTATTTCCAAATAGTCTTATAGGCAGCCTTGCTTTGTCCTGAAAAACTCCTGCTTGGTTCTGTTCTCTGCTTTTGTGTTTGCTGAAGAATAGGGTCATTGAGAGATGGCTGTGAGGGAGGGCAAGCCCTTAGCCAGGCTCTCTGGCCCAGCCCTGGCTTGCAGCAGGGGAACCCTGGCCAAGGAGATGGATGCTTGGGACCTCCTGCTAGGGAAGTGGCATCTGTGAAAATCAGATCCAGCTGAAGTCTGAGCATTCAGGACGAGTAACACTGCCTCCATCACGGCATTGGGTCTGTCGTGGTGCTGGACTCTTCACCCTGTGCCTGCTCCCAGCCCCTGCCCCTCTGGCTGGTGATTTGGCTCCCTGGAACTCCCACACCAGCCCAGCAGCCGGAGCCTTCCTTGCCATGGCACGAGGGCAGAGCCACAGGGGCTGTGTATCACTCCCGTGGCACCAGGAGCTGATCCGTAAATGTTCCAGAGGTGTTACACAACCCAACAAGCCCGGCGCTGTGAAAAATGTGGTGCAAAACACAAGGAATTAAGTAGAGCATGTGAAAGATGTTACAAACCCATAAATTTTCCCCTAATGCAATCCTTATGCAGATCTGGGCACAGGGCTGGGCCCTCTCTGCCATCACTCACCCTGACAAATGAAACTTTCCCAAACTTTTGCACATGAAGGAAAGGTTTGCACTTTGATTTCCTGGTTTGGTTGTTTTTAAATGTGTAACATGAGCGATTATGTCTCAAACCAAATGCTTCAAAGGCCTTCTAACTTTCTGGAAGATTCATGGCGCAGCTTCCCCATGTTTTTTGAAGAGGAAAGTACATTTATTTATTGCACTTTAAGGGAGAGATAGTATCTCTCAGCCAATTCCCTAAAACAGCTCTGCTGTCCTAAGGCACTTACTGAGTATTGCTCTGCTCAGCTAATATATTACTATATAAAAAGGGAACAAATGACCTTAAAATTCGGACATCTGTCTCTGATGGGTTTCTCTGTGGTTCTCAGAGAGAAGTAACAGAGACAGACCTCCCTCAGGCCTGTGCAGAAAGCAGGAGCTATTCTGGCTGTCCTGCTGCTCCTGCCAAAAATCTTTGGCTGGAGCATTGCCTGAGCATCTTTGTGTCAGCACAGAAAGAGGTGCCCTCTGCGAGGACCTGGCCCAAAGGCAGGTTTTTCTTCACGACTTTGTGGACTTTGTGGACTCCCTGAGCTCTGCCCCACATGAGGCTCTGGGACACGGTCACAGCACCTGGTCGGAGGCCAGCGAAGGCTCCCGGGTACCCCTGTGCTCACACCCAGCTCACCTGGGTTTGAACACGGTGAACATCCCCAGGTCCCTGCAGTCACTTCCCTTTCGGTGTGGGACGCTGAGGGCACTGAGCCCGAGAGATGCACCGAGCTCCTGGCACTTGAGGGTAGAGGAGATCCATCCTGAGGCAGCACGCTGGCTGTGCCTGGCCACCACGCTGTGCCACAGCTGGTCCCTCCAGTCGCAGGCTGAGCACCTGCCCGGTGTCACCCCTGTGGCATGGCCCCGGGGCGAGTGGGCACACGCTGAGCCACAGCCTGCAGCCCGAGCTGCTGGAGGCAGCAGTAACCCCTCTGTCCTTCTGATCTCCTCCCACTCTTCCTCCTCAAAAACGGGCAACAAACGAGCAGTCAGTATTTGTGCTCGAGATGTATTTAAAAAGGTTAAAGCAAAACAGATCAAAACATCCTTTATTCTGCAGGCTTTTCCCCAAAGTAACACGTTAGCCCTAAGGTAAAAATCAATGTTCAAAGCCTGTACCAATTTTCAGAGAGATAAATGTTGTGTTTAACACTTTGTGTCCTCGGTCTGCATGAGGTGTTGCCAGTGGTTCCCAGTTAATGTCTTTGAACTGGTGAGGTGGTTCTGCAGACTGAGGAGAGAAAGAGCTAAAGCAGGCACTTGTGAGAACTCCTTTCACAGCATTTCACACTGAACGACTTTAGAGGATGCCGACACTCTGGGTTGGTCAGCCGCATCTCCCCAGGACAAATGCAGGAATTGAGCTTCCATGCCAAATCAAGACATTGATGTGCCAAGCATGCACTGCCCAGCCCCCACGTCCCACTGGAAGAGCCTCACTGGGACCAGCACAGTGCTGGGGCATCGCTGAAACCGAGCACGTACCAGTTTTGATGACCTTCTCCAGTCTTTAAACTCAGAAAAACAGGCAGCACCTCGCTCAGACTTGTAAAGAAAAGATTGGGTTTGTCCACAAGAGCCTTTCAGTGTTTGTGAAAGGTCAGTGGGGGATGTGAAACTCGCCATGGCACCGGCGTGGATTGTTCAATTTGCAAGAATCATTTATTTCAGTGCAACCAGAAACTTATTCATGTCCCTGCCTGCTGCCCTGCCCGCTCTCACCAGAGGTTGGGGCTGGATCAGAGCATCAATGTCAGCCCCGAGCCGGTGGATCCTGATGCCCCAGCAGAAGATGAGAGATGCCAACAAGGCTTCTCATTAGCCCACAGCAGTTTAATTACTCGTTGCATGGCTGTCTCCTCAGAGAGAGGACAAGGGGCATGGATTCTTGCTGCTTCTTTCAAAGCAAATGCCAGGGGTCTAATTCCTAAACTTTCAGATGTTTTCCTGATTAGAGGCTGCCTCAAGTGCCAGGGAAAAGCCAGCAGTGGAGCAGAGGTTTGGGTGCCTCGATGACCCTCGCTCTCCACAGCGATCCTGGCAGTGATCCGTGCTTCCCATCCCTGCAGAGCTGCTGCTGCTCCTGCGGGCACCGGCTCAGTCCACACAGAAACGTGTGGCCGATCAAACATGAAGCAATAAAAAATTCCCTCAGCCCACGAACAACTTCCCCAGTCAGCTGGGCATTTTCTGAGCTAAAAGGGCTTTTTTCTTCCTTGATGGATCCCTAGAACGATAATTGAACGATTTGCTGTAATAAAAAGTTAAATTGCATAAAATTAATATTGATCCAAATTAAACCATTTGTCTCCCTTCCCTTTTCGACTCCGCAAACACGATTATTGCTTTGGCTGTTACAAACCAAATACAATCACAAGTTGCAATCACAGCTTGTTTTCTGCTCTTTGCTCCCCCTCCCCAGCTCCCTTCTCTTGCAGGGGAGGAGGCAGCACCTGGGCCAGCACCTTTTGGATCTTCCTGAGCACCAGGATGCCTCTCTGACCGTGGCCAGGCTGTGGCACATGCTCCAGCCTCGAATGTTTGCAGGAGGGACCAGAGGGGACAAGGAAGGAGGAAATACCCCATCGGCAGACTTCAGAGCCAGTTCCCTCCTGCTTTCTCTTCCCTTCCACCATTTTTTTCATGGCGATAATTGGAAAGGAAGGAAGGAGCTATAAATACCTCTGGAAATTAAAAGGAGCATGTATAGTCTTGGCAGAGAGGGAGAATGTCTGGAGGGTCTCTGCTCCTCTTCCCTACACCTACTGGCAAGTGTTTACTTTGAAATTTTTCATTTGTCTCCTCTGGGATTACAGGCAAAACAATATTTGACAGCCCAGGAAAACTGCGGTTTCTATGGAGCCAGGGATGAAAATCTGGCTCGGAGAAAAGCAGGCGCAGGAAAGCAGGGTCTTAAAAACGAGCGAGCCTCTGCAGTGGGATGTGGGAAAAGATGCCCCCTCTGCCTGCAGTGAGCCCCAGAGCAGGGATATGGCAACCAGACCGTTCCTGGAGCTGGTGAATGGAGCCAGATTCCCGAAGTCCACCTGCAGGTGGACACAGCACTGGAATTCCCAGCGTCCGCAGCACCACAGAGAATACCCACGGCACTGCCCAGACAAACCCCGGGTTCCCTGGAAAACCCCCTGGCTTCCATCGCCAGGAGCAGCTCAAGGCAGCAGCCTCCCCATCAAAACCTTCTCTCCACAGGCCAGGGAGCTGCTGCTCAGTGGCTCTGGGACATCACTGCTGGAACTAGAACTTGCTGGGGCAGAGTGGAGCAGAAGGAAATCCAGGCTTGCCTGGGTAGGAAACACGTTTTCCCTGCATCTGGGCTTGTTCCAGAGCAAGTCCCTGAGTGCAGGGCTGCTTGCCAGGCCCAGACCCCAGCCTGGGAGGCAGAGAAAGTTCATGGGACTAGAGAGGTTTCAAACCAAACATTCCTGGCTCAGGGAAGCAGGGCTGTTTCTGCAGAGCCATTCCAAACCAGCTCCAGTGCCAAACAGGTTTATTCTGTAAACTTTGCAGATGCGGAGGCAGGGCAGAGTTACTGAAATAGCTCTCACTGGGCAGGTTTGGGGCTAAGCTGCCATGTAAAACTCCAAGGAAATATTCGAAGTGAGCAGCCGGGGCCAAACTCTGCCAGAACTCAGCCCGGAGCATTGCACAGGACCAGGGACAGCTCCCGACTGTGGCTCCTGGTGTGCTGGATTTACCAGGACTGGGGAGGAAGGAAAGGGAAAGGCAATTGTACATTCAGCTCAACCCCAGACTGTTCTTTCACCACGTTCAGCTGAGCTTTACAGTGCTTAATTTAAAGTGCTGTTCCGTGTGGGAAACTCGTAAAACAACACGATCTGTATTTATTATCTCTTGATGATTCTGACTGAAATCTTCCCATTTTGTGGGATTAAGGGGAGGGAGAAAAGGCTCGTGTTGCCGTGCCAGTTCTGTCAGAGGGTCGCACGTGGGTCTGCAGACTGACTGTGCTTGCTGCTCTGCTTGGCCACCTGCACAAGGAAGAGGCTGCAGAAGACACTGCCCTTGCCAATATCTGACTCCTGCCCTTTATCTGCCACTCCTTCCCCTCCAGGAAAACGCAAACCAGCACCTGACAAAGCCTTGGAGAAAGGCTTTTGCACTGCTAGGTAGAGCCCAGCGGCTTAATCTGTCCTTTTCCCTGGGAATCCACCGTGAGCAGCTCCCCCAGTCCCCCCCGTGCCTCGCAGCCGCTCTCCAGCCGAGCTCTGCTCCTGCCTATTCTCCGATGCCTTGTTGTCCTCCAAAGTGAACATGAATTGCTGCCAGCTCAAATTAGCGTCTTCTCACACTCGGCCAACTGAGCTGCTGAAGGAGAAGAAGGAGTCGGGATCTTCCAGCCTTTAGAGTTTGTTCAACTTGTGTTACACACTTCCCGATTGCCGAATGGGTGAGAGAGCACTTGGAAACTGGGTTTCTCCATCTCCTCTCAGATGGGAACCCGGCTCTTCCCGGAGAAGCCATGGAGCAAACCTCTTGCACAAAGATCTCAGGCAAGGCTCTGAGGAGATTAAACTTTGTACACAGGACAGAGAAGCAACAGCAGTTGAGCCAAAGGTACCAAGGGCAGGGTTTCAGGAGGAGATGCCGAGGATGGTTATAAAACTGCAAATCAGCCAACCAAACCAACCTACAACAACAAACTGGCCCCAGAAACAGCTCAGTGATCGGCAACTGCCCACAGCAGCAGTTCCTGTAGAACATCCTGGAAATGCCTTGTGCAGGAGTTGGGGAAGAGGGGAATCTCTCTTGCATTTCTTCAGAAATATGAATAACTCCAGGGACTGAACTGGATGAAGAAAGCCTTTCACAGGGGCCACTCATTATTTAATTGGGTGTGGTTGATTGCACAGCTTTGGTGTCTAACTGCCACACACGACATCCCTCTGGAATGGCATTTGGCTGCCAAAAAATGAACAGGAGCCAGAAAAACACCCAGGTCAATCCAGATACTTTTGCCTGGTTATTTTTGATTGTCCTCCTGGTCTGCTTGCAGACCCTGTGGAGGAGGATAGGCTTTTTATTGACCAGATAGCTGTGGCTGTAATCTCTCTGAAAATGCACATTAAAGGAATTTTAAAATCGAGATTATCTCCGTGAGTAGTCCTTAATGACTCCTTCGCAGCTGTTACAGTGCTTATGTAAATATTGCCAGTGAATATTTAAGGCTCTGTTAAAGAGGAATTTACTGTGCTGTCCATAATTGAAGCTCTCCATAAATCCCACTGCACAGGTTGGCTCTCTGGAACACAGCCACTGCCCCCCAGTTCAGCTCAGCGTCGGGATCCTCCCCTCCACAATCCTTTTTGTGGATATGATGCTGGAAGCATCCTCGGAGGGACACAAGCCCCTGGAGGGGACCTGCACCCCAACTCCAGCAACTTTAAAATCAAAATGTAGGAATAATGTTCAAGTAGGGGAAAAAAGTCAAACTGGGAAGATGTAACGAAATGTGATTGAATTCAGTATAAATTAATATTCCAGGTGGGAGCAATACATGTGTATGTATGCACAGCTGCCATCAGCTCTTTTGTTCTGAAGCTGGAGGAGCATGAAAACAGAAACTTGTCTCCTATCTGAGCTCAAACCTGCCAGAAGTAGCTGAGACATGAGAAGAGGCTTTAGCATTTCTCTGGGCTCACGAAGAGAAAGCCAAACGAATTCAGATTCATCTGCACTTGAAAAGCCACTTCTCTGCAGGACTGGAGCAGCAGATGGATGGAGAACAGGAGCACCACGATATTCCAGAGCATCTCCCACCTCCCAGCATCGCAGTGCCCAGGACAGGAGCTGAACCAAGAGCCGAGCCACAGAAATTTCAGCTTTCGCAGTAACGCTCTGAAAGATCATTACAATAAATTGAACGAGAAGCAGCACAAGATGAAGTTCTCTGAACCAGATGGGCCTTTTCTTCCCCCTCTCCATTACCAGGTCTCAGTCTGCCCCCACACACCTCCCCCTGTGGCAGTGGCATTCCCTGGTCTCAACCCACAGCCACACACCCCCAGGAGCTTAAAGAGAGGAGGAAACCAAAGATCACAACTAGCTGAACCTTATTTTTTAAAATAATTATTATTATTATTGAGCATTTACAAGCAAATATAGCATCAGGATCTTAGGAAGATTTAATGGAAAAAAATTAATTTTCCTAAACTAATGAAGTACTTGAGCTCCAGGGCAACGACTGCTAATGGTGCTTCTATCTCAGCTGAAGAGGCAAAAAACTTGTGTTTAATAGTAATTTTAAATATAGATTTGAGGTTCTTTCCCATAAATCATGAAGTCAGATAAGGACTGTGCATAATAACTTGTCAGATTACATAAACAAAACTGATTTCAAATACTTTAAAAAACACTTTTATTCCATTTGCAAGGCTGCACGCTTGCGAGGAGACTTCACATCCGCGTGAGCCACCACGCACTTAACCCTTCACCCACGGTAACTCTTCCTATTTAATAGCACCCAACCTGGTCATCACACAGCCTTTAAAAAAAGATTTTAAATGTTATGGACATGAATTTGTCCAGGGAGGGATCCTGGCAGGTGTGCTCAAGGAGGAGAGCTGCTTCCCACGCAGGAGTGTTGGGCACCAGTGAGGAGCCAGAGGGGACCTGCAGTGACAGCAGCCCAGCCAGGCACCAGGAGGTGTCCCAGGAGATCCTGGGGTCAAAAGCAGCCAAAACCTCTGCTGCTGGCTCAGGGCTGCTTCCCCCCAGGTTTCCAGCCCCAGCAGCCTCCCAGTGGCTGCTCACAGGAGCATTGTCCCTCCACCACGAGCCCTGTGTGTCAGGGAAACGCAGCATCCATCAGTTTCACTCCTCGTGTGCTGCCCTGAGACATCTCTCAGCTGCTGCCGTGCTGAGCTGTTACTCTGAATGTAAATAATGGCCCACGCTGTTCCACTCCTTTACAACAGGTACTTTTTTAATGCTTCCCTCCTCAAATCCCTCTTCCCCCAAGGACCACAGCACTGCAGGCTGCTGCGTTACTGCAGTGGAACCCCGCCAGCAGAGCAACACCTGCTGGCTCAGCACCTCCAGAGCTTTCACTGAGGGAGCAAACACTCCTCTCCGATACACTGAAAACGTCAAGATGATCATTAACATCCTCCCTGAACCTCCGCTCCCTTCAGTGAAGGGATGCTAAGGGGGAAAAACCTCACTGACAAAACCTGAATTAGCACTTCAGGGTCTGTAGACAAATACGGGGGGATTTGTACCAAACTCACCATCTTCTGGCCTTGGACCATCTCTAAATCCCTGCTGCCAGGACAACCACCCATCCCCACCTTGAGGGCCTATTGATTACCATGAATTACCACCAGTTTGTGTTGAACTGAACATTCCTATGAGGGAATGCCCGGGTGGAGCCAGTAGCTCTTGCTGAACCCTCTGTCCCTGGCCAAGGAGCCCGTGCATGGAGGGAGCAGGGCCACGGCTGCCAGCAGAACCACCTTCAGGGGCCAGTGGGAACTGAGACTCCTTGGAAAGCCCAAAACACTTCCCTTCTCCAGAACAAGCAGAGGGACCGAATATCTCCATCCCAAATGCCCTACCCTTTCCAGTGCTTTATAAACTTTTTATCCAGCTGTAAAATTTCTAATTATCTGAGGTAACTAACCAACGTTGCATGAACTCAAACCGAGACTATTCCAGTCAAACACATAATTAAAAATTTCTGCTGTGCTGGTTCCTTCCCCCAGTTACATAAATTACTGTGCAGGGTGCTGCACCACGGCTGGGACCCCAGCTTGGTGATCCTGATTGTGGTAAATGCCAGGACCAGGAGGAATGAGCTGCACTTTGCCCTTGCCCCCAGTGCAGCAGCACTGGCTCTCCCGGCCAGCATTCTCAGCTCTTCCAGCCATTATTCCCTGCTGTCTTCATCTGCACTTGCTTTGGAGAGCCACAAGCACTGGGAGCCCCAGGCTGCAGCCCAGGAGCAGGCTCAGCTGGCAGAGAGGGTGCTGGAATTGGAGCGAAGCACATCCTCAGCTCTCCCCTCCTCAGAATCCACTCCGGGAAACATGGTTTTGTAAGGAGCCAGCAGCAGCTGGAGACTGACAGTTTGGAAAGCCACAAAGAGGAGAGACTGTGGCAGGGAGAAGCCGATGCTCCCAGCTTCTCCAGGCTACGCATGCCCCAGCTGCTGGGACCTCAGTGTTTGCATCTTACCGAGCATCAGGAAACTTCTGCGTCTCCTCAAGCTGTGCCAGAAAACCTGATATTCCTCCTAATGATTCACCTGCCTCCACACTGCATCAAAGACATCAAGTGGGTCTCATAGCAACTGCCAGATTAGCACATCTCCCTAAGCCAGGCTTATCACCACAAGCGGGAGGGCTGGAAGGGAATGTGTGCGATGCCAGCTGGGAAACAGGAGCAATTCCCCCAGGCTGCCACATACCTGCCAGGGATGAGCTGCCACTGGGTCCCTAGAAAGGACAAGCAGGGGCTGAGCCCCAGGCAGCACTAGCTCCACGCCTGGCTCTCAAATAACCTCTCCTCCGGCCCAGCCAAGCCTGGGAGGCTCCTGCTCCATAGGCAGTTGCTTTTCTGCACACCTGCCTGTGAGAGGAGCTGACTTTCAGAGCTCTGCTTTGGCTCAACCGCATTCAGCTGTAGCCTCTGGCACACCCATGTGTGCCATGTTCATGATTCCCTCGGCTTCCCACAGTCCGTGTGAGCAGGGAGAGGGTCTGCAGCAGCTTCCTGTGCTTGTGTCCATGCTCCACGTGCACTTGTGTTTGATGTGGGAGTGCTGACAGCGGATGTCAGCCCCGTTCAGCTGCAGGAGGGATTTAGAATCACAGACTGGTTTGGGTTGGGAGGGACCTTGAAGTTCATCTAGTTCCAAGCCCCTGCCTTGGGTGGGGGGGTTCCACTAAACACCTTCCACTAAACCAGGTTGTTCCACAGCTCCTTTCACTCCAAGGGTCCTACTGGAACAGCCCCAGCCCAAGCTGGCTGGCTGGAAGTGCTGGTGGGAGGGGGAGGCCAGCCATGCTAACTGCTCCTGGCAGCGAACACGCGGGTGGACAAACGCATCCAACTCCACTCCAAATTCATTTAAGATCAAAGGCAATTGACTCTGCCTAATTTCAAAGAGCCATCCTGCTTCCCCAGCCCAACTGTAGGAGTTCTCAGGCAGAGCCCTAATCCTGCTGCTGCCCCAGCGCTGAGTGTGGGGCCTGCCTGTGGGTGCCACGAGTCCCATCTCCTTGGCACTACCATGGCAAGAGGGGACAAGTCCAGAGCAGTCCAGACAGCTTCTGTGGCTTTTTCAGAAAGGGCTGTGGAAATCCTGTCCTTTGGGTCTCACTGCTGCTGCCTTGCCCGAGCATTTCCAGCCTCTCCTTCCTCTCTAGAATTTACCCTGCCATCCATAGCACCGACCAGCGATGCAGGGAGCGTGGCAGGACCTTGTGCCCCCATGCCTGTCGTGCCACAGCTCTGGGGATTTTCTTGCCAGGGCAGCTGGATACAGAGACATCTCCAATGGGAGTGTTTAACAGCTCCTCACAACAGATTATTGGAGGGTGCTTTAAACCCCAGGGCCATTATCTGAGCCTAATTTTCCGTTCCAGCCCCTAACATTTCAATTTCCCCCTTCACTGATCTCTGGCTTTAATGGCTCTCCCAAACTTTCCTCAAGTTGAGAAGTGCCCATTTGGTACCGTTCCCGCTGCATCCTGCCAATGCCTCATCTCCTTTCTTTCTCTTACCCCTTTCCCTTTTCTCATCCTTTTCACCTTGAAAACACAGCCTCAATGTCCTCACTTCCCTGGGAATTGAGGCACTGGTCCTGCCCCTGCGGGAAATGCTGCATTCCCCTTCTTGGCTTGCTCACATGGGGCTGCAGCTGGACCCTGGGAAAGAATTTCATGAAGCTTGGGAACCTTGACTTCCCCTTTTCTTTCCTCTCTTTGCAAGCCAGGCTGCAGCTGACACTCCATGTCGCCCTGGCGGGACTGAGGGCGGTGCTTGGCCACCAAACCGCTCCAAATCCATTCAGAGGGGCCCAGCAACACTCGGTGGTCTCCAGTGGCTCCGGGGGCTCTCGTCCCCCTCTTTGTCTGCTCAGTCCGTGTGCCCAGCGCTTTTGGCCAGCTGCCACCAGCAAGGCTGCACTGTCCGGTCTCTTCCCAGCCCCCTGGGGATAGGATGCTACCGGGCTTTGGCAGCTGCTGCTCGGTGTCACTCAGCTGTCACTGCCTTTGTCCCTGCCAGCAGGCTGTCTCCCAGGAGAGGGGCTCGCTCACCCACTCCCAGTCTCCCCGGCACCGAGCAGTGCTGTGGGCTCTGGAAAGAGTTTTGTGGGCTCTTGGCTGCTTCTTCTCCCATCCTGCAGAGTCGCTTCTCAGGCAGAGCTGGCTCTGGGGTGTGTGCACAGCCCAGCACTGCTCTGCTCTCCCCTCTGCCCAAGGAGACGTGACCTCAGTGCCTTTGGGAGTCAATTATTGAAAGCCAGACAATTCTAAAACCTGCCAACACTTAGGGAAAAGGTTTTATTGTCATTTAAACTATTAGTCCTGGCAGCTGGTTTTCAGCCACGCTCTCTACTGGACTTGGAAAAATGCTGGTGGGACAAGGGACACTGAGCCAGCTTCTTCCCAGGCAGTGTGGGACACACAGCCACAGCAAAGCTCCAGCATGCCAGTGTCTGCCCAGGAGGAACAGGTTGTAAGGGTTCCTGTCTCCTCAACCCCTGGGAGAATGCCAGGGCAAATATACCAGCCCAAACATTAACAGCATCCATGGAGGCAGAATGGTTTTGGCCAAGAGGCTCTCGGGGCTGATTGAAAGCAAATTGGTGAATATGGGGCTTTTTCTCTCCCAGGGGCTGAGCACGGCTAACTGCTCCGATGGACAGCTTTATGGACTGTTACATGGATATGGCTCTTCCCATGGCTTCACAGACCCATTTCACAAATGGTGCTGGCTGCAATCCACTGCTCTGTGCCGAGCTGCTGGTTGGGATATCGTCGCGGAGGCTGAAGCGACGAGAAGGAAAACACGGATGAGAAATAGATAGGGAAAAACAAATGTCAAGCTGTGCTTTTTATAGTGCGAGGGCAGAGTACTGGCTGGGCTTTTAAGTAGAGAAGGATGTGCTGGTAATTGGAAAGGCGCCGGGGGGAGGGTGGCAGCCTGGCTCCTGTACCTGTAAGCACTCAGGACCCCTGGCCAGCCAGCCCTGGGCTGGGAAGCTGCACTCTGACTGCTCACGATGAGCCTGGCTGAGACCAAAGGTACTGTGTCCCTCGCAGTGCAACCCCGGCATGGGCCGGTCCTGACCACCCCAGTCACGGAGCCTGCAAGGTTAGAGAGAGGAGACTCAGAGGAAAGGACCGAGCTGGATCCCAGTTTTCAGGTAGTGTCACCCCCAGCAGAGCAGTCCTCTGGGTTAGCAGAGAGCTTGGAAACACTCACAGGCAGCCAGAGGCTGAATTAGTGTTGCTTAACTGTGGCTTTTCCTGGGAAAATAAAGCCCCAAGGCCTCATGTGGCCATACCTGTTAGTGCTGTCCATGGGACACATCAGGCGATGTGCTTCTGCTGGTGAATCCTGTGATCTATTCCTAAACACTGTGTTATCGAAGGCCAGAACGAGTATCAGGCAGAGAAATCAGCTGTTCCCTGATTTAAGCTGACTGAAATCAATTGCTGCAGGGGAAAGTGCGGTCAGCCACCTCGGAGCCCTCTGACAGGTCAATAAATACACCTGAGAGGACACGCTCGCCCGCGGGGGCGGACGTGTTTCCCCTGGCATTGCTGCTTGAGTGATGCCCTGCTGCGCTCTGGTGCTGCTGACCTGGGTGGCACATGGGCTTCACGCAGGGCTTCACACCAAGATGTTACCTTGCCCCTAAATGCCACCAGGGCTTTTGCTCCCACCCCTCCTGCGCTGGTCCTGCTGTGGCAGAGGCGAGGAGCAGGCTCCCAGAACACCCACCACCAGCTCCCGCCTCCGGCCTCTGCGCCAGTCACAGCACTTATTCACGCTTGAAAATTTGCAAGGGAAAGATAATAAAACCCCCAAGAAAGTCTGTCCCTGTTCTGGCCTGACAAGGAACTAAGATAAATGTCAGTTTTCAGTTAATATCATGCTTGGAAGATGAGCAGCAACAGCGGGGATTTCATTCTGGTACGTTTATTAAATGGATAGAGACATGTTGCTGCTGGCAGAGCCAAGCAGGTCCCGCAGCCCCAGGGCTCAGCCCCTACCAGCATCAGAAATACCCGAGATAAGATCCAATACAAGGCTAGCATTCGAAACCTGGGAATTGCATCTGCCTGTACTTCCAGAGTCCTCAGGAGAAGCCCCACAGGAAAGCCAGTCCACAGCACAAGCCATGGGCAGCTGCCTCACTGCCCATCCCAGGTAGAGATTGTGGTCTGAGCCCACTGTGGACTGAGCCCACCATGGACAAGCCCCACCACAGACTGAGCCCACCGCAGGCTGTGCTGACACATGCCGTGCAGGTCTCCTCCAGTGCGGCATCCTCAGGGCTCTTCCTCTCCAAGCCCTCCTGCCATAACTCACCTCCGCTGAGAGGCGTCGCTGCCTCGAACTGCTTATTAGCACAAATTGCCTGGCAGTAACAAACGGCTCTCCCAGCGCTCGTCACTCACCGGGCGCGCGCGGCCGCGGCCAAGCGCGGAGATGGAGCCGGGCACGCTGGCAGCTCGCTCTGCCGCAGGGCACCGCGGGGCTCGGCACGACCCACGGGCTGCTCCAGCAACGACAGCAGTGATAAACCCTCTGTTCTAGAACAGAGCTTACTGATGGGTCAGTTAATTCCAATTTTAATAAAAGGTTTTCTTCAGACGTGCTTGGGCCACGACGTCCGCCAGGAGCTGGACACGTGCCGGGGGCTGGTACCTGACTGGGGAGTGGGAAGCAGGGAGTAGGGATGAGCTGCTGGACAAGCTTATCCATCAGTGTTCCCTCTGCCACACATCAGAGCCACTCTGCCTGCCACCACAGGTAACCCCCCATTCCTGTCCCCCATCCCTGTCCTCCATCCTCTCGGGGATCTAAGGGCACTCAGAGAGGTGCAGAGTGTGGAGATCTCGGCTGTGAGACCCATCAGCTGGGATGATGTACTTACACTTTTAATAAGAAATAGCACTTGATATAGAACCGTTCCAGCATTTATTGAACCGAAATGCCTTCCGCTGCTTCAGTGCGGAGCCCTGAAGCCTGTCCTGGATGATTTAAGAATGATCCATCTGGAAAATGATGCAGACAATTTGTTACATCCAGCCAGAGAGCCATAGAAACCACCATAACAAGCTTAAATGATTTCAGCATCACTACATCATCCAGCCCCAGCCAATCTTCCTCAGAGCCACTGCCGAGCTGGGGTTGCCCATCCTGCGTGGCTCCTCTTCCTGAAGCTGATGCTGCTCCTGCAGCCCATCCTGTTGCTGGATCCAGGCTTCTAGTCAATGCTTTTTGGCACACGAGGGACCCCTTTCCACCTTCCCATCACTTGTCTCACCCCCCCTACCCTCCCAAATCCCTATTTTCAGACGAGAAGCTCCAAGCGGCTCACAAACCCTCCCGGTGGGCTCCTCCGGCTGCCGGCAGCACGGGTGCCTGTTGATGGTTACCACCTCGCCCCGGCTAAATCAGGGCTTCGGTTTTCAAAATAGCGTGTTGATTGAAGCTTAAAATATCCCCAGCAATTACTTCGCCCCGGTATAATTATAATAATTAAACTTGGATAATGCTTAGTCCTACTTTTTATCAGAACTGTGTGCTGCGGCACCAGTGTGTGGTGTTTTGTTTCCAGCCTCATTTTCCAGCCTCGGCCCGCCGAGCAGCGCTGAAGGGACATGAGCTGGCAGTCTCCAGTGCTGACAAGGGGACGGTGACCCTGTCACGGCCCCTCCAGCCCTGGGGACCACTCGTGGCACCATTTAACCCAGGGCATGGTGTGTGGTGGCCGTGCCCTTGCCCTCGCTGCACGGCGGGATGAGCAGCAGGAGGGGATGCTCCCGGCTCCACGCTGGGGCAGTGGGTGCTGGAGGGAGTAGGGATGCTGGTTCTTCCCTTTGGCTGCTTGCCTCGCCCCACCCCAATCCCTCTCCCATGGCTCAGCACAATATTTCTCCTCCACGCTCCCAGCAGCGACACTTGGAACAGCTCAGGCTGGTGAGTACGTTTCCGGCTGTGATAAATAGCAGGGAAAGGAATGAGATCCTAACACTGTATTTCATGCCCTGAAATCCCACTTGCATCTGGAAATGAACAGAGTTCTCCAGCTGATATATGCAGCTCTGAGGCCATTCGCATCCTGTTCGCTTGTACACATTGTCTCAGTGATTTAAGCTGGCAATTTGGCCCTAAAATGAAGAGCAGCTCACTTTGTCCCTCCCCATTTTTCTATATATTTTCCTGCAGAACAGAGCTTTTGGAGATTTGGCCGGGCTGGGGCTGGGCATCATCTCTGGTCTTGGTTTTGTGCTGGCCTGGCACGGAGAGCTGTGGAGGGTCCTGGCACTGTGGGAAGGCTGCTGCCACAGCCTGGGAATGCGAGTGGCAGGTGGCTGTGGTGATCTCTCTCCTCCCAGGCCATCCCTCTTCAAAGCCACCACGGACACTGATAAAGGCTTTTCCCCCTTTCCAGGTCAGATGGCATTGTGAGGAGTGACAGCCATGCTGTCCCACAGTGCCCTGGGGAAGGGGGATGCTGTGGGAGCAAGGGGGACTGTGGGAGCTGTCCCTGCTGCCTGGCAAGAGCCCTCCTTGTGCTGCCCAGTCCCCACATCCGTCCGTCCATCTGTCTGTCCATCTGTTGAACAACACAGCAGCAGGGCTGGCCTGAGTGTGAACTATCATCACCCACTCCACACCCAATGTCCAAACCAGAGCCATCACTTACCAGGGACCTGCTCATGGCCAGGACTCCTCCTTGGGTAAAAGATATAGCTGAGTGAAACGATCCCATAGCAGAGCTGTTTGTTTAAGGCATCATAAGGGATGTTTAATTAACCCCCCAACAGTCCTATTCAACGGCTTCCTTCTTCCAAGCAGCTGTCCCAAGGCACACGGGGTCCCTCAGAGCCCCGGGGGACGTTGGGTGAGCCTGGGGACCTGGCACCCTCCTGCCTGTGCCACAGGGAATGGAGGTGGTGCTGCCATGGCAGGGACTCCAAGGGGAGGCACAAGGCCCTCTTCCCAGGACAAAGGCAGGGCTATTTCCCAGCTGCTCACCCGAGGTGTGCACAGCTGGGAACAGGTGGATTTCCCCAGCGAAACCTCTGGAATCCTTCTTGCTGAGACACTGATCCCCCTGGACACCAAACCAACTCTGTCCCCTCCCCAGGGACCGCGGCCGTGCGCGGAGGAACCCAGTCACCACCAGCTGCGCGGTTCTCATATCAGTTTTAATAGCAACATCAGAGTACTAAATATACAGAGGGCAAGGGGACAGGGTGGCATTTACAGTGCTTCCAAATACACGGCTTCCACGGACAGAGACAAATTAAAAACCGCTCGGGAAGAAAAGGTCCTTTTGGCACCGCCCCAGCTCGCGCTGCGGGCGGGTGGGGCAGCCACAATGCCAAAAGGTGACGGCGCTTCCACCGGGTGCCTCCCGGTGCAGGATTTTCCCAGGAAAAGAAAGAAGTACTCAGTGATGTAAAACCGGTTACAAAGTAAAACTGTCTCATGTTAGAAAACGGGTTTTGGCAAAATAAAAATAAAGTGTAAACTTCACTGTACATGTCCTATCAAACAAAAAAATAAACCCCTTGGAACCTAAAATAGAAGTATCTGGGTCAGAAATCTGTGCCCTTAGTGTACATTTTTGTGCAACATATACTTTTTTCAAAGTAAATATTATCTCCACTCGTGACACTATTAAAAATGTACCTACAAATGCCGAGAGTAATTCTTAAAAATGTGTGAGAAGCGTTAGATGAGCTCGGGAGACCAAACCCACAGACTTGGAAATGGCAAGGGATTTCTTGCTGGTTTTGAAAAAATCGCGTATAGATTTAATATCTGGTTGAACGAAAATTCCAACCACATTCATCCTGAAATGGGCGGGCTGAGATAGGATAGATATATTTTTGTTCTATTTTATTTTTTAATTTTTTTTTTTTACAAAATATATATTATGTGTAGAATATCTACTATTTAACTACCGTTTCAGCTGAACTACCTTCCTTCGCAACAAGCTGCCAGTGGAGAAGAGGTAACCTGAAATCCGTCCCCGCGCCGGCTCTGCCATCGCTGCGGTGACCTCCTGGCAGGCTCGGTGCCCTTGACCCCACGGAGCACTGGTGCCCCACGGAGCACTGGTGTTCTCTGGAGCACGGCTCCTGCCACCACCACCGGCCGCCCTTTCTCCAGCTGGGAAGACAGAGTGAAGGTAAACGATCGGATCTGGAGAGACAGGCGGCTGCCAGGACCAGCTCTGCCCGGGGTGCTGTGGGGTGAAGCTGCCCTCGGGCTTCCAAAGGTCAGGGGATTGAGGACCAAACCCTGCCCGCCCTACCTGTTGCTACCATGACATGGGAGCTTGGACCTGCAGCCCCAGACCAGCTCAGCTTGGTGCGGGACAGAGCCCGCTGGTGCTGGTGGCAGCAGCGGTGCCGACTCCCTGGCCCGGTGGGAGCGGCACATCCTGTGCCTCCAGCTCAGGGTTTGCAAGGGATGTGGAGGGAGGAGAGTCCCGCACGGCCCTGGGAAGCCTGGGCTTACTGCAGAGCCCAAGGAGAGCCAACCTCTCCTTGCCACGGGTGGCTTGTCCCACGCCACTTTCTCTAGGACAGAGCCACAGATGACACATAGACACTCCATGACACGTCTGGGGGATGTGGCAGCCTCTTGGCTGCCATGGTGTGTTTCTCAGGGACTACTCAGGGGCTAAGGAATCCGGAAAATGAACTGAAAAGAAACAAGCAGCAGCGGGCTGAGGGCTTACAGCAAAGCAGGGAGCAAAACTTTTCTTTTTTCAAGCTTCCAGGACCTGGGGGTGAGACGATGTGCCCAAAACATGACAAAGCTCCCATGGGAGCATGTCTGAGAACACCATGCTTCCCTGCTTTTCCACGGTGGGAAGATCTACTCAATAGACTATGCCATGGAAATGCGAGTTTCCATTTTCATTTCTTTCTTGTTTTTTGGCTTTCATCGATAGGAGGGAATGAAATCACCACAGTTCATTCCTCTTCACTGTGCAAGACCTGGGGACGCCTGGATCCTGCCTCCATACATCACTGCATCAGCGGCTCCATCCCAGCCCTTCCTCCTCCTCCTCTCCCTCCACCACAGTGGCCCAGCATGGTTGGGGGGAGGCTTCCTCTGATAAAGTGCAAGTGCTGTTGGTCCTTATAAATAAGGGAAGATTGTGCATCTACTTTTGTTCCCTGGTTCACCGCTCAGCTCTGGGGGGACCAGGACACGTCCTGCTGCAGACTGTGGGGGAAGCTCATGCAGGTCCTGCCCTCTGAAACCTGTGCCCATCCTTGGGGTCACAGTGATTCTCCTTCCTTCTCTCTCCCTGACACACACACACATGCACGCACACACACACACATGCTTTCCCCTCCTCTTCCCCAGCTCCACAGGGAATTTCCTGTGAGCCAGGTGCCTCTCCACCACCGCTGCCATCATCACCACCGCTTGCACCAGTGCTGCCCGTGCTGCCCTGGCATCCCCCAGCTCTGTCTGACGACTTCCCTGCGGGCAGCAGGTTCCATCCATGCAGAAACACAGAATGCTGCTTCAGATGCCCTGCAATGAGGGAGCTGAGATATATTTCTTGTCATACTGCTACCGCGATTACACCGGAATACCTGCGGGAATGAAATAAATAGGAAGATTAAGGGAAGAAACACAAGGAACGTGGCTCAAAGCTGGCGCGGATGGATTCCCATGAAGTCACAAAGGGAGGAGAGCCTGTGGGCAGGGGCTGCACCACCGACACCAGTGCCACAGGAAAGCCCCAGGACACTGAGATGACCCTGGAGCAGTCACTCAAACTCCACGCTTCCCAAGGACAGACACGCCCCACGTTTCCCAGGGACGGCTAAAGCTTTGGGGGCCACTGCTCTAGCAAGACACTGTCTCCTCTCCTCCCTGGAGGCATCCAATGTTCTAGAGAGCCGGACATGAGCCACCCAGGAGATACTGCTGCTCTGCCCAGGGGACGGTTGGCTCAAGTCCGCAGGTAATTGTCAGGGCTGGCAAGGAAGACTTCTGTCTGAGGCAGCGTCCAAAAATTCAGGACAAATAATCCAGACTGTGCAATTCCATGGGAAAAGGACAGAAAAGGACACGGGAAGAAGAGACCGCACGCATGGCTATGCGCAACACCACAGGGTTCTACTTTTTTTTTTGTTTTGTTTTTAAACTGCACTTTCATTATCATAAAGAAAAGGAGCTGAGTAATCAGTGGGGGAGTAGAAACGTGGATCTGGACAATTCTAAAAAACCACTAGTATTTACCAAGGGCAGTTTACAAAAAGAACTGGAGGACTTTGGTCTGATCTCTGCTGTCGTTTCCACCCATTTAACATCGAAGGGACCCGAGCGAGACCCATCCCAGTGTCTGATGTGCAGCACGGCGTCGCAGCACCCAACTCCATGGAAAGACTTGGACAGAGGGTTTAGGGTCAGCACCCACGAACAACACCCACCCCAGCAGGAGCTGGACGGGCATGGACGTGTTTCTAGAGCAACACACCAAACCGGAGCCTGCAGAATCGTGCTTCCCTGGCAAAAATTCCCTTTAAACACTATGAAGAGATCTCCAGGATTGCGGACAGCCAGCTGTGTCTTCTCCTGCCGCAGCAGAGCCGGCCAAGACCAGGAGAACAAAGGAAGAGGCTCTTTCGATCTCACAGCCCCAGGCTGGGGCAGGAGGCAACGAGCTCCTTCCTCTTGTTTCTCACATAGGGCTGAGTAAGCTTTGGTGCTGTGGCCAATTTAGAAGCCATTTTCCAAAAAACTTCCCACACCCCACTCCTAAAATTTGTTGTCTTTGCCAAGAAAGGCCCATCTTTTGGAAGTCCACCTCTAAAACTGCCCCGTCCAGCCCCGAGGTGTCATGCCTAGCATGGCGGAGATCACAGCACTGTGGACACGGGGCAGGCCCAGGCTTTCCGGCTTCTTCCCATCCACCTTGATGATGTATCGGGATACAGAAGCCTGGAAATACCTTCAGCACTGCCTTGAGCTGTGCTCTGGATGGTTTTGGGAAGCTTCTCCTCTGCTTCCCGCCAGCAGCACAACCCTGGCCGTCTCCCACCACGGTCACGTCGCAACGCTGGAAAAGCATTTCCAAAAAGAACCAAAATTCTATATATATATGTATACATACATATATATGTCTATACATACACACACACACGTATATATATGTATATATGTCTACCTATATATACACATATAGGTTGACAGGCAAGCTGCCAAAGTAGAAAACATCAGATCACCCAGTTTGCATGATGCGTGTTAAAGAAATGAGACTTTTAGCCCATGACATCTTCTTTAAAAATGAGTATTTAAGATCTTCAAAAATTGCTACAGTACAAAAAGTGTTTGTGTGTGTATATATATATATTTTCTCTCTACATATACCGTATGTATGTACGCGTATGGACCGGAATGGATGACCCCACCAGAAGAGATGCCCCACTCGTCCTCCACAACATTTCCAGGCGTTATTGACTCGGCTCTTTGCAAAGTCTTTGCATCGGTTCATGGCACATAATGGTATTATTGGCACAGGTTCAGAGTCACCGTCCATGGCCGGGCTCCAGGCGCTCATCCTTCCCTTTCCATCCCTTGCTGGTTCCTCCTCCTCCTCCACGGGATTCTTTGCTCGCACGCTTTCCTTTCTCTCCTCCCAAAAACGCGCTCCTTGACAACGCAGTTACCTATAGGCGTGTTCATTTTTATAAAAATATATTTGGCCCATAGAACGCTGCTCTTTGAGTCTCCTACTGGTAAACAGAAATGGTAGGTACAGGTAACCCATTATTTTTTTATATTTTTTACAGGTTCACCAATGGAATCCTGTTGAGGACGAGAAGAAAAAGAAAGATTAAGTCACGACAGGGAATTGCACCATATCTTGCATCACTGCATGGATGATCCCCCACAGCCCAGAGGTTTCCTCCTCCTTCCCCCTCGGCTGTGGAGCTGCAGGATTCCTGGGGGAGTGGAGCATGGAGGGAGCAGGGTACCAGTGACCTCCTCCTCTTCCTCTGCAGCTGCCAGTCTGTGCTGGGAATTGAGACCACTACTTCTCTCTCCTCGGGGCCTTTTCCAGAGCGGGATTTACTCCCGATCATCCCTGCGTTCTGCAGCTTCTCACACTCGGGCCTTGAGCAGCGAGTGCTCTGGCAGATGAGCAGATGATGACAAGCACTAACAAGATTTTCTAAAGTTAAATCTAAAGAATCAATAGGGAATTGGTTAAGCACCAAACCAGAGATCCTATCAAAGTCCTTAAGCTATTTATTTACCATCTACTGGAAGACGTCTCCCTGTGCAATCCTGGACCCTCAATGTGAAGACAATCATTCCCCACCATTGGCATGCGGCCACTTGCTCTACATGTCCCTGACATTTCATGAGCTGTAGCACAGCTGAGTGTGCCGGAGCCAGCTGCAAGCAGGTGCCTACACCCCATACAGCAGCGCTCAGGACACACATCCCTAACCCACACATCCCTAATCCGTGCCCTCTGCCTTTCTGGGATCAGCATCCAGAACAAGGTGTGCTTTCTGTCCCAGGGTTCTTTCTCTAAAAAAACCACTATTTTAAAGCAAGATACCCAATACACCATCTCCAAGAACAGTCCTGAAGTCTTAATTAGCGAGACAGATTTTCCAGAGTCCTTAATCTCCTGTGCTGGGGCTGTGCTGGGACTGCTGCTACTCCTCCGAAGACAAGCCGGGATTTTTTATGATGACTCATTATCTGTTAATGTTAACACAAACCACTTGCTGTTGTTAGGCAGAACGGGGCCAGCACAGCAGCTGCTGCCGTGCTGGAGAGCGGCGTTACCACACAACGCTGTCAGCTCTCACCGCCCTGTGCCAGGGCAGGGTCAGGCCGATGTCACCGAGCCAGCACAGCTGCTGGGGACCAAACTGTCCCCTCCCTGCCAGTGGTGCCGAGCGTCCCGTGGCTCCGGGGGAGCACTGGTTAATGCACGACGGCAGGAGGTACAATTGGTATTGTATCCCAAATAGCCTCTTTGTGCAAAGTAGGTCAGCGCTTGATCAACCTTACAGATTTTTGTATAATCTCATTCCATGGGGTTTTTCAGTCAAAGAGAGTGGGATTAAGGACAAGAATAATGTGGAATCTCAAACTTCATTTCAGAAAGCCCCAAAGCCAGGATGAAATCAAGCCAAACCAGCCACCCTGTGCTGTGGTGCCTGGACAAAGCCACTCAAGTCTTTGGCACGTATCTCGTGCTGGTCTGCAGAGCAGCGGTGCTCCTGCCTCTGTCTGGGTGCTCCTCCAGCACCACTGGCACCAGGGCGAGGGGAGTTCTCCTTCTCATCCCTCCCTTCAGGTAACTCCTGAGAGCTTCCACTGGCTGCTCCACTCCTCACCTCCCCAGCCCGGGGCCACACTGAGGCTGCACTGCTACACCAGGCTGCTGCAGATGGACCAGCTTCTCTGCCTGCAGGAGGAGCTGCCAGCAGCCGCTGCTGAGGTGTGACATCCACCGAGGTGTGACATCTACCAAGGAGCTGGTGCCCCAGTGGGGCCCGGCCGCTGGCACAGGCAATCTGCTGGAAAGCTCCACCAGCTGCTTGCCACGGGCGGCATCGCCTGCTGTGGGGAGGGACGGTGCCCTGGTGGGGACCACGCCTGCAGCACAGGAACCCTCCCCACGGCTCCTGCTGGCGCAGGAGGAATTTGACCCCGGGAAGTAGCTTCAACATCTGCTCCCCGTGTAACTAGATGAGTTTCACCAGGTTTCCTGACACAACCGTGGCGCTGCCTGCAGCTCTCCGGGCTGGAGATGCTCTGCAGTGCTGTCCCTTATATCTGCTGCCCCAACTGCTTGGCCCAGCCTGATGATGCTGCCGTCATCACCCAAGGCCAAGGTGCCAGCTGGGCAGCACTATGGTCAGTCCTCACACCAGGCTGATGGACTGTCAGATGTGAAGTTCACATTAAATTCCAACTTGGCTCTCAGTCGTCATCTTGACGAAACATCTGCAGCACCTCTGTCCTGCCATCCCTGCCCCGGGACATGCCACCTGCCTTGTGCCTCCAGCTCTGGCCCCACACCATCAGGAGCACTAATGTGCCAACAAGACAGCTCAGAGCTGCAAAGTGCTGTCAATTAAAATTTGTAAAACATCAGGAGAAAGGGGCTGTGAGGAGAAAGCTGCATCTAGCCCCTCCAGCCAAAAAGCTGCACATCCTCCCGAGCATCCTTCTCCTCTGCCGTGGTGCAGTGGGTCAACAGCAACTGTCCCCTTCAGGTGACCTTGCCACGGCTGTGGATGCCAGCCAGGAAACACTCATTCCCACGGAAGCGGCGCAGCCCAAGCAGCTGCATCTCCTTTTCCACCAGCCTCTCCCCTAGAAACAAGGGCAGGAGAGGCATCCTCCATGCCTCCACTCCTCTGCTTCCCTCCATCCCACTGCTCCCCTGGCACTTGGCAGCTGGTGACAGCACAAGGCAACCACGGTGGCAGGGACAGCCTAGCAGGGAGCTCGTCTCAACGCCATCTGCACCTTACACAGTGACGCATGAAACTTGGAATGCTCATTTTACCTGAGGGATTTCCCACCAGCACCTGGTTTCGACTGGGACACACCACTTACGCAAGTGTGTCCCAGAAACACCCTGGTGCAAACACACCTATGCAGAGTAAACATGCAGAGGACAGGTAGAACAGGCTTGGGATCAATCTCATTTTGTTATCGTTAATGAAACCAAACAGCAGCTTCCAGAATTGCATCTGTAATTGAAGTGCCATTACAGAGCTAATGCTCCAGGTACGAGCCGGATAGATTTTTCCAGAGCGCGTCAATGCGCGCTTTATGGATTCCATGAAAACGGGTCAATGAGAATTTCAAGGATTTAATAAGGCGCAATGGAATGGCTTCAGGCTATTTAAAGAAATCTATGGAGGTGACCAGGGCACAGTCTGGCCTGGGGTTCCACAGGACCTGGGGCAGGAGCAGTGGGATCCACACAAGATTCCTACAGTGCTTTGAGCTGTTCCTTCCCTCCCACTACCTGAGGCATGGAGAGCTGTAGATGGCATTGGGTGCAGCCGGCTTGCTTTATGTGTTTTTTCTTCTTAATTCACTTTAAGCCAATGGAAAGACATCCCAAACTACAAAACTGAGGGTGGAAAAGGCCCAGTGGGTTATTGCTGAGGCTGGTGCTCCCTGCAGATCCTCCCTGCTCATTCTCCTGCTGCCCTCACTCCTGGCACCAGCTCCTGCCTGGGTTCCTTCGCCCTCTGTCCACTGAGACAGTGGCCACAACAAAAGAGTCAGAGAAAAAACATGAGCACATCAGTGGATGGGGAGTGAGAGCCTTTCACCTTCACCAGTGAAGCTGCTGCAGCCAGAAGAGGCTCTGGGGGGGCAGTGGGCCCATGCCAGATGAACCCCTGCTCTCTGCCCCACTGCACTGGCACACACCTTCCCTGCCCTGTCTAGACACTGCCAGCCCCAGCATGGCCGAGACCATTAACTTTTTATTCCCTTCCATTCTAATCTAATTATATTTCTGTGTTCAATAGCTGTGCATAATGTTAAACAGGCTATTCCAAGCGAGCTGCAGCCAGGGAAGGCTGGAAATTTCATTTACACTGAATATATGATTCATTACAGCAGGGACTTGAGACAGAGCAATTAATTCACCTGAGCACGTGGCTTGAGTGGGCACCGCTGCCCAGGGCAAGCTGGCACACACAGACTTTTCCTGCCACTGCTATCGGCTGTGCCACCTTCAAAAGCAACACAAGGAGGTGGAAACGGCTCAGGCCAACTCAACAAAAGAGAAGAAAATCCCCAAAGATTGTACTTTTGCAACCAGAACAACATCACTGCACTCCTTCAGTCACAGCAACACCCCAGGTGTGACCTGCTGCTGGGGACTGTGCTCGAAGGGCTGGCTTTGCAGAGCAGCAGGAGGAGGAGGAGGAGGAGGAGGAGAAGGAGAAGGAGGAGGAGGACCCCAGCACCCTTGCAGTGAGCATGGAAGTGTTCATGACAGCAAACATAACCAAATGAGCTTTCAGATACTGATGGAGCGTGCACGCCGGACATGTGGCACTCGGACGAGGCGGGCTGTCCATCATGCCACCAGAGGTTAATTACAGATCAGGCCATTTCCCAGCACGGAAATTACTGTGGCTTGTTGAGGTTTTAGAGGTGGGCTGGAACCATGGGATCAGGCTAAAGATCAAGGCTGCCCCAGGGACCCTTTGCTTTTGAGTCCTTGTCCATCTCAGTCCCTGCCCATTAGTGCGGGCCTGTCTGCAATGAACCTCCCTGGAAAAGCCGTTTGGCTCCCAATGCCCCATCCACGGCGTGAAATACGTCCAGTCACACTGAGGGAAGTGCAGAGGGGAGGATGGCAGCAGGCAGGGTACGATGGGCACAGCGGGGGCGCAGGATGGATGCGGGATGGACGCAGGGAGCGCGGTACGTACCAGGAAACAGCCCGCTGGCGTCTGCCCTGCCCCCAGAAGTCAAACAGGCTTCGGCCAGTCAGCAGGAGATTTCAAACCATTTCTCAGACACAAAGGCCACGGGAATAAGATGCCGGTCAGAAGAAGAGGGTCTGCAGCGAGCAGAAAGAGGGGCTTGTACACGCTGGTACGTAACACACACGGTGCAAGCCGGGGTGGCCTGCTGCACTATCAGCTTTTCTAGGGGGAAAAAATTACATCTCTCTAGAGTGATGCTTTGAGTGGGCCTAGGTTCACCAGGCTGCCTGGAACTGCTCTGGGATAAAGGGTCCCAGAAAGCATCCCTGAATGGTGGAAAAGCCATGATCCCTGCCAGCCAGAACACAGGCACACTCTGTTGCTTGGCTAGGGCTCACATCAAACCAAGGCTTGTGGACACCCAAAAAAATGGTGTGACAATCCCTGCCAGTTCTCCACCTTCTGAGATGTGAGGAAACCCTGGAAAATGCAGACAAGCAGAACCCCGCACACACGCAAGAGATGCTGATTAAAAAGGCATCAATGAAGTTGCTGGCTCCAGGTCTATCCTTGGGGCAGGCAGACATGGACTGTGGCTGCCACGCATGCCATGGTTCCTCGAGGCTGCCTGGAGCATCAGCTGCTCATTTTCTCTCTCAAAACTCCCTGCTTGGCTTCTCCTCTACCTTTGATGGGGACACACATTCGCCATATGGTGAAACCACACCAGCACCCAGTGAAAGCACTCTGGAGACAGCCTGTGGTGTGGGAAACATCGCTCCCAACCCCATCGCTCCAAACCCCCTCCCTCTGGGCAGGCGAGGGGCTGGCAGAGCATGGCCACGTCCCCTGGCTGCCAATGATGCTCCTTGTTAACGCTCTGCTGTTATTTCACAGCAGCCAAACGGTTCATTTGGCTCTCGCCGCCTGCTCCTCCATTAATCACCCGCTCGTTTGCAGCCCGGCAGCTTTGCCGATGCCACTGAGGAGACAGCACAGGCGCTGGAAAAATGGATCCAGTGGCATTTTATGTGCTGGCAGCAGCAGCAGCAGCTGGGAGCTGAACACCGTGCGGTGCTGAGCTCACCCAGCCCTGCAGGGCCAGGGGCTGCTGAGGCACCCACCCGGCCTCACCGCCAGGACCGGGGCTCAGGGGGCCAGTCCCACGCTGAACTATGAGTGGGTGAGCACCCGAGAGGAAGGTGGCTCTGCCAAATGCTCCCAGAACATCACCCCTGAGCACCAGCATCACCACAGCGGGACGGCGCTCCCCAGCCCACCGGGAAACCACGGCGCCCGCCTCACCTGTTTCCATTGAAGGTTGTTTTATAATCCCCGGGCGAGTGCAACGTGTCCTCTGCGTAGACGGGCACGGGGGTCCGGACGCACTCGTGGGAGCACTGCAGCGTCTCATTGTAGGCGGTGAAGATATCGAGGGCGCTGGGCACGCGGGCAGGGGCGAAGTCAGTCAGGTTCTGGCAACTCTCCTCCTGCTGGTCCAGCTTGCGTTGGTGGCTGTTGCGCCGCGGGCGCCCGCTCTGTGCACAGCTGGGCGGGGGGAGAGAGAATCAGACAATCATGGGATGGTCAGGGTTAGCAGGGACCTTAAAAGCCATCCAGTTGCATCCTNCAGACAATCATGGGATGGTCAGGGTTAGCAGGGACCTTAAAAACCATCCAGTTGCATCCCCCTGCCATGGGCAGAGATGCCTTCCACTAAATCAGGTTGCTCCAAGCCCTGTCCAACCTGGCCTTGGACACTTCCAGGGATGGGGCAGCCACAGCTTCTCTGGGCAACCTGTGCTAGGGCCTCACCATTCTCATAGGGGGGAAATTTCCCCTAAGATCTGACCTAAGTCTTCCCTCTTACAGTTGAAAACCATCCCCCTTGTCCCATCCCACTGTCTGTCTGCGTAAAAAGTTGTTCTTCATCATTTTGATAAGTCTGTTATGGCCTGAAATGCCAAAGCAGAAGGGATGGGATGCACAGTGTATCCCTGAAACTTGGCAAGGGAACTCACCTGATTGACCGGTCGTTATAGATTGCTCAATACTAGCCATGAATTCAGAAATTCCAATTTCAATTCAGAATTGGAAAGATCAGCCACAAGCAGTCATTTGGCTCGGTGCTTTTTTTTAAGAATCAAATTTACATTTTAGACACAAGCCTTTTCCCATCAGAGGAATTACTTAATGAGTCACACACTTGTACCTGAAGGAAGCAAAAGCCTTTTCTTAAGTGAAAACATGTAGGCGAGAACAATGAAGTGAAACCCTTTCCATTTGGGAGGCACCAACAGGTTGGAACTTCTCAGGATAAATGAGCTCAGGACCTGGTGTGACACAGCAGAGGGACGGCTGGCAGGGCAGCCCTGCTCCTCGGGGGCTCCTCCAGCTCCAGAGGCTTCACCAGGATCTCGTGGCTGCGCACATCACTTCTGGCTCAGTACATCAGAGACAAGGAGAACCCCAGCTCGCAGGAGCCGCCCTCAACCAGCCTGGTCCTATTTCAGGGTCTAGACACTGATTTAATTAAGATGCCACTTTTTCCAGATGGGATTGGCAGCACCTCGTGGAATGCTGGAGTTCTGGGAGGTGGCAGCTCCGAGGGCGGTGGGAGCTGGGGATGCTGGCACTATCTGTGGAGGGGCACCCGTGGGGACAGGAGCGTGGGGCTCCGCCGGGAGCGGCGCTGGCCGGGGCGGCAGCATCTGCCAGCAGCGGGGCACTGCCGGCTCCGCTTCGGTTGATGCAACCGAAAGAGACAGCCCTGAACCAACTGCTGTCTCCCCACGGCACGCGTGCAAGAGGAGCAGTGACAAGAAGGACGCTGGCTTGGCACGCAGCCATCGCTCACCCGTCCTGCCCGAGGGGGACAAGCGCCAGCCAAAGGACAGGGACAGCGGCTGTACCCCCGCTGGGGACGGGGCCTGAGCGTGTGATGTGGGTCAGCCCTGCCATGGAGCACCTACACGCAGCCTAGGGCCACCCAACGAACCGAGGCAATTTGGTTAGAGTTGAGCAAACTCCCAGGTACTGTTTCTTCACCTGGTACTCACCTGGGTGCTGCCCACGCTCCCCTGCCGGGGATTTTCTCTGGTGATTTCTCAATTTCACCTACTGTAAAGCATTTCTATTCTGCACTGATCACTGGATTTATTTTTTCCCCCTTTTTGGCTTCAGCAGCAGTTACTGAGCTGTTCTGCCAAGCTCTGGTCAGCCGGATCAATGACTCGTACCGCTCACTGCTGTGACTGGAGACAAATCCCACAAGTGTTTTATAAACTATTTTCCCTGCTCCTTCACTGAAACACTGCGGCAACCAGGGAAGTTTAGTGAATTAAATCCCAGTTGAGATACAGGAGGGAGTGTCACTGGCTGCTCCCCAAAGCAAGTTCAGCTGTGGGGCCAGAGCCTCGGCCCTTTCGGTCGGCTGCTGAGCCGCATTACGGCTTTGCCAAGATGAAGATGCCTCCATAGCCCTGCAAAGGGCTTCTCCTCTCATCCCAGTCAGCCAGCAGGCTCCTCATCAAGCTGGTGTTGTAATTTCCTCCTGGCTGCAGGAATCGATTTGCTGCAGCACCCACGCAGAGCTCGGCCAGGCCAGAGGGGAGAGCCACAGGCCGCTCTCCCCCAGCCCCGCGCTGCAGCCGTGTCCCTATGCCAGCAAGGCTGACCTCAAAGTAGGCCAGTTTCCCTGGGAAAATAGGTAAAGTGAGGAGTGCCTGGAGCGAAAGCTAACCTATTTTGCCATACGCCCAGCCACGCTGAGAGAATAAACGAGAGCAAATGAAGCTGGAGGAGCTCAGCAGCGCCCTTGGGGTTGGGGCATGCTTCAAACCATGGCACCTGAGGGGCTTCAAAGGTGCCCTTCCGTCCCTGGGGTCCCAGGGAAGGGCAGGAGATGCAGCTGCTTCTTGTCAAGCCAGGCTGGGGATTTTAGGAGCAGCATCAAAGCTCCTGTGGGAAGGCGGCAGAGGAGCTGCCGCCGGCTCCGGGCAGATCCTGGGAACACCCGCTGTGGCTCAACACACGGCTCTGACCTCTCCAGGCGGCATCGTGCTGAGGCACTCAGCCCCGGAGCGGCGATGCGCACGTGTCCCATGAGACTCGTCCACCCAACCCTGGACATGTGCTGGTCCCCAAAGCCACCAGCCAGGTGGTGTGAGGTGGGGAAGCTGCGGGGGCACAGCTGAACCCTGATGCACCAACCTCCTTTGTAGGATTCAGTGTAAAGCCCCCATTTTCTCCCGCAATGCCTTTCCAAAACTAGCCCGGCAGGTGCCACGGGCTTTGGCACACGCAGTGGGATGGGCACCTCCATCCCCACCCTGTCCCTGTCCCGTGTCACCCCCCAAGCCAAGCAGAATAGGAGGGACCTTACCAATTTTTTAAGACAAGAGTTGTTATCAGCGCAGCTATGACCATGATGAGGGACACGGTAATAGTGATTATCTGATGAACTGCCAGACCTGCAGACAGAAGAAAAGAGACAGTGAGAATGGGAACTGAGGGGACCCTGGCAGAGTCCCCCTCCCCACACAGCCCCCGCCACTCCCTCCCAGCCCTTCCCAGCGTGGGGCCACACACAGCCCCCGGCAGCGGTGCCGCAATCCTCTCTCCTGCCTTACACAAAATAATCTGTAAGCCAGGCTCCTCATTTCCTATCCTCTCAAGTATGTTCCTTGTCAGCCCGAATTAGGCACGAAGAACGGAAGAGAAGCGAAGACGTCTCCCCTCCGGGACGGAAAGGGAGACGAGCGCAGCCTTGCACCGGGTGCGGGATTCACCAGGGATAATAATTACAGCACTGACGGCTGATCACTTTGCAGGTCGGGTGGGCTCATTTCCCCCTCTTCACCTTCCACGGGGTATCATTTTGGCTCGTGGATCATTCCTAATGAGCAGTTTGGAAACAAAAGCAGCTCGCTGTACACTATGTTTGTGATTTTGTGCTGCCTTACAGTTGCAATTTCATAATGAAATGATTTTTCCTGGCTGCAGCCCAAGGATGTGCTATTTTTCACAAACAGATGTTGCAGCTCCTGATGGATGGTAGTTTTAATAAATAAATAAGTCTTAGAATGGCAGGAAAATAAGCGGTTTTATATATATATCTGTATGCATCTGTGGCAAGGACGGCGTCAGTGCCAGGGCCACGGTTCAGCTGGAGCTGGGGGTGCCTGGGGGCCATGGGGCAGCACTGGGGCAGCCACTGCTCGTGGGGAAGGATTCATTTGTGGCCCCCATGCTGGCAGGGTGGGCAGCAGCCAATTCTTGCCAGAGCCATGGTACTCACTCCTCGGCTGCTCCACCTCTGGCTTTCAACTCCCAGGGGAATTCACAGGGAAAACGCCACGGGGCTCCCCACCTCCCACTGGCACCCCACCTCCTGAGGGTGAGGCATGGAGAAAGAGTTCTGGGCCCACAGTGTGGGCTCCCAGAGGGTGGTGACGACGGGAGCATGTCCCGACGGGCCCGAGGAGCGCGGTGGCAGCTCGTGCCCACGCGTGCCAGGTCAGGAGCGACGCCCACCCCGGCAGCAGCCAGCCCGGCCGCATCCTGCACGGCAGTCTTGGAGCAGCTCCCAGTGGGACGCTGCTGAAAAAGATAAAAGGAAAGACTCTAAAAATAAAATCAAACCAGCCCAGTGCCCGATTCCTTTGAAAACAGAAGCGGAGTCAGGGACGAGACCTTCTGCAACACTGGGAGCTGAGGCAGTGGCGGCAGGGCCGCAGGAGAACCTAACGATGCAATTAATCCTTGCATTTACGTAATGGGAAAGGCACAGGCAGAACAGATTGCAGGTGGCTGAGCACTGGGAAGGATGGCAGCTCCTCGGAGCAGGACACATGGATTTTAAGAAAGGCTGGATAATTTTAGACTCCATCACACACATAAGTTGCCATATGTACCGGCACAGCAAAGTTCCTTTACATCATGTATTAATTCCGCACCATAAGCCAGGGGGATTTCAAGGGGACAGGAGATCTTTGTCTCGGTGGTGGTGATGGACAGAGGGAAGGAACCCAACAGGTGGCCTGCAATGGTTCCCTGGGAAGCCCTACAGCGATATCTGCCGCAATAAACGCTACCAGGTCTTTATTCTTAATTTACAAACATATCAAATCCTTTCCTCTAGGCCCCCAAAGAATGTAGGGCCATACGGAGTGAGATCAAACAAATATCCAATCTGTGAGGGGTGGGGTTAATGGATGGGGCACCCTTCGAGAGGGGAATGTCCTGTAAGGGACATAAAGCACCCTGGGGGGTGAGGTGAGACAGTGAGAGATGCTGCCAAGGGCAAAGCAGCATTTTAGACACAGACTTCAAAGCCCAACTGGATGGAGGAAAGGGACTTGGAAGATAAAATCAACAGCTCATAGAGCAAAATCCTTCTCCTCCAGCGTGGGAAGCTGCCTGGCACAGGCATAACTCCCCGTGAGAGCCTGTGCCCCCAGAGAGAGACCCTGGGAGCAGGGATTACACTGCCTGGGTTTTGTTTGCTCATCTCCACGGCAAAAGCTCCGATCTCAGCGGGTCACGGAACCCGGCGGCCACGTAATTACACGTTATTAACCGTGGGAACACAGAGCTGCAGGGAGGGCAGCGGCGGGCGCGGGAGAGCGGGGAGGGACACCCGGCCCCAGCCCCGGCACCTGCGAACGCCTCAGCCCTGCGAGGGCCCGGCGAGGGCTCCCCCTGCCAAGGCTTTTACCAGGCAATTTGACGCAGTGACCATTTAACTGGAGGGTAATTACAGGAGAAGTATTTAATGGAACTGAAAGTGTGTCCAAGCCTCTGCGCTTCTGCTAGTGCAGCAGAATTCCGCATGCCGCCTGCCAGGAGGGAAAGCTCTTCAAAGGCGCTCTCTGAACCCTCGGAAATGCTGAAATATCTCTGGGTTTTTCCACTCTCGTGCCATCCGTGTGCACTCTGCTCTCACTGGGGCTTCTCATCCCCCTGGTGGGGGGGAGAGGGGCCACAGAATCCCAGCAGGCAGCAGAACCCAGCCCCCGATTCCCCACATCCCGGGCAAAACCCCAGTCTTCTCAGAGCAAGCCAATGCCAGGGCTTTTTTTTATCTGTTATTTTAAAGACCATATATTTGCTGCTGAGATGAAAGTGCTGAGGTTTGGCCTTTCTGGCCACCTTTTGAAACGGCTCCCGGACAGCTCTGCATCAATGGAATTAATTCCATGAGAAAATCCATTTGAGACTAATGTCTTGCTACTGCAGGAGCGCGCAATGGCAGCGAACAGGAGATATAAGCTCTTAATTAAAAACAAAGAGAACCTCTATCCCCCAAGGCCTTTATTTCAACAGCTCTGGTTAGGGAGCCTGTATTTTTCATTTTCCCAATAAAAACAGCTACGAGCTGCAACTCTTTGAAGACCCTCGTCAAGGCCTTGAAGCTGCATAAAATTAAAAAAGGGAGAAAACAGCTCTATTTCGTTTGAAAGGGAGAAAACTGGAGTTGCTCTTACGGGCCAGACACGGCTACCCCCAGCCTCTTCCCACACATACGCTGTGTGGATCTCCCTCTCCTCAGCATCCCATCCTCATCCCTGCCACGAGTCTCCTTCCTCTGTTCTCACATGCCCTGAGCACCAGGATGCCAATGCCTCCTCCTGAGCATTGTGGAGAAGCTGGGGCAAAGCGGCTGGACTCAAGAGGCTTTACGGCTTCCCCAGCCATCAGAAATCACATCTGAGCCCCAAAAGCCTCATTCCCTGATAAAGCTGCTTGCGGACAGAACAATTCAATCAGGAGCGTGGTGTGGCCTCCCTGCTGCCACCGCCGGCCTTTCCCAGGGGGGATCAGCCAGATTTGGCCGTAACATGAACCTACTGCTGGTTAAGAGCTTGTAAGGAAAATAATTTACAAAAGCCACAAGGGTCTGATACAGGCGAGGAGACACAGCAGAAGCCTTCTTGAAAAGCCTTGTTACACGACACAGCTGGTTCCTCTGCTGCCCAATCCACTGCACTACAAACTGCCTCCGGTCTTCACAACACCTTCTTGCTGGCAAAACTGGGGTCAGCAAAGATGCTTGGTTTTCCACCTGGTAAATCAGTGATCCCTCCGAAACCCAGTCCAAGGAGTGTTAGTCATCCTGAGGTGAAAATGCAGCTATTCAGCAGAAAACCCACCAAGGTTCCAGGTAACTTCCTGGTATTTTGAGCTGGACTGAAGAAAGAGGGAAAACATCCTCCCGCTGCTGCTGCTGCTGCGAAATGTGCTTGCCAAGAAGGAAGATCCTGAAGGCTTATGCTAAAGACACTGGGACTTATCTTCCCAGGTGTTACAGCAAATATCACCGAGCAATAAATACTTGGAAAGCGGCAGAGGAGAGTTTCTGGCTCACTGAGACGCACGTGGGAGGATGTGCACAGGCACGTTCGCCATCCGCGCATCCCGGGGAGCGTCCCGTCTCCCTCGCAGGGAGAGCTCAGCTGATGGCCACGCTCCTTCCTCGCTTCCACCGTCATCCTCCACCCTTCAGGAGAACTGCAGCTGACTCACAGCCCTACAAGGGATCCTTTGGGCAGCTCCCAGGAAGGGTGACCGCTGGTGCCAGCCCAGGAGATGCCATCCAGCCCCTTCACCTCCTTTCTGCGCCCCAGCTGTGGCATCTCCCCACGCATTGGCACGGCGGATCAAAGTGGCGGCTCCATCCTCACTGCCCAGGGTTTTCTTCTAAATACATTTTATCTTTAATTAATTCCTTTGAAGCCTTTTGCATCCACTATCTCCTTGCCTCCAGCACCCCCCTACTGCACCCTCTTTCTGGAGGCAGGGTCATCACCAGCAGGAAGCAACGACTCTGTTATTATTTATTCCTGACAAGCTGCTGGCTGGCGGTGGGGAGTGGGCGGTGAGCGGCCTGGGGCCACCACCAGCTCAGATCCAGCTGCCAAAACCCACATGGCCCCCACCTCCCCCCAGAAGAACCCCAGCCCTGGTGAAGGGGTGTCCCTGAGCACCAGCTCTGCCACAAGCTCGCTGCTCACAAAGCGCGGTGCCAAATGCGCCGCGACCGGCCATCAAATACCACTAAGAGCAGCAGACAGCACATGGAGTTTTCTGCCTTATAAAGCACTTAAAGGTTTAATTAAAGACGGCTTTATCCTAAAGCTCCTGAAAGGAGCCTCGGACTAACCAGCAAATGCAATTCCTGCCATGCTCTGACAGCTCGGATTCATTCCAGTCTTCTCTGCTTTGGCTGAGGCTGTGGGACCCGGGAATGCTCTGCCTTGGTGGAGGAGCCCAGCCCACGTGGAGAGTGCCCGGTGAAAGCTCCTCACAGCCCTTCCCACTTGCAGCATGCTGGAATTTTAATTATTCCTCTCTTTCCCTGCTCCAGAGTAAAATGATTATGACAGCCCCGAAGAAGGAAACACATTTTTGAAAAGCACAAGCATGAACTACGCCTGGGTGAACATCTTGCGTGCCCAGCTGATGCCAGCAGTGCTGTGCCGTGCGGCAGGGGTGGCACCGGGACAGGAACACCTGAGCCGCAGGTCACCTGAACCCCCAGAGCAGCACCCACCGGGCCAGGGCACGCGCCAGCCTCGCCTCTCATCCCAAGCATTACCAGCCATCACTCCTCTGCTGCCTCTCCTGCCTATGAGCCAAGTAATTCCTATTCCAGGGGAATTTTTTTAAGCTTGTTTTTGCTGTCAGCGACTCAGGGAGGCATTGTTTCTGGCTTTTTTCCTCTTGCTTCTCAGCGAGGAGGAAGGGGGGCGAGAGGAAGATCTGACAGAGCAGAGCTGCTCCCATTGCTCATCTCAGCAAGCACTGCTGCCTCTCCTGAAGTGAAGTGGTTCTTTTTACCACCCTGCGTGCACCCCAAGGACCACATGGTCCCACACAATCACCAGGGGCCCAGAGCCAAAGCACGGAGGGATAAAAGGACACAGCACAGGAGGGACATGGGGGCAGCAGCACAACAGCAGCCACCTGCTCCGATGGAATCGAGCGCGGGGCAGAGCGGATCTGCATGGCTCCAGGAGCCCTGGGACAGCTCTGCCAGCCCCCAGAGTGACCCCAGCTCCTGTGGGTGCCACACAGGGGGTACCAGCCTGACCCCCAGGCAGCTGCCAGGGTCAGCTGAGGGACCACAGGCAGTGAGAGCAGCACCACGCCCGCCCCGGGCTCCCGTCAAGGCGCCTCACCGGACAGGGACTGGCAATGCTCGCTGAGGCAAATAAACCGTACAGGCGAGTTACCTCATCCTCATTTGTAGCCATATGTTTTTCCCAGCAGAGAACAAACACTTCCAGCCGCTACAGCTTATATAACAGAGTGGAGCGGGGCTGAGAAGCTGCATGGCTTCGCACAGGCGCCGCACCAGCAAAACTGGCACGGGCATGGACCCTGCTTTGAGGCAGTGTTGGCTGCTCGTTCCCAAAACGCTGTCCCGAGGCACAGCAGGGGCATGGTGCTCCCACTGGGAGCGTACTGAGAGCTCTCTTGGGCGCTCAGCCCCAGCACTGGAAGGAAAAGCGGATCTGGAGCTCAGGAGCTTTTCAATTGAGGGTGGACGAGCTGGGATCAAACAGGGCCTTTAGACCTGGGAAGGAGTTTATCGCATTCACTGCTTGAAGAGAAGTTAATTAGCAAAAACTCCGATCCTGGAAAAAGCCCCTAATGAGAGCTAAAGCCTGCAGATTAAAGCAGTTGGCCCCCTGGGAGCTGCCGGGGCTGCAGATCCTGTTGTTCTGTGGCCACGCAGGACAGCAGTGATGGCACTGGCGGGTGGGTGGCATCACTGTCAGCTCACCCTCGCCTAAACAAGGCAGACCCACTCCAGCAAGTCCCAGAGCCCCAGCACATGCCAGGAGCCATCCTCCCACAGTTGATGCAGGCAGAGGGGCTCCTGCAGCTGGCTGATGGCAACAAGCCCACCGGACCCCACCCTCCTGGACTGGATGATCCCACTGAGGCCACAGGCACTGACCACAGCAGGTCTGGGGAGACCAGGCTGATGCTCTCATCATGCAGAGAGCAGCAAAAGCTGCAGCCCTTATCAATACTCCTTCGCTGATCTATCCAGCCAATTCCAGCATTTTGTAAAAGATGTGTAGGCTGGGAGTTATTTTTCGGCTATAAATAACTCCTTTAAGTCAGGAACAACATCCTGGTTGCATCGTCTCTTTCTGCCAAGCAGGGCAGGCTGGATAAATTAATTGGGATTAAGATTAGGCCGTAAAATTCCTTTTCATTTCGACTAGAAAATCACAGTGGGCTCAAAGCAGTCGATTCACAGTGAGTAAATTCTGTAAACTATCCACCGGTATCCCACGGTTTAATATCAGCAATAACAAATATAATTTGCAATAAATGGGAAGCAGCTTTCCCATCCATGTCCACGCAGCAGCCAGCGCTGGGGGAAGGCATTGCTGTGCCGAGCGTGGCGCTCAGCGCGATTACGGGAGATGGGCTGTGGATGGAGACTGTAATGGGAAAACACAGCAAGCGGCTGGAAAACGCCTCGGATAAAAGCGATAATCAGCACCGCCGTCCTCCTCCGAGCGCCTGTTTAATGTCACACTAACTTCTGTCCCAGGCAGCGCTGCCACCGGGGCACTCGTGCCGCGGCGAACGCTCTGCTCCAGCACCCCCCAGCCCTCCCGATGTCCCCGCCCCCGCCGTGGCCCCGCGGCAAGACCCTACCTGTGCTGTCTCCCAGCCCGCGGGGAGGGCGAGCGTCCTTGCCTCCGCTGCTGTGGCCGGCGGCCGGCTCGGCGGTGCTGGTGCGGCCGGGGCTGCTGCGGGGCACGTCCCCGGCGGGCGCGGGGGCGCAGGTCCAGGGGGGGCCGGGGCGTTGCAGCTCCTCGCCGCTCCCCGTGCCCCACAGCGAGCCACGGGACAGTCTGTGCCGGAGCGCCGGCCGCGGCGAGAGCCTCCCCCCGGTGCCGGTGGCTGGGGGCTGGCAGCTGGCAAGGTCCATGGCTAGGTGGAACATGGCTATTAAAATCCAAGCATGGCTTCCGAGCGGGCAACCTGACCTGTGGACAGACAGGAACCGTGTTAGAAGGGCAGTGGGGCAATCCCGCACTCCCTCTCGGTATGGCACAGCCTAGATCTCAGAGCCCAGCCACCCAAAACATCCCCCAGCTCTACGGGTATCATTGTCCTCCCGTTGTTCTCCAGCCAGAGTCCCCCCAAAACGGCATTGTGGGGCACGCTGCACCCTCTTCCCCTGAAAACTACCACCACCAACATGGCAGGCTGAGGATCCCCATTTGCAACCGTGGCTTTTCAGTTTGTCTGGGAATGATGGGAATGACCTGAGGATGGGTTTTACCAGGAAACACCCTGGAGGAGCGGCCAGTGCCTACTTTGTCCAAACTCAGCCCTTTTGGGTGAATTATCCACAGCAGACGGCCCAGTGTAGCTCCAGCAGCACCAGCTTTCACTCCGGGGACACTGAGTTGCAGGGGTTTCAGAGAGCCCATCACCTGCTTCCCAAGCCCATGGGCAGCATGATGAATCCCTGAAAGGGCTGGAGCAGGTGAGTCCGTGGGCTCTTGTGTTTGCACGTGTAGCCCATCTCCCACTATGGCAGTCGCCCGCGCTGCATAAGGAACATCCTCCCACGGAGCACGGCACATCCCCTCCCACGGCGTGGGACACCCAGAGCTGAACACGACCCTGCAGCACAGGGAGGGCAGGAGGAGCAGCCCCTTTTGCTGCCCTTTCTGCCACAGAGCAGCTGGAACACCCCTGAGCTGCTGGCAGCTTCAGCAGTTACAATTTTGCTTTCATGTCACTGTCACTGTCACGTCACATCACGTCACAGTCCTCTCCCTTCCCCACTGGCACCGCACCGAGGCTCTGCCCCCCTCATGTCTCCTCTATGATGCTACCCCATGTAAAGCAGCAAGAAAACCTCTCATAAGCACATTTTTGTTGCCTTTTTCCCCCCCCTGAAAAAAAAATCGTTAGGCCAAAGCCCAAAAATCTTTACTCCATTTTACTCAGCTTTTACACGAGAAAGACTTTTGTCAAACTCAGCAGGAGTTAATGAGAGCTTTACATGGCTAAACGGGCTAATCCTCCGCAGCGGTGCCCGCACAGTCCTTGGGAGCACGACAGAATGTGCATCTGGTTGACAGAAGCATTTGTACACTCCCTCCGTGCGTGAGCAAGCGAAGCTAAAGGAGCTGACCTGGATACTCTCAGGCACAGGCTTTTTCTGCTCAGAGGATCTCTGCTTTTTTCCTAATTGGGTATTTTTTTCAAAGCGTAACAACATTTATTTTGGGGAGGGAGAAGGCAACGCAAGGAAAGAGCGCAGAAGGAGAAAGGGAAGAGCCAGAAACAGACAACAGAAACCAAAATAGTTCAGGCTGGGGGAGGAAGGATTTCAAGGCTTCAAAAAAACCACAAACCACCCAAACCGTGGTGGTGGTGGTGGGTTTTTTTAGAGGCCGGCAGAGTGGTGGCAGCACGAAGAGTGTCCCCCACGTGCTGTAGGCAGTGCTGTGCTTCCGCTGGTGAGGAGCCACAAGCTCATGCTCCAGCCGGATCATCAAGCACAGGCTCGCCTTTGCAATGCTCAGGATCACTCCTGTAGCATATCAGGCTTGATTTCAGCCTCTGCCCAACTGCCCAACATCACCTGAAACGTCTCCTTGCAAGGAAGGAAAGGTGCTGGGCACCTCCTTGCATGTCACTCAGCCCAGGTGCCGCCTCTCACACCATCTGTGCCCACCCCCAGACCTCATCCCCTTCCCAGCTCTCTGTGTTGCTCACACTCAGAACTTTTATGAACAGCTGCTGAACAGAGCAAGGGAAGATGTGCCCAGCCCAAACTTGGTGCTCGCTGCATCCCAGCCACTGCCTGGAAACTCCTGAAAGACAAAGTGCTGGTCCTTGGTGCTTGGGATCGGCAGCTCACAGGAAAAACAGATATTCCCCCTGCTTCCATCTCCTCCTGTCTCCTTGTGACATTCCAGGCTGCAGCGATGGCAGCATGAACTTGCAGAGGCTTGTTCCTGCAGAACCTGCCTGGCATGGCTGCATCACTCACAGCAGCATCAGGAGGGTGTGTGGACAGAGGCAACATCCAACCCTTGTCTTCCCCTGGGTCATGCTGGAAACCTGTGTCTCAGCATGGCCAGGCAGCGCCGGTGACACCCAACACCAGAGTGTCCCTCACTCCCGCCACTGCTCCCCAGCCCAGAGGCTCTGGGGTGGGGATGGACACAGTAAGGGACACGCAGATGGGGCAGACTCCACTCTGCCCCGAGGACAGCTTGGGTCACCCTCCCACCAGCGTGCTGTCAAGCGATGCCACCCAAGGGGCTGTCACCCCAGGAATATCCTCCTGGCCACCACGCTGGCCGGCCTGTCCCCAGGAGATGGCTTCAGGGACAGAAGCAGCCAGTCCGGTTACCTCGGAGGAATTTTGCGTGGCATGCGATCTTCTGAGGGCTTTGCAACAACAGATAAGAGCAAGTGTCCTTCAGAATAAATAGCAGCGTGTAGGAGTTGCCGTTGTCTTGGCAACGCAGCGTGATGTGCCCGGCGCGGCGGCGGGGATGGATGCGGCAGCGCGTGGCGCGGCCAGAGGCAGGACCACCCGGCCCTCCCGCCGCCCCCGCCCCACAGCAGCGCCCTGCCAAGCCTGGCACGGGAGTGACACCTCCCGAAGGACACCCAGGGAGCGGGGACACATCCCGCCCGGAGCTCCTGCCACCTTGTCCTTGCCCCAGAAAACCTGGGCTGTCCCAGGAGAGCCCGCTGCGGCTGGCACAGCGCGGCCCGGCCCGGCACAGCGCCCCGGGAGCCCCGCGCCTCCGCCTCCCTGCCGCCCGAACCGGCAGGAGAGCACCGCGCACCTCTCGGGAGAGCGAGCACAAAGTCACCGCTGCTCGGAGGCCGGGAAGGCGCTCCTGCTTTGCCGAGACATCAAACAGCTCAGCCACCTCTCCAATGGCACGAGCTGCTCCTCAGGGACGGGAGAGCAGAGGCAGAGACCCTGTGCGGCTCCCAGTGCATGGGATAACTCCCTAATTGCACCCAAAGAGGGGCTCTGGCGTAGGGAAGGGAAAACATCATCCAGACCCGCACATAGCACCCGTCTGCCTCGGTTTGGGGGCACAGAGCCAGCCCTGGCTGGGGGTACACGTGGGCCAGAGGGATGCATCGGGCAGGGCTGTGGTTACGCTCCTCACTCGGGAATCAGGGCTTTGGTTATTCCTCACCCCCCTACAAGCACACACAACCTATTTTGCAAACAAATTTGAAGAGCGTGGGCAATTTTCACATTACTTCTTTTCCCATCTTGGAGGTGAATGGGAATGTTATCCCAAAATACTTTTCAAACTCCAGGAAAAACTCAATAAAACTCCAGAACTGGGTTAGATAAAGAAATGCAGAGCAGATGTATTTGAGAAAATGAAATCCTGTCCTTGATCTCCTCATCCGAGGCCTTGGCTCCCACCAGCCACAAATCCGCTCCCTTGGCTCCATGGGTGGTGAGGCGGCCGCGCTCGCACGCAGGAAATGGAACTCCTACAAATATTTACCTGCCAGAAGCACGAGAGCAGGTTCAAGGAAACCACTGGGCTAATGACACAGATCAGGCACACCAGGCACTCTGGAACTATTTCCTGAGCCCATCCCATTTCCAAAGGTGACGGAACAGTGGGTGTTGCACTGGAGACACCACAGCCTCCTCACCCAACACACCTTTCAGAGTCCTCCCTGTATGAAGCCCCTTCCTGAATCATTCCAGGTGCAGCCGTGTGCTTTGAAGAGGAGGACAGTTGGCACTTGAGAGAGAGATTAATTTCAAGGGTGCTGGAGGATGGTGAGCTCGCCGTGGTCTTTGGCGGTTGGGAAGAGGCTGCCATGGAACTTGGCCACTCCCACCACTGCGCACACGGTACCAACGTGCAGGGAGGGAAAGCAGGAACATCCAGCATGGAGCGGGACAGAACAACCCCTGCCCCAGTCCTGGGAACCCTCAGGGATGGCAGCACCTCAGGCAACCCTGACACTGCAGACAGGACATGGATTAATCCAGTGCACCCGCTGTGCTCCCAGAACCCCCCGGCTCTGGTAATGTGTCTGAAAATGAACTGGGATCACGGCTCTGACAAACATCAAAACACCACCCGTCAGCACTAACCCACTTCCCCAAAGCCTCAAAGGCTCACTCGAGTGCAGTCCCTTTCATGAGGTCCTTTTTTGCTCTCCAGCATCGGCCCCTTTCTCCCCTGCCTGTGGAGACACTTCACAGGAGCATTAACTGCAGAATAGGCTGATTTTTAATGCAGAATTATACAAATGGAGCCATTCTTCCATTTCATGCCTCCTGTTAGGTAATCTATCGGTATTGCACTGAGAATCAAGGTTATGTCCTTGTTGGGGTGATTTACGAACTCTGAGCATTTCATATCCCCGAACACCAAGCGAGGCAGGGACAGAAACATTCCTGTGAATGCCCGGAGCAGGAGCCATGGTCAGAGTGTTGGGGTGATGTTTCCTTGACCCAGGCAAGACAAGGCAGGAAAGCTCTAGGAAAAGCATCCTTGGCAGCACGGCTGCGTGTCCTACAAAGGCGTTTGGAGCGGGGCAGGTTATGAGAGTACGTGCAGGAACTCACTGGCTCCATGCAGAATAGAACGAGGCCGCTGCATCCCAGCGGGTGACTTTCACACTGGAGCAGGAAGAAGATGGGAAAACTTCAGTGGCAGATACTTGGCCCGAGAATGTGTGTCCCTGCCGAGGTGGGGACTGCAGCCGCCGCCGCAGCCACTCTCCTCTCCATCCTGCTGTCCTGTGTGATGATCCCTGCAGTGCAGTGACTGTCCTTTGTTGTCACACTACCAACCATCACCATGGAAATGGAACATTGCCATCCTGCACTCAGGGCTGGACCGGGACCCTCCCCAGGGCTGGGAGGAGGGGAGATGCACCATCCCATGTGAGGGTGGCATGGACGAGTGCCAAAAGGCACGTGGCAAGTTATGACATGGGATCAGCAGAAGGCCTTGCGGACCACTCCCACATGGCGTCCACCATGTCCCACACCACACCCCTGGCATCAGCAGCACCATGGAGACCTCTCTCCTCAGCCATGTTCTGCCATGGGATGAGTTTTTCTGATCTCAGACCCAATGGGAACCGAGAACATACAACCCACTGCACCATCTGTAGCCCCGACTTCTTCCCAGATAATTATAAATTTGTGAAAATATGGCTGCCAAGCTCTTTAAAGCTGGGACTGGGACTTAAGGCACAAAGGCTGACACACAGTAGCACCTAAGTAAATTAAATGTGCCACATCACTACCTATCTATATTACAGTCCTGAGCTTCAGGATTACCTGCTAATAAAAGTGATATTTAAAACAAGTCCTAAGTTCCTCCGCTGCCCCCTTCTCCCCACAAGTAATTAAACTGATGCCGCTTCCCGCGGCGGAGGGGATGGGATTTATCACGGAGGGAAATCAACAGAGGGTGAAATAGGTTGAATCCTCCCCGCCACGCTGCTGCGGCCAGGCAGACAGCAAACACCCACTTCCCCGGAAAAATGAGGCAGGAAGGGGTTGGGTGGGGGTGGGAAGCCACGGGTCCCCCCAGGATGGAAATGCTGAGATGGAGGCAGCTGGATCCATCCCTGGCTGTGCCTGGGGAGTCGTGAGAGGGGGGCAGGAGGGCGGCCGTGGCAGGGGGAGCCTCTCGCTCTTCTGCCTCTGCCTCGAGCTCACCCAGCTGCAAATAAACAATTTTACCATTTGAATAGCCGCGAGTGCGGAAGGCATAATTAATACCCAGCGGTACCGTCAGCCAATGTGCTGATGCGGGAGGTGCAGCCCCTGCCAACGCCGTCAGAGCACAGCTTTGGCTCCGCAGCGCGCGGCCCCGGCTGCTCTCGCCTCCAGGCCCGTCCTTCGCCAGAGGCAGAGGAAGGGCAAAGCCCCAGTGCAGGCGCCTGGAGCTGCTGCTGGAGCCCACCAGCACAGGACCTCTCCGGTGCATCCCACACCCACACCATGGGAAGAGTCAGGATCTGGCAGAGCAATGTGGGGAAGAGTAAAAAGGAGCGGGCAAAGGGCAGGCGCACGTGGCATTGCTGCGAAGGCAAGAGCTGTGCCCATTTGCTGCCAAAGTTGAGCCAATCTTTAACCCTGAGTCTCCAGTTCAGTTCCCATTTTCAAATAGTTTAAAAGACACTGACAGGACAAAGGGCCCAGTTCCTCCAGCCAGCCTGAGGATGAGTGTGAGAACTAACACAGCAACCTGGCCAACATCATCGTTATGGGCAGCCCAGCTCATCTTGCTCTAGAGAAGGCAGGACATCTGCTTGAGAGTGTTTTCCCTGGTCTTCAGGGGTTGTTTCAGACAGGATTTGAAAAGTGCCAGGGTGGGAAGCCCAGAAGTTTGCATGCATCTTCAGACAAAAACACGTCTCCTGCAAATTTCTGTGCAGGACCAGTGCTCGGTAATTTACCTGCCGCCACTCTGGCAGCAGGAGCTCTGAGCTCAGTCTGGCTCCCCTGGGAAGACTCAGAGGGCTGTGGGCCCATCTGCCAGCTTGGCGAGACAGCTCCCAGACAAGCCAGGGGATGAACTGCCTCGAGTGCTCCCCAAGGGGTCAACACAGTGGCAGGCTCAGGCCCTGCATCCCAGGGTACTGCTGGAGCATCCCTCCTGGCAAGGCGGAGTGTGGGTGCTCCTGGAGCGTGCCTCCCAGTGGGCATGGGGCAAGTACCACTAGAACATCTTCCCCCAGCAGCACAGCCTGGGTACCCCCAGAGCATCCCCCTCAGTGGGCACAGCCTGGGTGCCCCCAGAGCATCCCCTCCAGTGGGCACAGCCCAGAAACTACTGGAGCATCCGCCCAGCATGCAGAGTGTGGATACCACAAGAGCATCCCTCCCAGCACACACAGTGTGAGTACCACTGGAGCATCCCTCCCAGCAAACCGGGTGTGGGTACCACTGGAGCATCCCTCCCAGCACACACGGCGTGGGTACCACTGGAGCATTCCCCTCAGCACACACAGCATGGGTACCACTGGAGCATCCCCCTCAGCACACACTGTGTATGTACCACTGGTTTATCCCCCTCAGCACATATGGTGTGAGTACCACTGGAGCATGCATCCCAGCAAACACAGTGTGGGTACTCCTGGAGCATCCCTCCCAGCAAACACGGTGTGGGTACCTCTGGAGCATCCCCCCCAGTGGGCACAGCACGGCCGTCGCTTCCCCCACCGCCGCCCGGCCGGCCCAGCCAGCAAACACTGCGTGCATTTAGCGTGGCAGGGCCGGACAGTGGGGTGTTTCATCAACCCGGCAGCGATAACACTCGGCTTTTGTCCCTCCCGGATAAAGGGGGTTTGTGAGCACTGGCTTTCCAGCCCAAACTGGCACCTGTGGCCAACTTACCCCACTCGTCCCCCCCTCGAGTTCCGCACCAGCGCTGGGGACCAGGCAGCAGCAAGAGCTCCAGCTCAGACACAACTTGCTGGGAAGTTTCATGTTACCAAATCCACCAAAATCTTGTTGAAGAGCCACAGTCTCAAGCTCTGCTCTTGCTGATATTAGAAACAATCCATAAACCAAAGGAAATCAGGGGTTTCCCCCCCCATTTTAGTTTCTACTTAAACCTCCTCGTGTATTCCACCTCCTCATGTGCACCACAGAATTGCTGCCCAGGCTTTACATGCTGACAGCGACCAAGGAGGTCCTGGCACAGGAGATGGTGCTGCCTTCTCCCATCCCCATCACAGCAGCGGAAAACACTCCCCCATGTACCAAAATCAGTCTGCTGAGGGAACAGGACTGCGACATACATAGGAGCATGTTAAAACCAGAGCTTAGAGATCATCCCTGGTGTTAGTTAATGCTGCCCGCAATAAATAAGGCCAGCGGCTGAGCTGAGCGGCTCCCTGCTGGTGACACAGGCGCAGGCAGGACAGTGCACTTCCCACAGCCGCCATCCAAGGAATTTCTGCTTTCCCTGCTTTGCTCATGAATTTTCTTCCGTTGCCACACGTCTGCCTCCTGTACAATCAACTGCAGAATGATCAAGCCTCCCCCTTGGATAAAGAGACTGCCTTGGGGTGTCCAAGCAGGGTGCAATGCCCAGCAGTGTTGGATGGGACGGGATGGAATGGGACGGCATGGGAAAGTGAGGCTCTCCCCACCAGGATGGCAATAGTCCTGCCAGATCCCAGACCAGACCTGGAGCCTTATGAGGGGTTTTGTTCCTCTGAAAACATATCCACAAAGTGATTCCAAGAGATAGCAACTAATTCCACCCAGCCCTCGGCTCTGAAGGACCTACAAAGAGGAAAACCATGGCACAAAGCTACGGCTTATGCCGCCCTTTAACCCCACTGCTTTCCAGATAAATAACCCAGCGCTGATCGTATTTTCTAAATTAATGTGCTCAAGCATGTAATTGCAATGAATGCAGGAAATGCTTTGATCTAAAAAAAATAAGTTGGCTCAGTACATCTAAAGTAGCAGCTTAACAAGCTTTAAAACAAAACAATTAAAAGAGGTCTGTGGTGTCTATGTAACACAATGTGTCTTCGTGGGAGCCGTGCATCAGAGCCCACTGTGGTATCCGTATCAATGGGAAACGCCTCCCACCATGGAACACACCCAGGGAGAAAATACCTCATAATAGGATTTTTAATGACGACCTCCCAAAATGCTCCGCTTTCCCAGGAGCAAAGACAAGCACTGACCCGCTGGAAGTGTCTGAATGACCAGCACAGGGCCCAGCTGACCCTTCCCCATGGATGTCCACACAGGGAAATCCAGCTAACTCAGGTCTTCACTCCAGCACCACGGTCTCCTGGTGGAGCTGCTCTCAATTCGCCCTGCAGTGACTGAGATCCAAGCCTGTCTTTCCCCCGGGAAGTCCCCGGCAGCCCAGAGATGCATAGCCTGCCCGGAAACCTCGGCAGCTATCCCCGGGAATGAACACAGGGAACACGTCAATAATTTCAAAAGCTCCATAAACTCTAACAGAAATGGAGAAGATGAGAGGAATGAAGACTCTGAACGCAGAAAGAGGAACAGATGGCTTTTATGGAGCAAGAAATACAATAGGAAAAAAATGGAGCAGCAGAGCTCTCTTTGAAGGTGTGAAACGTCAGTAGGGAAGCCTGGAGAAAGCCAAGGCCTGGGAGCTGGGAGCTCAGTGCAGGGCACTGCATTGCCCAGCCCAGGCTCTGGCTGGTGGCCCTGGGGAGCTCCTGGCCCCCCAGCTCCCAAGACAGCACTGGATCTTCCCAGCCCCACCACAGGGACATCCCGCTGCCAGAGAAGGGTCAGCGTGACACGCAGCATGGAGAAAGAACAGCCCAAAAAGATGATGAAAAAGCCAAGCTAAAATAGAAAGCGAAGGCAGCAGGAATGAACTCCGGGGCAAAGACTCTTGATCCTGTCACAGAGAGTTTTAAATCCCTTTTAGCACCAAGCAATTTCTTTTCCATGGAGAAGAGCCGCTCTCCCTGCCATGGCCATCTCACTGCGCATACAGCAGCCAGGCAGCTCACAGGCTCTCCCACTGCAGCCATGGCAAAATCCTGATGGATCAAAGCGACGATGAGGATTTGCCTCCAGGACCTCAAGAACACTGTGCCATTGGGGGCACAGCCCCTCGGACCCCAACTGCCAGTGTATCAGGGATCACTGTGCTCTGCATCTCATTAAAAAAACCCAATAATCCCCTTTGCGGGAGAGATTAAACTTTTGCAGCATTATCTCCAACGGGCTGGCAGCAAGGGATGACCTCCTGCATCCCTCAGTATCTCAACTTCCTTGAAAGGCACCTGTGCCAGCAGCCTTACTTCCATCCTCATCCATCAAAATTAGCAAAATTGATTTTGCCAGAGAATATGTCACTTTGACAGGAACCCAGAGTAAGTCCTGAGTGCGTCATGTCAGAGGATGCTAAAGTAGAGCCTCTTACAAAGACAAGAAACAGGAAGGTGAATAACTCATCCTTGTCCTTTCCATGAAAAACTTTGTAAGAAAACCCATGAATGACAGATACTTGTAGAAAAAAGGTTGATTCATTTTGGGAGCTCTTTCTAAAATAATACTTGCCAGCATCCGGAATGGTCACACTTTCCCTACATCAATGCCCCGCCGCTGCAGACTCAGCCAAGCTCTGGCTCTGGCCGGGAAGAGGCAGAGCCAACCATGCTCCCGGCGGGATGCGTGGCTTCATCTCCTGGCATTCATCACGCACGTTCCGGTGGGTCCTTAAGTGGATGTCCTCATCCATGTCAATTAACTGATGCTTCATTACTTGAGTCCTGCAAAGGGAGCAGAGATGCTATCGCAGGCTCCGGGAGCGGGGCTGAGGTCACACACGGGGCTCAGGCAATTACGGAACGTGTCCCTGAGGAAGCCGTGTGCGCTCGCCAGGCAGGCAATTCCCAGGGGGGACAACCTGGGCTGCCCCCGACCTTGTCACATCTTCAACCTGAATGGCGTGCAGTCAAGTGGCAACATCAATTAGCGGCGTTTGCTCTCACCGGCGCCTCGAACGCTGCTGCTGAGCAGCGAGTCCCCAGCCTTCCCACGCTGAGCACAGCAGCTCCACACAGCTCCTCAGCTGGCATCGCACAGCCACATTCCCCATCTAGAGGGCTATAAAACACGGCTGGAGTTTCTCCTGACCATTCCAGGATGTTGCAGAAGAGGCACGGCCAATACCCGCATGGATAGGAGCCATTGATTCTCACCAACTTGTAGCTGAAAGTCACAAATCCGCTCTCCTGCGTGGCACAGTGCGGTTCCTCACACGGCGCGTGCTCTGCCTGCCGGTGTCCTGCGGCACACGGTCACCCCTGTGCCAGCACGTCCCCATCTCCACGCTTCTCTTGTGCTGAGGCACGTGCCGTCTGGTGAGCTCCAGTTCTTCCACCTCAAGCATCCAGACTTGCCTCCCGAAAGAAGCGCCTTGCCGCTCCCAGGCTACGTGTTGTTTTTGAAGCAGCTTCTGCTCAGCCTTTATTTGGAAGTCAGTGCTGTCATCGCAGCCAGGCCAGCAAAGCTTCACCGCTCCCGCCTCGCCACAGCTAAGCCTCATCCCATGGATGCTTCAGCCGGGCTCTGGAGCAGCTCTGCAGCCAAAGCGCTGCTTCTCCTCCCTGCCAGCTTCTGCAGCAGGAGCTGAAGAGACCTTTCCATACCCACAGAGATGCTATGCCAGGGAACAGCTTCTGCTCCCAGTGGCTCTGGCTCGTGGGGACACAGCAGCCATTGGCAGCAGGGACACAGTGCCCCTGGGATGCTCCAGCACTGCCAGGAAAGCGGAGCTGCCGAGAAAGACCTTCAGAGCAAACTTCAACAAAAATCGTCGCATGTCAAAGCGTATCTCCTGCCTACGCATCATTTCCAAGTCACAAGGAGACATTTTGCAGATCAGAGTTGGAAATGAGCACTTTGTGAATGACTGGCTTTATTTATTTTTATAAGTCCTCAGGCGAGTCTCAGTGGGTGCTTTAGCCTCCTGCCCCAGGCACCCAGCGCCTGCTGACCTCACCCCTGCTCATCTCCATGCATCTGCTCACCCACCTCCAGCCAAGCTGGGTTGCTCCTCCTTTTCTCAGTGTTGCTTGGGACCACAAATGCCAAACCTCTCAGCACTGATGGGAGGATACTCCCACACAGCTGCACTTGGGGCAGGTCTCCACCCTGCTCCCGGAGCGTCACACCCAGCAGCCCTGGCCCCGTGTGAGCACCCCAGTACACAGCACCCAGCCCTGCAATCACACCGCAGGCAGTGTGGGCGCTTTGCCTCCAGCTTGGGCAGAGTTTAAGGAGCACTGGGAGGTGATGGAGCCAAAATGCCCATCGGTCCCCACCATATCCCCAGTGAAGGAGCTCAGCACTGCACTGAACAGAGGCTTTAGCGCAGCTTCGCCTCGCAGAGCCGCCGAGACCAAAGAAAGCAACTGATAAACCCAGAAAGCAGAAGAGATTCTGCAGCAGACAAAACCTCATTTCACAAGGAATCCTCACAAAACCAAATTAATGTTGAAGGATGAAGGCAGGTAAACCTCCCACGGTTAAGTTCAGGCCACTGAGACTCAGTTTAAATCTCTCAGCAGTTCTGATTTAATCAATGCATTTCCAAGTGAAATTAGATGAAGTACATCTCCATCACAGGAAATTATATAAGCTATCAAAGTCTGTAGGTGCAAGTCCCAGTAAGAAGAGCCACAGGAAATATTCATATCAACTCAAATTCCATTTTTAAGGAGTCACTTCGGGTCCAGAGTTTAGTGAAAAAAATCACTCTGATGAAAACAGTGAGCCAAGGCGAGGAAAGGCCAAGCAGCAGGTTCGGGAACAGCCCTTCATAACCCATGGTGACTGCTGGGATGCTGGGCTTGGCCAAGAACCCCCTCCCGGCAGCACCACCCAGCGTGGGAGGGAAGGAAGATGGAAGGGAGGAAGGATGTAAGGAAGAACAGAAGGAAAACCCCTTCGTTTCAAAGGAGGGGGTGAAAGCACCAGCAATGTCACATCATCCGCTGATCCCACCCAACACACTCAGCCTCCAGGAATTATCCTGCTGGAAGAGCATTGCTGTCAAACCCAAACTCTGTTGGGCTTGAGCTGCTATTGCCCGCTGGGTCACCACCAGCCCTCAAGGAGAACAACAGGCACCACAACTCAGAGCAGAGCAGCTCCTGCTCCTCCTGCTCAGCACACTGAGGTTTTGGTAAGCTTGGTAATATCTTTCCTCCCAGTCCTTTTCCCATTAGGTATATTTAAAGGCTTAGACACGCATACATTTTCATAATGAACCTCAGACCTGCTGGAAGTCCCATGGCTTATTCACACCCTATGGAGCTGCCCTTGTGAGCCGCTGGCAGCGCTCACCACTGCCCTGTATCCACACATTCCTATAGATACCGAGGTAAATAAGGCGTGCTGGGAGAGCTCGAGGATCAGATTGGATGAAGGAAGGTGGGAACAAGGTTGGCGAGCTGGCCTCTGCCTGGCTGCCATTCCCCGTGACAGGCTGGGCTCTGAAGGAACATTAGCAACTCCTTCTTTCCAGCAGATGACCATTACGTAAGGCAGAGCCAAGCCGTGGCGCTCCGGCACCGGGAGCAGCTGGGCCGGCAGCTCGCCCGTCCCGTGTCCCGCCTGCCGAAGGCTGGCACAGCAGCTGCCACGGGGCAACCCCCAAGCATCCCGGGCAAGCGGCAGCACCGCCACGGCTCCCACCCGCCGCCCCACTGGAGACACCACAACGACAAGGCGGTGGCTCCGGCGTTATTACGACAATTATTCATGCTCCGGGAAGCGGCTGCCGAAGCCCCGCGCCGCTCCCCTCGCCTCATCTGGGAAATTGTGCTGCCAGCGTGGAGGTACGAACCGCTGCATAAAAGTGCAGTTTATTCAAACATTATTGTGGCTGTTAAGTATCATAGCCAGTGACACCAGATGTATTTCTGTGGCAATCAATCCACCCAGGAGCAGTCGGCTCAGCCCCTGTGTGGATGCGGGATGAGTAAGGACTCCTCAGTGGAGGCCATTAACTCCCACTGCTTACTGCTCTCATTACTTCCCAGACTGCAAAGCTTGCATCTTTGACGAGCGGCTGAATCTACATTTGACAGTGTGAACCTGATGAGTGAAATTCATGGAAAATGTTTGCTTTGGCAGTAACTACAAGGCCCATAAAGTTTCCACGGAGCCAATGTGCAGGGATGTATGCTTTTAATGAGTTGTTTTATACAATCGCCGAGAAATTGCAAACGGTGGTTTTTACTCCTACTGCAAATCACTCCAGAGCTCAATGCTGTAAAAACCGTGGCATATTGTTTAAAACATTATATTCGTAGCTATGGAGGGGAAGTCCTCGGCAGCGCTGGAAGCCTGGCACGCTGCAGAAAGCTGCCGTGCCCTCGCAGGCGGGCGCAGGCACTGACGCAGGCATGTGCACGCACACGTATGTCTGTGCACACTCAGGGAGTGACAGAGCCACTGCCACCTCCCCAAAGAACAGATTTTGCCCCGCAGCACCCACACCTGCCGAGAGCAGAGCAGGGCTGAAGCATCCCTGGGAGCTCGCAGGGGCTTTCAGGGCAGCGCTGCTCGCCCAGCCCCGCTCCGAATCGGGGAGCAGCAGCTCCCCTTCACAGGAACGGAACAATTCTGAGCAATGCAGTTGCACAGGTCCTGCCCTCCCCGGCGGAGGAGCAGGGCTCACCGCGAGGTCAGGCACTGCCACCGCCCCGGGCGAAAGGGTTCCGACTTGAAAGGAGCAGCACAGTACCATCTCCCCGCCGCAGGCAGCCGCTCCAGGCAGAGGCTGCGCGGGGTGAAACGGGCGCTGCAAAGCTCCACTGCTTCTCCTGGAGCTATTTTTCTAGTAGTCTTCGAGAAAATGAGGAGAAATGACATGGGAAATGTCAGAAATAAAGCCAGCAGCAATTAGAGTAAGAGAGAAGGGAGAGCAGCAGGCAAGGTTAGCAGTAAAGTTATCTCTTATTAAAAATAAAACACGGAGGGACTGGAAGCTGATGAGGTGGCAGAAAGGACAGCCTGGTGCTGAGGATCCAGGATGCACAGCACAGAAATTCGCAAGGCGAATGAATCGAGGAGGGAAGCAAGCAGAGGGCTCCCGTTTCCATTGCTAAACTCTCCTCAAAAATAACAAAGCAGAGGGCGTCCTCTGTTCCCAGGATTACAGCCTTCTGCCGCGCCAGCCTTGGGAAACGGCCCTCCAGCTCCACCGGGCTTTTCACCTGACACGCGATAAATCCAAACGCGTGGCACCCTGAGAAAACCCTCGGGTGCTTTCGCCGGGAGGAATTCCTAAGGTCACTACATCACCACAGGCTCTGTCCTTCCCACACGCAGCAGCGCATCCTCGGCTGACGGATGGACAGACATCTCCGGCGGCAGCGTGAAGGTGCTCGAGTGCCCGGGCTGGCGGGGTGCACCAGCCAGAGGCACGGGACAAAGGCGGGGGCATTGGAAGCCGGCTCGCCACGTGCCTCTGGAATACGCGGACAGGAGTGTTAACAGAGAGGCCAAGGGCCTCCCCCAGCTGCTCAGCACAGACAAAACCTCAGTTCGGGTTTCCCCCTCCAGGACTCCATCCACAGCCCCGGCAGAGGGACAAAGCCTCCAGCGATTCCCACGGGGGGCGGATAAAGGCTTTCCTTATCACCACTCGCTGTCCGTGGGTTCGGGGGGCCCTGCCCGGCTCCCTCCGTGCCCCCAGGCTGCAGCCACGTTCTGCCAGAGCTCGGGGCGCGGGGGGCGGCGCGGGCTGACGGGCGCCCCGAGGTGCTGCGTGGGGTAGGGCTGGCGGTGGGGGCTACACTCACCCATCCGCTCACCCCGCAGCTCCCCTGCCCACCCAGTCCTGCTCCCCGGGGAGCAGCCACAGGGCCCGCTGCGAGTTGCGGGAGCGGGGTGGCCGCTCGGGACTCCTCGCCCTGGGACCCCTCTCCCCAGCAGCAGGTGATGTGCCGAAACCACCGTCCCGCTCGCTGGAGGGACGTTTGTGGTTTGACCCCTGCCCAACACAGCCGCTCAAACCCAGGACTTTCCAAATACAAAACCGGCTCGGGGAGAACGAAACAGATCGCGGATTTCACTTTTCCTTAGGGTCTCACTTGTTTAACCCGCTGCTGCTTTCACTCGATTCCACTGAGATAGGCTCACATCACCAAAATCCAGGTACTGCTGGGGCTCCGGAGCCGCACGCAGGCAGGGGCCGGGGCCAGGGCTCTCCAGCCACAGCACCATGGAAATAACAAGATTTCGGCTCAGATGACTTCGCAGCGGTAATGAAAATGTGTTACGTAACACTTTGCCTCCGTCTCCTCTGCTTTGCAATTCTCAATTAATCTCCCCAAAACATCCATGCATGCATCCATCCATCCATCCGTCCATCCATCCATCCGTCTATCTATCCATCTGCCCGCGCCC
>VZTG01002650.1:141915-183921 GCA_013397845.1 Melanocharis versteri | reverse complement strand
TGGAGAGCTTCTTTCCGCGGACCCCGCGAGCAGCCGCTCGCCAGCGGTCGCGGGGAGCGAAGTCCCCGCTCCGCCGGTGGGCACTGGCCCGGCAGCTCCGCACCCCGGGACCGAGGTGTCACCGCGTGGAGCCCCGGTGGCCCGTACCGCCCGTCCCCGCCCAGCGGGCAGCAGGGGAGTGCGGGTTCAATCCGTGCTTTGCGGGCAGGGCGAGGGGTCCCCCGCCGTTCGGCAGCCCCGGGGACCCCCGGCCCGCTGCCCGGTGGAGCGGGCCCGGCTGCTTCTGCAGCGGGCTCCACCAGCCGGCCGAGCGGGCATCCTGCTCCCGGAGCGGGCATCCTGCTCCCGAGCCAACCCCGGGAGAGTTTCCATCCCGATCTGCACAGCTGGCCCGCAGGTACAGTGTCGGGCCAGCGGGAGCGCGGATCCGCCACCGCCGCCTCGGGCCCCCGCACCGAGAGATACGCAGCCACCACCGAATTCCCTTCGGCTGGAAGTGCCTTTCGTGCTCCGTGCTCGCCCAAAGACAGCCGAGCACAAAGGGGAGCGTGCGGGGAGAGGCGCTGGTTATTTTGGGAGGTGTTTCATCAGAGCCTGATGCGTTTTCTCTCTTTCCGGGGGTGCTGCCAGTAAGGAGCGACATTATTCCTGGTGTACTGTAAGAAAAGTGTGTCTCTCAAAAGCCGAGCTGCTTTTCTGTTCATCTGCTGCAATAAAAGAAGTTTCTGTATGCATTTGGGGATAGATTCTACGAAGCTGCTCCTGGCTACAAGCGAGAAGCAGAACCGTGGTGCACGGAGCCGGCGCTGCCCGGGTGTCCCTTAACAGGGACAAACCATCTGCAAGGAAGGGGCACGTCAGTGACCACGGCTCGCTCGGCTCTGAACACTCACAGCAGAAATCAAGGCTCGTGTAGAGATGAGTCTCTCTGCTGCCTTTCTGACTCACTGGGTTTCTTTTCTGCCTCCAGAGAAACTTATTCCCCAGAGAGAAGAAGCCTCCTGTGAGCAGGGCAGCTGGACGGAAGGTCAGCGCTGTCCCTTGGACGCCTTGCCAGCCCCAGCTCCTCACGTGTGCTCCCGCTGGATCGGCTCCAGCTGCCGCTAGAAGTGCTGTAGTTCAGCATCCAAATCCCCACGTCCCTCGGAGCTGGATTCCTGGTCAGAAGGAACCTCATGTGGGAAGGATGAAATCTCGGGGGTTGAACTGTGGAGCAGCTTATCCTGGGAGGTGGCAGCTGCCCGGCAAACAGACATCTCCCGTCCCAGCCCAGGCAGCACCAGGGCTACAAAAGTACTTAAATAATGGCCGGGCTGTGTTTGGTTTTCACTAAGCACGATCCTGGGCCGTCGGAGCAGTTAGGGCTTTGTTCCCTCACAGCCACAGGTGAATCCCACCTTCGGTGATGCCATAAACCCCTCTCCACCTGCTGGAGCGAGTTACAAATTGGCTGTGGCTCTGTCAAGTCTGCCTCCGGGAGGGAAAGAGCCTCGAGCCCCAGGGTGTTCATTACAAAAAATCCCATTATTGTACTCACAATGCTCACAGCTGCTGATTACGGCAGCCTCGGCACAGAGAGGTGACAAAACTCAGGGTTCACCTGGGCACGCCTTCCTGGTGGCTGCACGTGCAGGGACTTGAAAGACAAAGCCCAGCTTCAGTGCAAGCCCACGGACTTTATCAGCCTTTAAACCCAGCTCACTAACATGAAAAATCTTGAGAGAGAAGAAGGGAAGAGCGTGCAATTGTCTCTTAAGAGGCTGAGAGAGATACTGGAACGCACATAAGTAAAAGACAATCAATTAAGGCTTAAATAAACCCAAACGAGCAAATGTTAATGAGAGCTATCTTGTATCTCCAACAAATCCTCTTAACTCAGCCCCACTTAAAAAAATATTATTTCCCCATTTGTGCCAAATGCGTGGAGCTGGCGGGGGATTGCAGGGAGGACCACGCTGGGGATCTGTGGCAGTGCAGGTTGTGCTTCTGGATTTTTGGCCGTAAGCATCTGTTATAGTCTATACACATCGGTCAGGCAAGTGGCTGCAATCGTGGAAAGGCCTCATGCCCTCATCATCAGCCTTCCTCTGGCCCTGAGCCTCTTCTCAAGCTTCTGCCATCAATTCCACATTGCAATGCCACCAGCCAGAAGCTTCCAGAAAAAAAGAGAGATCAAAGGAGAGCTGAGGTTTTTCACAGCACCAAAGCAGGTGTGCAGGCAAACCTTTTATACACAGGCAATTATTTGGGTTCAGGGCTGGTTTGGGATGTTGGAGCAGAAACCTCACAGGGAGGGAGATACCTGGCCAGAGTGTGTGCATCCTTGCTGCCCTCCGGAGAGCCCTGCCTGTCACCGGCCCAGCCACACGTGCAGCCCTCCCCCTGTGCCTCCCTAAAGCAGCCAGCACAGCGTTTTTCGTGGTGTTTGAAAAGGCGGGCGGTGCCACCCGGCAATCTTGGCCCCCTTTGTCTCGCTCATCTCCTCAGCAGCGCTGCCGGGGCCGCCCGCCACGGGCAGGCGATGGAGCAGCCCGCTGCGGGAGCAGGAACCATGAATTATCCCCCCGTTTAAGTAGGAGGGAAGGAAGTCATTAGCGAATTCATTTGTCTAACTTGTTCTTCTCAGAGTCATCGCTCCAAGAGAGTAAAGTTCCCGATGCTGGTGCAAAGCTGCAGGCGCTGGCTGGGGCTGGCTGCCGTGCTGTGGGGCACAGATGCTCACGCAGACCTGTGTTTGGGGAGAAAAGAGGGTTTTTCCCTGCAATCCGGTCTGCACTTCCCAGGCTGTCCGTCACAGCCCCTGTGTGTGTTCACCCACCCACCCACCGTGAGCTGGACCAGGCGTGGGCACCCCGAGGGTGCTGTGAACCACAGCAGGGGAACGTTGCCAGCTGTGCTGCACTTCATCCACCGTGTTCCGAGGCGAAATCTGTTAATTTGCCTCTGAGTGGAGAGAAAGACACTGCCCCAGCTACACTTGCCAAGGAGGAGTGAAAATTGTCTCTTCAGTAGAAGTAGGTTGTCATTACCCATTTTCCTTTCATACGGGAGAAGCAGAAGTGTTACTTGGAGCTTGTGAAGCACAGAAGAGTATAATGCAATTTCTGCCTCCTTGTAGCATCGTCCTTTCTTTTTTCAGACCAGTGCTGACAGGGAATAGGATTCTGGAAAGCACCCCGGGGATTTTATACACTGAGCAGCTCTCTTGAGACTTGCATTCCCTTCAGAAAGCATCCCCCACTGCCCCAAACTCCTCTAATGGTCTAAACCAGATTGTCTAGCAAGGCACAGCTCCACAGCTGGACCCCCAGAAAGAGAATCACGAGGCAGGAGAGCAGGAGGGGAGGGCTGAGATGGGGAAAAGCTGGATGGGATTTCATGGGCCCATTCTGCAAGCCCAGAAGAGCCATCCAGGCCCCCAGAGCCTCCCTGCTGTGGGGGCTGCCTGCCTGGAGATGTCAGCCAGCTTGGCAGCCACAGCTTGCTTTTCCAGGGAGGCGTGCTGCCTCTGTCCCCAGAGTCCTTCCCCAAGGAGAAGAGGCAGAGCCCCCCTCACATCCCCAGCTCCAGGAGCTCGGTGGTCTCAGCCAGTCCCGGGCCCCAGCGAGGGAGGGAGGGAGCTGAAAATGGAATAACTGAGGTTCTCGTTAATAGGCCCTTTGGGGCAAATCAGAGTGAAATTTCACTGAATGATCAGTGTTTTCATATATATACATATATATATATACGTATGAGACGTTTATTTTAAAACGCTTTGGTTGCAATGGAAAGGGGATGTGAATCTGTTTGGGTTATCACTAATAAAAATATAGCAATATAAAAGTATAAAGATATCACTTAAGAAAATATAAAAGGAAAATAAAGAAAAAGAAAGAAAGGATAAGAGTAGACAGTGGAAAGATCTCAGCACCTGGGGATCCGGCGACAAGACTTGATTGTTGCAATTTAGATGTCTGTTGTTTGAAGTGATGGTCTCAGCCTTGATCTGTTGGGGGTGGGAAAAGCCCACAAAACCTGGAGTTCAAAGTGTTGGTATAGGCTCAGGTTCGGGTGGGAACGCCCAGGTGCCTCCCCGGGTGGAAGTTTTACACTGAGTGCTGCAACACCGGGGGTCTTGCGCAGTCCTCTGGTGGAAGGCCCCAGAAATGAGTCTGCAGGCACTCGGGGGGTCTTTGATGATTTATTATCCCTTTTAAGACATGACAGCTGCTTCTCATGCCAACGTAGCCGAGTCAGTTCTGCCCCCTCAGCAGGGATGGAAACCCTCAGGCCCACGCGTGAATGTCCTGATAGCTTCCCGGGCAGGCAGAGTTTTACACCTGAGCCAGTTGTGCAAGGGAGGACACACTGCCCTGATGAAAAAGCATTATCCCACCTCGTAGGATCTGCTCCTTATCAGCCTTTTCTGTTATCTGGCTCCACACCCAGCTTGTTGCCAAACAAAGGTTGGTTTGTCGTGGTCACTGTGCAGTGGTGGGTGCTCGCCCCCTCTGAACCTGGGCTGCTCTCATGCAAATCAGAAGTTTAGCTACCACACCCCCAAAACCTTCCCTCCTTCCCTTTGGCTGTGGGCTGCAAACCTGGCACCTGATGCTTTGCAAATGGTGCATTGTTTGAGCCAATAACCTTCAACATTTCAGTCTCTCACAGAGCTGCTCCCCAAAGCTCACATCTTGTGTAGTATTTGTCTGGCCAGGCTGCTCTCATGCAGTTTCTTCCCTTTTCAAGCCAAACATCGCTAATCAGCTTCTTCAAGCTCCAACATATGTCCTATAAATATCCCTTGTGGAAGCAAAATCTGTCTCGTGTGTGTATGCAAGACAAAAGAAAAAATTAGAAAGCGTGAAGCCCTGACTTAGCAGCCCGGCAGCAGAACTGCGCTAACGCCTCGGATCTTAATGAAAGCAGGGAACATGCCTTCCCCCTCCACACCCCTCCTCCAGCCCCAGAGCGAGCCAAAGCCCCGAAATCTCCACCCCTGATAGCCCCAGAGCTTGCCCAGGTTCTGGTCCTCGCCCTTAAGTGCCTGCAGGTCCCTTAGGAGCCACCCGCAGGCTGCTGCGGACTGGATGGGGATGGAGCTGGGGAACGCTTTGTCCTTGGAGCTGAGCAGGGAGCTCAGTGCTTCCTCTTCTTTTTGGTATTCAGGAACAGCCCCGAGGTTCTCCTCCGCCTCTTATTTCCAGCGCTGGCTTAAGAAATTTATGACCCCCTGGTTGAGCTGAGGGCAGTGTGGGATGCCACGATCCTCAGCGTGCCCGTGTGTGGGGCGGGATGGGGACACGCTCCTCATGTGAGATATCTCCAGGTACAAGAATGCTGAAGGCAGGTCCAGGACTGTGTTGATGAAACTGCTCTGGCTCTGCCACTCTTCCAGCACGGATGATAGCAGCGAGGGCTGATAGGAGCGAGGGCTGATAGGAATGAGCTCAAATCAATCATCTGTCAACTCACTGGCTTCCCTGGCCAGGCTGCAAAGCCCTGACTGAAGCAGGACCCCGAGAACAGATGAGTGAGCATCTTAATCACCTTCAGCACAGGCAGCAGGAATCCACCTGCCCACCCTGAGTGTCGTCCTCAGGTACCTTTTGTTTTGATGGAGGCACAGGCGGCGCTTGGCTGGATTAATCTCTGGAATGTGGGCTGCAGAGATGGGGGTGTCAGGCAGGGAGCTTAGAGCCCAGGGGGGTCAAGCAGGGTCTGGAGACCCCAAGCAGATCAGACAGGGGCTGGAGAGCCCAGGGGGATCAGACACGGGGTGGAGAGACCAGGAGCACTGGCTGGGGTCAAAAGCAGGTGCTTAAGAAACGGCACTTGCGGGAGCCTGGGAACGGTGCTTTCACCAGCAGGAGAGGTACCTGCCTTTGTTACCTCTGCTGAGAAATCCTCGGCATCTTTAGAAAGGTGACAGTGGCCTCAGCATTGCCATGGTTTCCCCAGGTTTTCCATTGAGCTGCTGCAAGGTGAAGCGAGGCGTCTCTCCTTCACGGTGGCTGTCAGCTGGGAGACGTTAACAACCCGAAAAAGTGAAGCTGAAGCAAAGGTCTCCTTTGCCCTGTGAAGGAGAGGAGCCATCACAGGCTCCTCACGGGAAAGGAAAGCTAATCCAATCCTGGTGTGCTGCAGAGGGAGAAGTAAAGAAACCTCTCCTGCTTCCTAGGACCCTTTTCTGTGCTGAATTTTGGGGTTTCACCTCGATGGGGTGCACAGTACTCACAGGCTGAGCCCTGCAGTTCCCATGCAAAGAGGTTTTTGTAAGAGCAGAGGTCTGATGCTGAGCTCAGCTTATCTCCACCTCCAGCACCAGTGTTCTCATCCTGCATTCCTGGCTGATGAACTTTCCCAGCTCCCCCTTGCTGGGAGGTGGCTCGGAGGGGGATGAAATTATAGCGCTGGGTTTCATGAACAGTGTGTGGCTCTTAAACCCTGCAAGCGTCTCTAGCAGGGCTGTTATAGATTCCCTTTGCTTTGGCTGTATTTGTCTCATCAATCTCAGTGATGTTGACAATTGGGCACGGTTTAATTCTGCAAATCTGAGGAATGATCAGGCCAATTTAGTTCACATTTAAAGCATTTGTGTTCACATGCTGGAAAGCCTTTTTTCTTCCTTGCTCCTTGCCCAAGGCCCTTATTATCTGCTGGTGCTATTTATCAATGCACAGCAGGTATATTACAAGAAGGTCTCTTTCGTAAAGCGATACAAAATAATCATTCCTGTTCCTCGTCTGCTCAGCAAGAAAAGTGAGCCTGGCTCTCCCGCCTGTCAGCACTCCCGAGCCGCAGCATTTTTATATTACTGCGGGAGAAGTGATTTAACTCAATAAGCTTCCCTCATAAATAGCAATAGTTTGATAAAATAAAAGGAGCGTGTCAATGAACACGGTGTTCCCCTTCAGATGAGTGGCTTTGCATCCTGCCCTGTGTGTGGGACACTGCAGGAGCCCCCAGCAGCCACAGAACTCAGCCCCTCTCCAGCTCTGAGCTGCACTGGGGTGTGCCTGGGACTGGGCAACCTTCTATCAAGCTGGAGATGTCTTATTGGGGCAGAAAACTTCCATTTTTGCTCCTGAAGCGCATGAAATGAAGGATCAGCCTTTAATAATGGCTCATGCTTCTGAAAAAGACCCTGGTCCTCCCCCCCACACATACTGTGGCTCCTCATCCCCTCCCCACTACCGATTTGTCTGGGTTTAGCCGGTTTTATCCCATTTCACTGACACAATTGCACAGATTTGCACTGGATGCTGCCGCTTCACAGCGGCGACTGGAGCTGTCTGAGCCGGGCGCTTCTTCCTCTGGCATGTAATTAAATCCCTGGTGAAGTGGCTGGGAATGTCTGCACACCTGGAAAGCACTGTGGAAAGCACAGTTAGGAAGGAAGATCAGGTGGTCCTGGCAGCTGGAGAGAAGCAAATTATGTGGAGAGCGAAGAATGCTGACTTGCGTGCCCTGGAACCAGGCTGGCTCCCCGGGATGGGATCTGTGAGAGCCCTGGAGGAGCCAGAGCCCAAGCTCTGCCCTTGGAACGCCGGCCTCTGCAGAGCAAAGGGGTGATTTAACATGCTGCCACTCCTTGAGCACCGGGACCGTGCGTTTGTTTGGCTTTCTCCTCCCCCAGGGACTCAGGTGTAATATCACCTTCCCATTAATTTATATGAGAACATTTCCAAATAGTAAACTGCCAATAAATTAGTAATGCTGATCTATAAAAGGGGAAAAATGGCCTGTTGTGAGTTTATAGCCCTGTGGAAAAGACATTAAACAGAGGCTTCCTAAGCACGAGCACTGCGAGGAGCTGGGGGGGAGAACTCCGGGCTGAGACCCGCCTGGACGCGTTTTGTCTGGCTGGTTTTTAAACCTGCTTCCTGCAGCATCTCTTTGTGAGAGCCAGGCAGGGAAAAAGGCACGAAAGGACTCCCAGTGACCAATCCGAAGGTGATGAAAAATGAATGAGAGGATGATGCAGCCTGGAGAGAACAAACAAACTACCCGGAGCAAATAGTTTATTTTAAGATGCTAACAAATTTGCTCCGGAGGCCTGTGGAAAAAAGTCCGGTACCACACAGCCAACCTTTCCCTTATTTATAGAATAATTGTGATGATTGATTAGCTGGGATCAGAACTATATTTACGGCATGGAAGTTTTCAGCAATATTTCAAGTAATTTACCTCCTCACACAACTCCCTGGCGCTGTCATCCCAGCTTCACTTTTTCTCCCTGTGAAGCCTGCTTGCGCCAGGATTTATGGCTTTGTTTGTGGGAAGAGAAGGTGTCTTGCTCCAGAGAACAGCAGCAAAACAAGAGAGGGCTGATAGGAGCCTGGTGCCACAGCCCCCCAACAGCTCCCTGTGCTGGCGAGGGTGGCCCTGCCTGGCTCCCACGGTGGGCAGTGTCCCTTGGCATGTCACTGTTTCTGCTGGCACTGTCCCCTGGCAGAAGGACACGGCTTCTCCTCAGTCCCCCGCTGCTCTCTCCAGAGCACTGCGAGGCACTGGGTGTTCCAGCAGCATCCTGAGCACCCCGCGAGGCTCCCGGGCTCCTTTGCTCCTACACCCACCAGGCGCTGTGGATGGAGAGGTGACAGCCACCATCCCATCCTCTGCAGGGCTCCGGGGAGCCTGGCTCGCTGTCTCCGAAACAGCCAGGGAAAACCTCTGCACATCCTCCTGCCCCTCATCCACCCGGGTCCTCCCTGCTCCTGCCGCTGGATCCACCTGCTGATTTCAACACAGGGAGGAAGGAAACACTCCTGGGAGAAAAACAAATGAAACGAGTTTGGGAGAAAAGTCAAAATATTTGGGCTATTCCACAAACAAAGCACTTAACACCTTTTTTTTTTCTTTTTCTTTTTTTTTTTTTATGCCACAGCTGCGGCTGTTTTCCAGGTGAGCAGCAGCGAGGGAAGGAAAGCAGCGGGGAGGACAGGGCAGGGCAGGGGGCTCGGGTTCCCCATGGTTGCCTCCAAAGGGATGCCCACTTGCTCCTGGAGTCAGTGTCAGAGGCTGCGATGCGCTGGCGAGCCTGGGCTGAGGCTGCAGACAGACAGACAGAGACAGACAGATGGGCAGGCACAGGATCTGTTCATCAGCCTGGAGATGCCCATGGCAGCTCCTGCCTCTTCCCTGCTGCTTTCCGCTGCCTCCAGCCTGAGCCGCACAGTTTTATTTAAGCCCTTCTCCACTCCCGCCTTGTCTCCATTTCTTTATCTCACAATAAAAGTAAGCTGTTATTTCCCTTGTGTTCCAACTGCCCTCATTCATCCCCTGGTACCCGCAGGGCCAGCAGCCAGAGACTGTGCCAGCACTTGAATACTGAGGGGAAAAAAGACATCCTACAGGCTGGAGGCCCTTAGAAGTGAGGGAAGCTCGATGCTGCTGGAAATAGAAGCTGCTGCAGCCAAGGTCCTGCTGCAGACCAACTGATCCCCATTAGGTCATGTTAGCTTCCCCGCATGGCCTCAGGACTGGCTCATGGCACAAACATCCCCTCCTGCTGCCAGGCTTCTCTGGGCTTTTCTCCCAGCCAGGACCTGCCATGACCTGTCTAGGAAGGTTTAACGCTGCTTTTAAAAGGCGGTGGCATTTCACCACCCGAAACACTGGATTTATCGCAAAGCTGGGATCTCAAACTTCATAAAAGGGGATTAACCCGCCCCTCCAGCAGCTCAGCCACCACCAGGCAATGTCAGCTCCCTCCTTCCAAGGGCGTGGACCTGGGCAAGGAGGCAAGAGGCAATTAGCCATGGTTAATTGGCCGCTGAGCCCCTCTCCTACTCCTTAAAAACCTGCTGTGGGAAACAGCTTACGAGGGGTTTTTTTTGCACCTTCTTAGAGGAGCATGAATTTCGTGTGCCCAGGACCAGACATTACCAGCATCAGTGATCCAGGACCAGGAACAGCTCCATTACGGTTTGGGAATTAGATGTACCTGGGAGCAGCCAGAATATCACTTGGTTCATTTGTTAACAAAACATCTATAAACAGAAACCTCAAGCAAGCCCGTTCTCAGGGCCCCAGAAGACAGAAAGAAGGATGGCCCTCGTCCCAGCAGCATTTGTTTTCATTAGGTGGGTGGAAGGGCCCTGATGGAACCAGGGACCTTGATTGTCGGGTGACCTTGTTGAATCGGGAAAAGTCGGAAGCTTTCAAGCCAGAATTAGAAAACCAGCTTGATTAAAAAGAAATAAAACCCAAACTAAGCCTACACTTCCACACGCCTCAGCATCTTGCCTGTGTCAGCAACTGTCCAAACTCTGGCTTTCCCCCAAAGCCCACCTGCAGAAGAAGCCTTGGTATTGTGTGAAAAAGGCCTTGCCAAACCAGGGAACTTTTGGAAGTCCCTGCACAGCTGGAGACCTGGACACTGGAGCTTCCTTTATAAGGGGCAACCCATGGAGAGAAATGTTTAATTCCTTAGGCTTATTTGATTTGTGTTTGGTCCCAAGGCACCAAAATTAAAGGAATTTGCTCACTAAAACGATTTGGAAATTTATGACTTTTTATATGGAGCTTTCCCACAGCATTTCCTTGACATCCATCTTTCCATCTGCTTTTCCCAGAAGCAGAACCTTCCCAGCCTCTTCCTGGAGTTACAGATCTTTCTCCAGCCCTAAACCACCCAGAAACATTTGCTGCATGGACGCCAGCCCTGCGAAGGGAGCTGGTGGATGCTCCTGCTCCTCGGCAGGGTGATGGGGACTTCTCAGGAGCTGTTTGGGGTCTGAGTGTCCGTCCCTGGCCGGTGGCAGGGGCAGCCTGAGGAGCAGGGGATGGGGGTGGGCACAGCAGAGCGTGGCCTTGCTGCCAGCCCACTGCTCTCCTCACTCGCTCAGCTCTGATAGAGTCTGTCAGTACATCCTCCAAAACTTCTTGCAATTGGAGTTGTTCAAGGCGATTTAAATGACTTTTCAGAATAGGTAAAGCAGCCCCCAGCACTTTTGCCTCTTTGGTATCAGTCCTCTTCCCTGATACCTTCAAGGTCGCGGCTCCTGTCCCCCTGTCCCCATTAGACCTGTCTAATTATGACTCCAGGCTTATGTGCTCTTTGACTAGTCCGGCTTATCCACCGATGCTTGCTCTGCCATGGCTCCTAATCGTTACCTCAAGTGGCTCCTGGAGGAGCCTGGAACACCCTGCTGTGGTTGCAGGCAGGATCCTAATCCAGGCAAGACGCAGGGAGCAGGGAGCAGCTTTTCTTAGAACCAGAGGAAAACTTAAGTTGGAAAAGACCTTTTAGGATCATCGAATCCATCCGGTTTTGCTCAGGCCGAGAGGATGTGCATGGTGCAGAGTGATGAGTGACCTCCAAAGGATCTGCATGCAGGGCATGGGGTGGTGGGGGCGTGGGGTGATGAGGGCACAGAGCCTGCTGCTCGTCCTCTCTCTGTATCTCTGGGACACTTCCCTCCTTCTCTCCGCGGGAAAATCACTGAGAAACATTCCCTTTTCCCCATTTCTCTGGGTCCAGGCTGCAGCACTGGCCCTGAGCATCCTCGTAGAGTGGCTGCTCCTCCTGCTCTGGCTCCTGCAGGATCCATCCCCTTCGTCATGGGCATCAGCAGTCCCTGAAAGCGGCCCTGAGCTGCTCGGAGCCCTGTCCTTCCTTGCAGCAGCTCCAGGGCTGTGCACAGCGAGAGAAAAGGTGCCTCACCGGAGGCTCTGCCATCTCGTCCCTCTGATGCTGGAGATTGTTTTGATAAGCTCCTTGTTTCCCAGGCACAGAGCACAGAACTATTTTTCTTGCACTGAGCAGACAAGATGTTGAAATGTTTTTTCCTGTGATAACTGAAAGTGGAAGGAATCCTGCCTGCGATTCTTGTCAAGTCGAGGGATCTCTTTGTAGTTCAGTGAATCATTTCATCCCCAATGTTAATTTAAAAGCAAACAAACAGAGCTGAATGCATTTGATAGTAGAATTATTTCCAGTACATTTCAGGTTTTGTTGCTGTGTGTTGTAAAACGCCACGGCACGAGCACTGCGTGGTGGAACCAGGGGACTGGAGGCTGGGCTGTGCCCCACTGCACCCCACTGAGTCCCACTGCACCCCACTGAGCCCCACTGCATCCCACTGAGTCCCACTGAGCCCCACTGAGCCCACTGCATCCCACTGCACCCCCATCATGCCCGTGCTGGGAGAGCAGAGCACCCACCGCTCCCCAGGAGCATCCCAGGTGCATCCTCTGGGAAAGGCTCTCATCCCTGGCACAGCCACAGCAGCAAACCAGGAGTTAAAAACTCCCCTTGAAAACAGGAGCTGCAAACCATCAGCCTCGTTCCACCTCAAAAGAGCAAGAATGAATCGGAAAAGGGCAAAGTGCGTGAAAGGCTGAATTGTAATAAAAACGGTGTTTAAATGTGCCACCGAGAATTAATCGCTCCTTTCTTTGGAGCTTCCCCTTTGAGGGCTATTCCTAGGAATTTGTGGGAGGAAGCAGGAGCAAGGAATCAGTTTTATTTTGCATGTAGGCTGTATCAGGTGTGGAACTGCCCTGGTTTAGAGGCACGTGATGGCAGAGGGGCAGCCGGGGTGCTCAGCTCCTGCTTGGGGGCTCTCGGAAGGGACAGGTAGTCCTGGAGGGCAATTTTGGCTGGTGGCCCCAGTGACTCCTCTGCAGTGATGGAGACTTTCCCACCTGTTTCCATAGTGGCAGGGTCCAGGTCAGAAGTGCCCCGGTGCTGGGAGAGCAGGAGGTGGCTGCAGTGCCAGCCCAGCACCACGGGGACCCGGCTGTCCCCCAGGCTCAATAACTGCCTGGAATTGGGAATGCTTGTCCCTGCTGAGCCAAGGACCGGCAATGACGCTTCCCAGCGAGAGGCAAAGTGCTCCATCTGCTCGGCGCATCCCGAAGGAGCCAGCGGTGACTTTTTGGCTGCCTGGAGGAGCAGCAGGCACAGAGGGACCCCACGGTGCCACGCTGGGTCCCAGCCACCCCCGGCAGAGCTGCAGGGTGGGCAGCGAGGTGGGCGACAGCAGAGAGCGCAGGGACCCGATGCTTTTCTCCCTCCCCATCACTTCACCTCCTCTTCCCACTCTGTTCCCTGAGTTTTCCACAGTGCCCACCGGCCACTTGCTCTGTTGTGGCAGTGACACACACGGGATCAGTGGGAGGATCAGCATCAGCAGATCTTTGTCACCAAACTCCCGCTCGCTGCAAGCCCAGGGAGCCTCACCTTTTCAGACACACAAAATCGATGCTGTCCTACATCCCAAAACCTTTAAACATCAGACAGGCAATTTGTCTTCGCTGACGGTGGCTGAGCATTGAAAGGAGCTCAGCCAGATTAAATAAACCAGCAATAGCAATTTGAGGTGATTTTCATCATATTAATAGGTTTCCTGCCCATGGCAAAAAGGGAGTCAAGGACATGGGCCTGGATCTGCCCCACAATGGCATCGCTTTTCTGGGGAGAAGCTGGTTTTGGTGATTATTGCAAGAGAGTGGGAGTGATGGGGGAAGAGTCAGTGATGGCTCTGGGCACACACAACAACGCTGGGTCCTGCCTATGGGATGACACGGCTGGGTGGGGACACGGTGTGGCCTCTGTGGGCTGCTCCTCTCCTCAGCCAACGAGCCAACGGGAGAAGAAGTATTTGACACTTGGCTTTTTTCCCTCCTTTTCATCAAGAAGTAAATAGAGTCAGAGCTTTATGAGTCTGTTTGAGTGTCTCAGTGCTAAATGCTGCTCAATATCTTCCAAGAGGTTTGGGTAAGGGAGCTCTGTGATTATGCACACAGCACACCTCCCTCCTTCTCCTCCGAACTGGAGGGAAAGGCAGGGAGGAGCTGAAAGTCTGGGTAGTCCTTAGAAACGGAAAGCAAATTTGAGATAACACGAAAAACATCGTTTGACATATCTGAAAGCCTTTTGTAAGCACTTTCCAGGAATATTTTATGGCCTCAGCTTCATTAGTAGCTGTACCTGCAGGAAAGCACCTCTCAGCGTGCGCGCTCGGTGTTCAGCGCTTGCAAATGTTGTTTTACAGATTCTGTTGTAAAACACACAACGTGCGCTGCGAGATAACTCCCATCAAGAGTGGGAAGAGCTGCATGTGGCTTGTGGGATTCCCCAGCTTCACCAGGCTGAGAAACCCCTCGAAATTCCCTGCCTCACAACTGGGTTTGTTTGCAGAAGGGATGTTGCTGTAGCTCTGCAGAGTGGCATTTGCACGGAGCAAGGGGCAGCTCAGTGGTTCTGGGGGAGGAAAAGGTGCTCTCCTATGTGCCACCAGCCCCGTGCACGCAGTATGGATCACGATGCTTCCAGCAGAAATTCGGGAATAACTGTGGGTCCATCTGATAACAACCCTGGCTTCTCACCAGTGACTCATGAAGAGCAAGAGAAACAAAACTCACCAAATATGTGACTGCTCGCAGGGGTTTAATTGAAGCCATGTTCCAGCAGAGGCTGCCTGGGGCTGTGTGGCATGATAATGGGAGGCCGGTGGTCCCTCTGCCCGGTGAGGATCTGGGTCCCAGCCCTTCCCCAGCTCGCTGGGCAATTTGTCCTCAAGGTTTCCCTGCTTCAGCACATTGCCGAGAGAGACAGTGACAGATACAGGAGAAGAGCTCCACATAACCTCGATTACCCAAGGATAATGAGGCCCAGTGCACCCACATGCTATCAGTAATATTTGTATCTATTCAGCTTTTTCAGCGCTAAAGGTAACCATTTATATCCATTAAAAGCAGACAACTGGATGGCAAGCGGAGCTCAGCTCTGGCTGCCTCTTGATGGGCAGCATCTATCACACCTCGTGTCCTCGGAGATCTCCTCCACGGCTCCTGGTGGCGCCGGGCTCTGCCAATGTCACAATGCCCTGGAGAGCTGCTGTGACACGCCAGCTTTGAGGCCATCCCACTGCCCGTTTGTGAGCATCCCCGTCCTGCCCAGCTCACGCCCTGCGTGGTGCCCAGTGGAGTCATCACTGTCCCACCTGGCTGTGATTGCCACACTTAAATTCCCTTCAAGCCTCACAAGACGATGCCAGGATGATCCCTGCCCCGTGCCATCCCCACAGCGGCCATCACTTCTCTGTCACCTCTTGCCAAGCTCTCTCACTGTGGAGCCACCACCGGATCTGTGGCCCTCACTGGGCTGTGTCCCCATGGATGCTGCGTGGTCCTGCTCCTGCTTAGCACCTTTCCAGCTCCTTCCCATGGTGGCATTCCAACATGGCACCAAGCAATCCTTTCCTTTGCCTTCACAGTTTCTATCTCAGCACTATAACCCTTGATTTGCTACTTTTAATTAGAGGGGAAACATGGTTAAGTAGAGTAATCTTCCCAACAAACTCCTGTTTGATGGCTGTATCACACTGAATTGGGTCAGATGGTTTGTAGTTAGACCCCTCCAACACCTGTGCAGATTGGGCCTGGCTAGAAAAAAATACTGGATTTCCTCCCATATTCATTTAACTGGATGAAGAAGTAACTTTTTTTTAGCCTATGAAAATAGAACATTACATGTATTGGTGCTAATTCCTTTTGTTAATTGAAGATGGTGTAAGAAGGAACAAACAGAACTCAAACAATGCAGGACGCTGCAGTTTCCTCAACAAATAGAGAACTTGGTGATGAAAACAGACCATGAAATCTTCAGCCCAGGTACACGCTAACACTTTTGTTTTTTCCTGGAGGTCACTGAATGTTTGATCAGCCCTTTTAGACTGCCCTCCGGATGCGATACACAACTGCCCTCAGGTAAATATTTGGCCAGTGGACGGCGTTATCTTCCCCTTTGCAAGTCTCTTATCTGTCCTGGTGCAGCCCGAGCCACTGGCTCCCGCCCCCCATCCCGACTGCCGTGTCGGCGGCGGTGGAAGCGCTGGCAGTGGTGGAGCTGGGGGCATGGCAATAACAGCCGTACATCCGAAAGTGATATTGCTTTCCTCCCGCAGAAGGTAATTGCTTCTGCAGGAGAAATTAAGCATCATAATGAAACGACCACAAAAAGAGGCCCCTCGCTCACTCCCTGGATCACAGATATCGCAGATGTTGCACCCAGCCCAGCGGGGCACAAGTGCAGCAGCAGCGACTCTGCCAACACCTTTGTGGCTCCAGTGCATTCGTGGAGGGTTTGGATGGAACCACGCCATAAATTTGCCCCTTTCTGCCTTCACAAGCTTCTCAGCTTTCACCTACTTTCCAGGGTCTTGGCTGCCTTTTGCTTGGCTTTATTTCCATGCCTCGAAAGCGTGTGAGGGGCTCAGCAGCCCTGAGTGTGGCTTTAAAGCCTGCGCCGAGTCTCCCAAACCTGGGAAGGGAGGAGACATCCTTTTCTAGAGAAGCCACACATACCTGAGCCTCGGTTTTGCAATGCAGCAGGACAGACCACTTTACCAAAATGGGCAAAAGCACAGAAGGTGTACGAAGGCTGTTTTATCAGCTGGAGCCCTGCAGCAATCCGAACTGGGACAGGGCTGGCTGTGGGAGCCAGTGCTCTGCAAACCTTGCCTTCCCTTTTTCTCCTTCCCTTCCAAAGGGCACGAAGTCCTGCCCAAAGAATCTTCCTATTGTTCCCAGCTTGCATTTTCTTCCTGAACCTGTCACTCCTGCTGGGATGCTGCTGCAATCATTGCCAATGCATCAGCCCCTACCTCACCAGGTCCGAGGAGATGAGTTTTGTTCTCTCCAGAGGCGCCCTCGAGGAAGGGCCGACAGCCCCTCTGCTTCTGGGAGTCTGCTCGAGCAGCACCTCGCCCATTCATTATCTCCTTGGACACTACGAGAGAATCTGTCCACTTAAAACAGGATTATTTCTGGGTGGCGAACTGCAAAGTTAATTTGGCTCTAATCCCTTTAAACAGAACCAGTAATTGGAGTGATAATGACTCTCCTGGAGGGCTCTCCTTACCAGGGCACGGGAAGGTCTGCGGGCAGATGGGCCTGACCTCCCGCCTGGCACAGCAGGGACAGCACGGGCACGGCACTGGGGAGGGCACCAGGACGAGCAAATCCCCTCCACGAAGGGCCACAGCACTGGGTCAGGGTCCCCAAGCACCCCTGGAGCAGCGGGACCCTCCCGCCTGCCCCGTGTCCCTGCTTCCAGAGAAAGAGCCAGAGAATAAACAGCTTTAATCGTACAATCCCCACTTCCTATTGCTAATAATATTATCATCATGATATTAAGCCAGTTAATTCTTTCTCTCAATTTATTTGCTTTTGTTTTTGTACTCCCATGTTGTAATTTTCAATTTAATTAGTTTCAGTATTTCTGAGGGCAATAGGTCTTGGTTTATCTTTGCAGCTAATAGTCCTAATTGTTTACCCTTTCTCTGGCAATATCTCATTAACTTTATGGGCCATCATTTCCATGGCACCTCCAGAATTAATTCCCTCACTCTTTGAACCATCTTCCTAAAATCTTCATGGCTTTTTGCTTCCCTCATCCTGCCTGACCTTGCCCATCCTTGCTGGCTGCTCTCGTGGCTCAGCACTGCTGTGTCCCACCAAGCCCGAGGGCAGCGGGTGGAGGATGGACCTCCCTGTACAGGGAAACCTCTGGCTCCTACTCCGACCTTGGGCAGAGCCCTGCATCTGCCACCTGGTCACTGTGGTCAGCTCTCCTCTCTTTGTGTTGTCCCACAAGTGCTCCCGCTCCTCTAGACTGGTTTTGGTCATTGTTTCTATCTTTAACAGTCTGGGGCCACATATCTTGCTGATGGAGGGGTCTGGATGTTCCCCTCAGCTCCAGCGACTGCAAAATTTTTTCCCTCTCTCAAGCACAGGAAAAGCTGTTGGGGAACCGAGGCATTCCATCCCTTTGAGGCAGCTGATGAGGTGCAGGATCATCAGCCCTCCGCCAGCCCCTCCAGCGAGCTCGATGTTGGGATTTGGGAGAGGTGGCTGTGCCATTAGGCACCCCTCGCTCTGGGTACACAGAGGGCAGAGCTCACAGACAGCTTCCCTACCTCAGCTCCTGCCATCAGACCCCATTAATCACACTCCTAACGACTTTGTGTTCACAGATGAGATGTTTTTGGCCGCAGAGGCGAGCCGCAGATGATATCTCCCATTGATTGTTCCACCCCGCTTTAATGATTTGTACCAGGAAATGGGTCTGAATTTTCAGCTTAAATCATGCTTGGAGGGTGGGCTTGGAACCTGGAGGGACCCATTTGGCTGTAATGATTGCAATGGCATGGGAGTTTTTCCCTGGATGTTCCCAGTTCCATGGTCAGCTTCCCCCTCGGGTCTGGTCCCGCTGGTGTCAGAGGGCAGCACACCCTGAGCCCCACATCTGCCCACCCTGCTGGAGGGGCAGAGCAGCGTGGGCTTGCCCGGCTGTGGGAGGATGCCAGGAATCTCCCGGGGTTGCAGCTGCCTGCTCAGCACTGGAACATGATTTCCCATTAAGCAGACAGGGAGGGATCTGCTGGTGGCCGCTGCGAGGGCACCTGAATTATTGATTGGAACACGGCTCCAGCCGAGGCACTGAAGGCAGCGGCTCCTTCCCAGCAAACCTCACCCAGCTTGTGGCAAATCCACTGGCCAAGCCCCCCAAGTGCTGCCTGTTCTGCACAGCCCAGGCTGCACGGGGAGAGCTCACCAAGGGCAAAGGCCGTGGCAGGGAAAAGACAGCTGGAATCGTCCCCGGCAATCACAGGCGTTTGGATAAATGGCTTTGAGGAGCAGCTGAGGGAAGGAGAGCATTCCTAAAGCTCCTCAGTCTGTTACAAGAGGATTTTGCTGGGGCTGAGGCTGGCGCTGGCGTGCAAAGTGCACGGGGGCGAACAAACACACGTTCGTGCAACATATGGAGAGACACACATGAAGTACAAACCAGCCATATGGGCACACGCTGCTGCCAAATTCACTTCTCCCATGCTTTCATTTGGTTATTTTTCATCTTCCATGGGCTGCTCCGAAAGTGCTGGGTCTCCATCCTGCACATCCCAGGCCCAGCACTAACTCCCACCTCGCTTTCCGTAGGCCAATCTGAGCATTTTCTGGATGCTTCCATTCCTTAAATTTCGTTGTGTTTGTCTGCCAGATTGCACAGGGTTTCAAAAAAGGCTTCTCGAGGGCTGGTGGGTGGGCAGGCAGATCTGATCCAAACTGGGAGAGGTGGTGGTGCTGGGAAGGCACATGGAGAGCAAGCCAGATGTGGCAGCAGAGGCTGCTGGAAGGGAGCCCATGGCAAGTGGTAGCATTTCTCTAACCCCATATTGACTTTGGCTTCCAGAATCAATTTTCTTTATTAGCTGATGAATCTCCTCAAAAGACTTTCTGTACTGAATCTAGATAAATTATTTAACCAGTAAATTCTTTCCGCTCTAGCACTGCTCCAGCACTGGGATTTCATGGGGAAGAGTAGCAGAGAGGCGTGAAGGGCCAAGGTCACTGCCAGCAGAACAGCAGAGCAGGAACAGGTTTGCTAATAACGACCAGTTGAGAGTGACTGTAAAACAGGCTATTAATAAGAAACAGGTTTTCGACAAAATGCTGGGATTAGCAGTGACTACAAGCAGCAAGTCATGGGAGACTATAGCCTTAATTATTCATGCAAGCAAATTGCTGCGGATGGAGGGAGAGCACAGTGCTGATGTGGGCAGGAGCAGGCAGCGGACGTGAGGCGGGTTGTCACCTGCCCTGGATGAGCTGCACCCGTGGGAAGAGATGCTTCAGCCTCCACGGGGACACGGGGACGTTCAACACCCATGTGGTGTCAGGAGTGCTGCATGTGGGAGGATGGGCTCCACGGATTTTGGGACCCCGACTGCCCACTTGGGCATTGTGGTTGCAGCACTGTGAGCACCTGGATAGCCACCTGGAGAGCACAGGTGAGGCCTGGAATGGGAAGGGTGCTGTCCTGCCTCCCGCAAGGCCTGCTGTGGGTGTCTCATTTGCTGTGTAAAAAATCAGGCTTCATGCTCTTGTCAGGGCCGGGCAGCTTCAAGGCCAACACTAACTGACGAGCCACAGAGCAAGAAATAATTCTGCCTCCAAGAATAATGCTGGCTCACGAGGTCAGAGTATTCCAACATATTTATAGCCAGTAAAGAAAACGATTGTGTTAAACGGCAGCTGAAGTACAGGGAGGCCCAGCCAGAGCTGCTGTCTGTGGCCATTCGTTATCTTACCGGGAGCACAATTACGCAGCTCGGGATTCGCATCCCGAGGACTTCACAGCAATCCCTCTCCACTGCCACTTTGGGGCTTAAAAGGCGAATGTGTATTTCCTGCAGAATGAAGCTGCACATCCCGGGCTGACCTGGGGCTTGTGAGGCATTGGCAGGTGTAAGGAAGTGGTGGTGCTGAGCAGAGGAGTGGCGAGGTCCTGCATCTCACACATGCATCCCCCTGTGCATCCCCTCTCGTGCATCCCCCCTCGTACATCCCCCCATTTTCCGCCACCAAGCACAAACACAATGCCCAGGACGGGGCAGAGGGACTCAGAGTTCCTCACTGCCTGTCTCCTTATGGAAACCACACCGAGATGAGTTCGACCTGGTTCCAATAATCGGCTATAAATAGCAAGCTCAATTAAGGCAACCAAACAAAGGCGGTGATGGATACCTGCTCGGGAGGCCCTGGGGGACGGGGGGCAGGGAGTCTGGCTTTTGCTTGTGCAAACACCATGTTTTTATGTAAAGCTGCTGGCAGTGGGTTAGGCACAGGACGAGGACAGAGGGGACCAGGAGGCCACACACCAACCACACACACACACAGAGCCAACAGCAAAACATCCATCCCAACGGGGCTAAAGTGCTGCAATGCCTGGCCCTGAGCATCACCCACTGGGTCACATCCCAACTCCAGCTCCTCTTCCAAAGCCCCTCTCTCACCACTGGCAGTGCCTGCTGTCCCGGCCTGTGGGTCACCTGGGATCAGAGCTTTTCTGTCTGGGTCAGCAGCCTGGCAGCCCAGCTAAGGAGCACACAGGTACCAGTTCTTTGGCTCTGATCTGCAGGGAGCAGAGGCACAATGCCACCAGCCGCAGTGATGAGTGGCTGCAGAGGTGGGTGCTTGCCTGGGTCCCTCTCATCCCACCAGCACACCCTGGCCGCTCTTTAGGGGGCTTATCAGTGTTCCCATTATCCCCACAGCAGCCGGGGTTTGGAAGCACGAGGAACTTAGCGGATAAATTTGAAGTACACACAACACTCAGTGTGTACATCAACCCCAATTTATTCAGAATGAGCAGCTCAGACATGCTTGCAGCAGCTTTGAGAGCATGTTTATCAGCCAGGCTACTTGGGAGATCATTGCCATTGATTGCCATGTCATTGTCACTCCTGGGGCACAACAGGAGGCCGGGGGAGCGAGATGACATTGTCAGCAGGAACCAGCGAGGTGGGGAGATGATGTTTCCTGGGAAGGCAGGTGTGCCTGGGTCAGGCAGAGCTGCGATGCTCCCTGGTGCTCTGAGCTGCCTCATAGGGAGTGCAGACCTTCAAAAATTCTGAGTTCTGCAGAGCCAGAAATGATGGTGTGCCTGGTCAAAAGCATTTGTTTTTTATTGCTGTTTATGTATGAATTGCTGTAGTGCCACCTGCGAGGAGAACACAGGGGGGTTGAGTAAGGAGAGAAGAAAATCCCACCTGATGGCAGCAGAAACAGAGCAAACGCTCTGCAGAAAGGAGGCAGGCAAAAGGGAGCTGAGGACTGGGAAAATCTCTCTCTCGAAGGAATTAAAGAGCTCAGTCTGTTGAGCTTATTAGAAAGAGCAGGAGGCACGATTGGCCCCCTGGCATGGAAGTCACAGCCCTGCAGGGCTGCCAGGGACAGGGGAGCATGAAGAGACCCGAAGGATGGGACTCCCCAGTTCAAAACCAAGGCCTTTTCTTCCAATAGCACTAACAGGCTATCAATGATTCTGAGAGAAATGATGGGCAGTCCCATCTGAGGAGGACCATTTCAGCTCTCCTGACAGCAGAGCTGGGAGGGATTGCTCAGCCAGGAAGCAAGGAAGGCACTGGTCAGACCAAGAGGCTGTGGGTGCTGCTTAGAGCCGGAAAGGATCAGCCATCGAAAAGCCCAGAGCCCTTTAATCTTTACTCAGACTCCTCATTCCTAATCCCGACCTTCTGGGTGCAGCTGTGCATCAGCAGATCTCCAAGGACCGGATCATGCAGGTCACTCTTGTTGTCCCCTTTTCAGCAGACCAGCAGGTTGAAGCCAGCACTCAGCTGTCCAAAAATTAGGCTCTAAATAATTTGGCTGGCAGGGACATGGGGGAGGCAGGGTATCACAACCCGAGTGGGATGGTGGCCAGGGCAGCCCAGCAGCAATTCCTCGCTGGTGGAGCAGCAGGAGGAGAGACTCCTGGGAAACGAATGGAGCTGCAATTCCTCTTGGTGAAACTTGCACCAAAATGACTCGGTTTGTAGTCACCGTGGGCTCTGGCTTGTTTGCCTGTTTGCTCTTTGCTCATCGCATTTCCAGCTGCTCCTGTGTGTATTTGCACTTCGCAGGCTTTAATTGGCATGGCTGAGCAAAGCCCGTCCGCGGCCGGCGATGCTGCGGTGATAAGTAACAGGAGGCACAAATTAGAACAAATAAATCTGAATCCAATTCAATTCCTTGTGCAATCAGGAAGATCAACACGTCAAAGTAGGGGCACTATAAATTAAAAGCCGCCAAGGAGACAGTGGAAGGCGCTGCCTGGCTGCTGTGGCTGGCGTTCAAAAGGCTTTTCTTCCTCGCAGAGTGAGTGAGAGCCTGTGAGATGAACAGCGGGATCTTCCCTCCGCCACCAGGAAGGCTTTTTGCCACCAGAAAATTTCTTTCAGCAGATATGAAAAGCCTCTGCTGCAGGTCGCAGTGAAGGTGGGTTTGTGCTGCTGAGGGAGGCCCAGGGCTGGCTGCGTGGGGTGAGTGTGGCACTGGTCTCCTTCTTGCATCATCACCGGCTGGTTTTAGTCCATTCTCCTTGCAATAAACAGGTGTGCACAGGTCAGCTCTGCTGTGGAGCTCCAGAGGCTGTTGATGTTCCCCCGGGCATTGCATCCCAGGGCCTCCTGCACAGAGCAGGAGTGGATGAGGGGGGAATCTCACCCCTGACTTAGACATTAAGACTTCTCTGGTAGATTATTGCACTTCAAAGGGTGAAAATGTTGCAAAATACTGTGCAAAAAATTCAAATCACTGTATTGCAAAGGACACACAGGCAGAAAAACGTCCGGGAGGCTCATGGGCACGCTTGGTACCACGGCATTTTTCACGTCCATTTGCCTGTTACCTGGCGGTTTGATCCTGTTTGCTGCAGGGCCCAAAACAAGTGGCACATGGGGAGGAGGGGTAGAACACACCTGAGGATAAGCAGAACTGTCACTGGCTGAGAGCTGTGCCTACCTCCGAGCTATGAGCACTCCCCTGGTCATCGCTTCCGTGCCCGCCATGTGCCGTTGGCTTTTTTTACCTCTCAGCTGCCATCCGAGTTTTATTGGATTCTTGTGTTTAAAATTACAAGCAGGTCCTTGGAATTGGCATTGGCTGTTTTTAAGACGTGCTGCATCTTCGCGTGTCACGCCAGCACGAGCCAAGTACATTAGAAGCTGCTGGATAATAGGCAATTACTGCTCTTAAACAGACGAGGCATTCACGAGCGGAATGGGCTGCATCTTAAATCATCCATAAATCCTCTAATAGCGCTTCTATTAATACCTGGTTTCTGGCACATTCCTAATGATTGTATTCCTTATCAAAGCACTGGTTTTCCTCGGCTTCTGGGGAGAGGAGGTGAAGGCAGGAGCCAGTGTGGAGCTCCGTGAGGGAAGCCCAGGCAGCCCAGGCTGGCGCTGGCTGCATCAGCACAGGCAGTGGCACAGCTGTGCCACACTGGAGAGATGCCCCCAGACCAGGGGGCTGCAGGAGTGGGCAGACAGGCTGAGGGAAGCTCTGCCTCCACCCCACGGGCATCATCCTCCTTCCACAGCATTGCTGGAGTCTCCCCTTTGCCGGGTTTTCCGATGTAGGGTGCCTCAGCTCTGGCTTCCCCATGGTGCCACTGCACAGGCAGCACCTTTTGGAAGGGGATGAGGCTTTAGAGCCAACAGAATCTCCCTGGTGTTCTGGCTGCTGTCAGAGGAACCGACAGGGCACCCTGAAGTTTGGATTCTCCGCGGACATAGCTGCACTCGGCGCGTGGGACCGGCTGTAAACACCGCCCGTCCTCCCCGCTGAACCATTACACACTCCAGAGGACGAGCGCGTGCAATTCACGTCTCATTAAAGTTTTGTGAAATATCATCCTTTTCTTCTTCCCTGCGTTTTCCCCCTATTAAGCTGAAATCGTGCTTCCTTCGGAGAGTACGAGTCATTTGTTGCCATAACAACAACTCTCCATCCTGAGCGTGGCAAAGCTCCCCTCCCTGAGAAACACGCTGGCCCTGGTGTAGGCAGGACCCCTGGTCTGGGCAGGACCCCTGGCACTGCTGTGGTTCCACGGTTGCCAGGGTTCCACATGGCCATTTATGACCTGGCTCTGAGTTTTGCAGGATTTGAGCCGCCCCTGGCATCGCTGGCACAGAGCCCCACATGCAGCATGTCCTTGGCAGGAGCAGGTCAACGTCTTCACCTGCCAGCTCTGCCCCAATCACTGTGTCCCCATGGCACGAGACTCTTCATTTCTGGTGGCTTTAATTACTTTTTCAACTGCCCCAAAAGCTGACCTGACCCCAAAGGAAAAGCACGGCTCCAAGAACCTCCTTCTCCATGTGCTGCCTGTTGGAAATTCCCCATCCTGTTCCTGGATCTTTCCTGTGCCAGGGTATAACTCTGCCATGTTCATGTGAAAATTAAACATGAGAGAGGAAGCTGCTAAATTGGATTCACTTCCGTACATCAAAATAGCCCCTGGAAGCTCAGTCCATGGAAAAAGTGGGATTTTTCAGAAATGGGAGTTGTGCACAGTGCTAATGCCCCACCTTTCTGAATCTCCCTGACACCATTTGGCTTTACTAGGTCCATAAAAGAAATTAAAATACAGTTAAAATGGATTTCTTAAATGGGCTTGTAAAAGCTTTTGATGGAAGAACCACTTTATCCTTCTAACTTTTTTATGACATCTATTCCCACTTTTCCTTTCACTATGAACTTTTAATGACTTGGGATTTTTTTACAAACCAACTCATTTGTAATTCCCGGCAGACACCTTTATGCTGTGGTGTAAATCCTGTGGCAAAGCCAGACCTCAGAGACACAGTTAGGACAGATCCCTCAAGATCCTGTGCCAGGATGCCCAGGGACTGGCTTTTCAGGCTGCTCCTGCCAGGAGAGCTCGGGATCCACCACCAGGTGCCTTCCAAAGCACTAAATATTGTTATTATGATATTACCAAACTACGCCATGTGTTGCTAAAATTATATTAATGTTGATATGACAATGGTGATGATGATGGTACGAATGTTGTCCATTGCCTCCCTCCAGCTGCACCCGAGCAGAGCATCACAGAGCTGACAGGTCCTCAGAGGTGCCAGGGGCAGGAAGGGTTCAGGGCTGTTGTGCCACCCATCATCTCTCCTATCCGGGCAGGAGACACGGTCCAGCTGCTCAATGCCACAGTGCTGAAATAAAGATGATTAAGGAGATATTCCAGCCTCTTCTTTTCTCCCTCTCCTCAGTAAATGTCATGCTTCAGGGGAGTATAGCCAAGAAAAGTTCAAAGTAATAATATCAGAAATCTGCTTCTCTTTTCCTTTTGACATTTTATTGTGATATGAAATAGCAGGGGATAAAAGCTCTAATGGGGATATTTGGTTCTTTCTTTCGGAGAGCATTTGAAGCGCTGGCTGGTTATGACTCACATGGATTATGATATATGCAAATCTTTAAGGGCCTCATTCACAAAGCTGAGGCAGCCACGCCGCTCTTCCAGGGGATTTACTCAACGGGAGATAAAGCCTAGGTGACTGATGCCCAGGGTCCCCACTCTTCACCAGGCCTCTGCCACGTGTCTCCAGCTCTTTGTCCCAGCTGGGAAGGCTGGTCCTGGCAATGGTGGGGCTGTGGCTGTGCTCTCCAGCACAGCAGTGCCCACGGAGAGGGTGGATGGCTCTGTGGGGAAAACCAGTCTTCTCCCACCCTGCCTTCCACGGGAGACAGCTGCACCCAGCACCCACTTTTTCCAATTAAGGCACAAGCTGTTTCTCCATGGACCTCTTTGATGATATTTCTGTGTCAGCTTTAAACCAGATATTTCACACTCGTAAACACTGGCGAGTAACCAGGCTGTAAAATACAACTTTAATAATGTTTAGCTGGTAATGTGCAGGCAGTCTTGTTGATTGGTGTAGGGGAAACAGGGTTGATTTAAAAAATATAATAACCCCCTCGTTCCACATTGAATCCTCTCCTAATTAGAAGCCGTTATTGCTCTCCAACAAATAATCTTCCGAATGAAGTCCATTCCACAGAGAGTGATCAAAGGGTGATTTAATTAAATTTTCATGTTTAATTTTCCTTTTTCATTCCCGACTTTTTTAGTTTCCTTCTCTTGCAACTGCTGTTGGAGGAGGGAGAGGGGCAGGTGGGAGCAAAGGGGTGGCTGGGTCCTGCCCTGCTCTGGATGGGGCATCCTGCCTCTGGGTGTGCCTGGCAGCTGACATCCAGTTGGGACCTCATGGTACGAACCACCAGAGTGCGGGTTTCCTCTTCGTGGTGTCTTGGTTTTAGTTACCTGGTCCACAGCCAGCTTAAATGTAATACTTAATTTAGAGCAATAACACTTAAATTATGAATTGTCTGCTGTAAGTATAAATTATACATTTTGGAGATGAATATTCAGGTCCTAATTCAAAGCAGCAGATGTGGCATGGAAATGTTTGCAGGCAGACACGATTCCAAGCCATGATTTGGTTTGATTTTCCCCGGGAAGCCGTCCTTGGCAGACCCTCCCTGGCAGAGCTGGGAGCCCGTTCGGGGGCTCCAGGACTACTCCTTGTGACCTCAGGTTTGTCTGCTCTGTGCCTTTGGAGGGGTGGGGTTTGGTTTGGGGGACGGCACGGCCGGACACGCTGGGAGGTTGGTGGCTGTCCATGCGTGGCGATGAACCAATGCCATCGGGGACGTGAGTGTCATCGGGCTGAACACGATCAGCACCAGGTAATGGAACACCTGAGCTGGACCTGGCCGTGGCCACCCAGGAGGGACCTTGCCAGCGCTGAAGGGGCCATTCCTGGGGAGAAGCTCAGCCGTGCGCCGGCGCTCCTCCCATCGGCGCATCCCACCTCCAGTTTGCGTTCACAAGGAAACAGGAGGTTGCAGATTAAGGGAGAACACAGAGGCTCTTCTCTGGGATAAGACTCCTTTGACCCAGCCTGTGCTGCTGCTCTGGCTGAGCCGGAGCCTCCCCGCGCTGCCGCTGATGTTCCTAAAGAATTCATCAAAGTGACAAGGCTACAAAAGCTGCGCTTTACCGCTCCTCCGTTCCCTTGCCACTCACCGGAAAATAAGGGCCCTGCTGAGCTGCATATGATCCGTTTCAATTATTTTTTAATTTTCAACGTGTTAGTCAAACTCCGACATGCAGAGAAAAAGGAAAATTCATGCAAAGTACCCTTGAAAACTCCTGTTCGGGTAAAAAGCTCTTCTGCCATGAATACGCAATGGCTCCTGGAGCTACTGGTGAGTTAGTGTGCATTTACAGAAACTGCATTTACATACAAATATGATTTCAGCCAGCATTTGGAGGTGGAGAGGGATCTCCTTTCTTCCCCCAGCCACGGACTGATTCTGCTCTCACTGGTTTAGATGCTTGCATTAAGACGTCTGCTGACACGCATCTGTTTCATAAGAGCATGGATAAGGAGCGCGGTTTGCTGCCTGCAGTGTTCCTCCCCCTTTTTTCTAATCATGCAAATAATCTTTCCTCGGGGACTAACTGCTGTGTCCGTGGGCACCGGGACGTGGGTGGGAAGGAGATGTGGGTGGGATGGGGATGCAGGAGGGATGGAAATGTACGTGGGATGGAGATGTGCGTGGGATGGAGAGGCAGGGGGGATGGGGATGCAGGGGGGAGGGGGATGCAGATGGGAGGGGGATTGGGGTAGGATGGGGATACAGGCAGCAGCTGCTCCAGGGCCTCGAGGCACATCTGTGCCAGCCAGTTCTGCAGAGCTGGACTGGTGCTGTGCAAACTTCAGGTGTTGGCATTCAGCTCCGGGGCTGCCGACAGCCTCGTGCTACTGGTGCCAGAGATGGGCAGGAGAGAGCGTGGCAGCTCCTCGTCCCCAGGCTGAGCCCCGTGGCGGCTTTTTCCAGTGGTCACACTGGCAATGCTCAGCTGCTGGAACATGGAGCAACGGAATCCCAGTCCAGCCTCCTGTTTGCTCACAGTGCTGGAGCTGCTCTGCCCGGACCCTACACGGCGCCTGCGAGCCAGAGCACCCTCTGCTCTGCCTCAGTCCCCAAATTTAGCAGACACTGAAGGCAGGCCCCAGCTTCCCAGCACATCTCCACAGTACAGGGTGATTGCTAAAATCTCCACAATCCCGTGGAAATGGGGCTTCATTGCGATGGGACAAATGGGCAAATGAAGTGTACGAGGCTCTGGCTGGTGGCAGAGTCCAGCAGTGCCATTTGTCAGTGCCGAGCTGCCCAGAGAACCATCCTGTGGCAGGGAGATTGCCCTTTCTCCATCACTCTGCACAGGGTTTTCCAGATCAGACTGTGCCAGTGTTAATGCCAGTGCCAAGCTGCCTCCCAGGCACGGCTCTGGGGCCCTGCCACACGCTGAAGGACACCAGGTCCTTGCCATGCCCATCCCACACCACACCCTGCCTGCTCCTTCTCCCTTTCCTGGTCAGTCTCCACCAACCACTCACAAGACACACTGCTGCCTTCGTGCTCCCCACAGTCCCAGCTTCTACACAAATACTTTGCTGATGGAAAAACCTTTATTTTTAGCTTTGCTTTTTCACTGAAACACAGAGAATTCCCCTCAGACCCCTCAGTAATGAATCGCAGAGAAAGTTTCTCTCCAGTTCATCTGAATGATGCTCAGCTGAGGGGGTGGAAAATTACTGAAAAACTTTAATAGTAAGTAAGAAAAAAATCTTAAATTCATCCTTTATGGCATTTTTAATCACATTGGGCATGATTCATTTCACATGCAAATCCAGCCCCGCGCTCTCTGTGCCACTAAAGCATCTGACTTCAAACTATCGCAGCACAAAACCTCTTTGGCAGATTCAGATCTTCACCAAAAAGCAGTCGGAATTCTAATTTGACTTTGAAATTGGGGATCCCTTTTGCGAGGGGGGAGATGGTGGGCATATCAGACCCCGACATGGCACCTTTCCCTCTCCAGCAGCAGGTCAGGACAGGTCTCCCCACTGCGGAGGTTTGTGTCCCCACAGTTGCAGCAGCAACTTGGTCTGTCTGGGCCTCCCCACGTGTTCTGCAGGTATCTTGCACCTCAAGATTGGGCAATCCAGCAGCTGCCTCCCTCCATTCATCTCTCAAGTATAAATAAATAGCTCACCCATCCCATCAGGTCGGTGGGAGCAGGGTTCTGTGCCAGAGAACGGGCGCTGCGCTCGCTGCCTGTGCTGCCTCCCAGCCCTGCCTCATCCCAGGGCTGGGATCTGCCCGTCAGTCCATCCCCAGGTCCTGGGTGCGAGGGGTTGACTGCATGGCTGGGCACAAAAGCCCAGAGCTCCACGAAGCTCTGCTGTGCTTCAGGCTCCACTCCCCTGGAAGCACAGACCTTCCTTTCCTCACCGCGTCATCGTTCGTGCACGTGCAAACACCGAAACTTTGGCCAAAAAGGGTTTTCATCAAATCTTTTTCATCAGGAAAAAAAAACCACTCCAAATCTCTCAAGGTTCCTCTGAGGGGGAAGCCGGGTGCAGCAGGGCTTTTATCAGCTCATTTTTCTTCCTTAGATTTTAGTCCAACCCGATTGCTCTTTGCTCCTGCAATGCTCCTTCCTGGCGGCGGGATAAATAAGGCACAAAGTGTTTAATTGATCAAGAGGGACGTAATGAAGTGGCCGCCGTGCCCTGACAGAGGCTCGGTCAGAGAGGACCACAGGCTGTGCACAGCCCAGTGTCCGTGAGGGACGTGGCTCCGGTCTCCACTGCGGCTGGAGGCACATCAAACATTTACTGAGGCGCTCTCAAGCAGAGTAAGCTGAGGTAGAAAAGGGAAATGGTGCACCTGCACCCGAGCTTCCCCACAGCACTGATGCAAAAACCCCAAATCCTTCAATTCTGGCACCACCACAGCTGGAAGGATGAGGGGAAAACCAGCTCCTTGATGTGAAAAGTGTGGATAAAGCCAATGACAAGTTTTCTTCCGCTGGAGGGAGGTGGGGATGTTTCCAAGTGTCAGATTGTCTGTCTTACTCCTCTTACTGCATTTCCCACCTCTTTCTTCTGGAAAAATACCATGAAAGGAAGAAAATTTGTTCAATGTTCAGATTTGCATTGAAACCCCAAGAAGAGGTGACAGGCCAGGCTGCACCCAGCGGGGAGCTCGCCTGAGGGTGAAGGTGTTTCTCTGTGTGAAGATGAAAATGGCACTTTTTACATTGGTTTTGGCTCTGAATTGGACACAGTTTCCCATAAGGAGATAAAATATTTAAAAACAAGTATATGAAAGGGAAAGTCAGCCTTTATTAAAATGACTTCATCATTTGAGACTGATGCTTTCAAGTACTCTTGTAATTCATCCTTATAGATATAAAATTATCATCTGAAGGAAGATTGTTAATAAAACTGACACTTCCCCATCAGTCAACTTAATTCACAATATCACATTTTCCAAATCCAATTATGCCTGTCTGATGACTGACGTTCGCTTCAGCGTTATTGTTCATGTGGAAAAGTGGATACAGAAGTCACATGCAAGGAATGTGGGAAACGCTGGGATGGCTCTCTCTGGATGACTTCATCCACTCCAGTGTGAGCTCTCCAGGACCTGGTTCTGCCCAGCAGTGACAGACGAAGATTCTGAGCAGCCAGCACGTGTCTCTCAATGCATTTTCAGCACTGACTTGATAATTTTCCATGCGTGATCAAATGCTTTACCCAAGCCACTGGTTTCCTACCAGCTTCTTGTGGTAATGGAATTTTTAAATTTTTCATTTGGATTTAAAATGAGGAACTTGCATTCCTGTAAAGGACTTTTTGTTCAAACCAGCAGAGTTAGCTCACAGAGTAACTCTGATCATTCACTGGGGGACAGAAGGCACTTCTATGAAATTGTTACTCCATCAACTCCAAGAGCACAGTGACAGACTGCAGCCTGGGCATCGACCTGGAAAGGTTCAATAACCACCGAAAAATAGGTTATAGATGTCTTCCAGGCTGTGTTATGTGTGGAATACTGCATCCACTGCAGGGCTCTCTCTGGCAGTCGTGCTCCTCAGTGGGATGGGATTCTGGGAAGGACCCTGCCAGCGTTTTGGGGAGCATGGGGTTCAGTCCTGCGCAACATCTGCTTCCCATGTTCACTGCAGACTGGGGGCAGCTCCACCGCCGGGTTCAGACCTCCAGGCTGCTCCCTCTACTTGCCCTGTCCTCACCAACGGGAGCCCATCCATCCTGTCCTCCTTGGGGACTCCGACACACGCGCACTCCCTTGGGAAGAGCACGTTTGACTGAAGTCAGGCGGATGCAGCGCCACAGCAGCGATCGCATGGCAACCATCGCCAGGGAGACCGAGCTCTGCTCTGCAGCTCCGTGAGCAACTTCACCGAGGCCAGGATGGTCCCAAATCTTCCCAGTCTGAGCTTTGTGCATCCCAAATCTCCCCGGTCTCTGTGCTTCGTGCGCCTTCCCCCTCGGTGCAAAACTCATGGAAAACAAGATAACGGGCGAGCAGCAGGCATCTGCAGATTCCCAGGATTGGCAGGAAAGGTGCAACCCGCCTCTCCCTGCCCTTCAGCTCCAAGCATCAATGATTCCAATTGGCACAGCCGGGTGCCACCTGCCATGGGAGCAGGGAGCACATTTGGGGTCACAGCTGCTCAGCTCAGGTTTTTCTCTCAGGGTCAATGAAGAGTGATTGGAAAACAACAGAGAGCCTCATACACCGGGAGAGTGCTCTTGGAACTATCCTGGGACTGTATTTTATCAGCTTCATCCCCCTCGTGTGCCTGGGGTGAGGGGTGGGAGTCACAGCGCTGCTGGGGACTGCGGGCAGCCACGGATACCACAGAGCCACGGTCTGCCGAGCTGCCTCTGGTTAAGGCAAGGGATAAAATCCTGAATTCTTGCCTCAAGGACAGCATCAGAGAAAGCTGAGCTCCCAGGAATCATGGCACGTGTGTGCCCTGTGCAGGAGAAACCAGGGAGGGACATTTCCTAACAGCAAACCCCACGGCCTTGCAGCACAGCAGCAAACGGAGCCTGGCACAGGCCTCAATTCACTTGGAAAGGCTGTGAGGCCCAGAACACACAAAGCAGATGGATGGTTGGAAGAGCTGAGCTCGTTTGTCTTGCTGCCCTGCTAAAAATATCCACGTGTGCTTCTCTGGAGGGTGGAAGAGTTCCCTTCCTGCACAGTGGTTCTGAAATAAACCCTCTGCAGCTGGGCCTGGCCACACAGAGTGTCCCACACCCAGGGTGCTGTGGGCAGCTCCAGCTCGTGCCACCCACTTCCTGAAGGAACCAGGGAAAGCTGGCGATGCTGTGGTGTGCACCAGCTCCATGCCTGGCATTCTGCAGTTGCCATGGAAACCAGAGATGCTGACAGCGCTTCCAGGGCTGGGGGTCAGCGTGGGGCCTATCCCAACGGAGGTCTGTGATGGCCAGAAAGCACAGGGCTGCAGGAGGGACAGGCTGTCCTTGAGGATGAGGAGGGCTGAAAGACCTTTCCAGTGGGTGTTTCCAGGGCACACGTAACCAGGAAAAAGAATCCTGAGGTGTTTCCTGGCCACTGGCTACCAGGGCAGCCAGAGCTGGGATGAGAGCTCCCCTGAGGCCTGGCAAAGCAGCTGTGGGCACCCATTAAATACCATCGTGCCTGGGATTTCAACTATCCTGATCTGAAACCACATTATTCTCTTCTTTTTATCCCTCCTCAAGAAAATATCGGGATCAATTAATTTCAGCAGCACAGGCACCAAGATCCCTTCCGTGCGCTTTCGCAGCAACAAGCCTTGGGGACCACTTACTCAGATTACTGAAAGAACTTGCTCTAGGCAAATATTAGGACCCAGACACCCAGCTGATTAGGAATAGGAGAGTTTAAAAAAAAAAAAAAGTCCCTTTTCATCCAAAGGCTGCATTCAGGGCTTGAAGTGACAGCTCGCCTGCTGACAGGAAGGCTTGGTTCTGCTGATGTCAGAGGGGAGCAGGCACAGCAGCACACACTGTTTATGCTTGTGTGATGTTTAACTGACAGAATCAATCTTCACTGCTCAGCACTTCCACGGTACGTATCAGTTTCCTATTTGGTCCTTGGAGAAATCCCAAGCAGCATCAGTGAGCTGCCTTAAAACACCATTAGATTGAAATAAAAGGCAGAAGAAGCCCAGTCCTTCACGGATTTACAAAGCTATAAGCAATGAACAAGCGATGCCCCATTTTCCAAAGCCCCTTGCGCCGGCTCCAAGTCAGAAACCAGCCGCTGATAACTCATACAGCACGGATGTGACAAACAGGAGGGAAGCAGCCATCTATCACGGCAGCTCCCGAAGCCTCCCAATAAAACAAAGTGCCAAATGGAATTCTAAACCAGCGCTGGTGCTTTCATGCCGCTGGGAAGCCACGGCATAAATAACAGGGCTGAAGGGCTCTGATCCGGGTGCAGGCAGACAGGTCTGTGCTGCTGCAGAGAGGAGCTGCTCAAGCCTTCAGGGATCCTCCACAGCAAAGCTCCGTCTGTTGCTGGAAGGATGCTCGAGTTTGAGGAGGGACCATTTCGGCTTTTTGGAAGAGCCTGAGTGCCACTGAATCACCACAATCTTGTTTTTTCTCCTCTCCTTTGGCTTTTATTCATATGTTACCATTCCCTTTGCTATTAAGGCTAAAGCAGGGATCGATGAGGCCCATATGCTCCCAGCACCATTGCAGAAGCCCAGGACTAATTCCGATCTTGAGCCTGTCTTTGGGCCATCTGTTCGCAGCATCACACACGACAACGTGTCATTATGGCCGGGAATTTGCATAACCACTGTGGAGGAATTGTGTCCAACTCCATTCACACCAGCCACAATGGGTTTTCTCGCACTGCAGGAAGAGGCTGGAAAAACGAGAAGCCAATGAGCATCACATCCACGTTTCCTAGGAGGGGCCGAGCCAAAGAGCAGCCTGAGGATCCAAGGCACCCCTTTGAGCTGCTTGGGCATCAGCAACGCCATCGTCCTCCACCTGTTCATCCCCTCATCTCACTTCCAAGTTGTGATCTGACACACAGCAGCAAAGCTGCGCTGCAGGGCAGAGTGCCGGTGCCTCCAGCCTGCCCGCACACCACCTTCTCCACGAGGTTAACACATTAATTCTCCCAACTATGACATCAAAGGCTTAAATAACAGCTCACGCTGTAGAAGGCTTGGAGCCACACTGTGCTCGCTGAGCCCTGGGTCCTCTCCCTCTGTTTTGGCTGCAGAGGAAGCGATGCCAGCAAGAGACAGTGAGGGCTGCAATCCTCCAGCAGGCTGAGAACTTGCCGGGCAGCAACCCTGCCTGGGGAGCCTTCCTCGGACAGCCCATTTTCAGTTTCTTATGCCGGCCACCACTGCTGATATTTGGGCAGCATTACCACGGTGGCGTGCCAGGACCTTCCCTGCTGCCGGAGCGGGCACGGGAAGGGAGCAGGCAGGCTTCAGCCCCAGCCCCACTCATCCTCCCCTTGGCAAGCAGGGAGCCAGCCTGGAAAGCCTCACCCGCTGCCTTCATCAGCGCCAGGAGCACAATAGTCCTTTAACGATAATTACAGGCTTGCGGCAGCTCTGCTGGGGCGCGGGGCTGGGGCTCTCTGGTAGTGAGAGGTGCTGTTTAAGTACTCGAAAGAATGGCACTTAGCAGATGTCTTGGGGTAAATGGTAGGTTAAGCAACACCGAGAGCACTGGTGGAACGAGTGCTAATTTACACTCACATGATTCAATTTGCATGGTTAATTCTATTTAAAGCAAACATCCAGCACCCGCTAGAGCTCTGGAAGGACCATGGTTCTCATTTTGTCTTCTGTGCAATGCTTCGGAGAACAAAATGGTTGGATAACAGATCCAGCCCACATGGATGTACCATGGAAGAAGTTTCCTGAAGGCATTTCCCCTGAAGAGCATTGTCTCTCTCTGCTAATGTTACCATGCAGTAACTGCCCACGGCAGAACATGCACAGCCACAACCTGATGAGATTCAGCAAGTGTCCTCCAGCCATGGCAATCGATGGGATCCAACCTATTGCCCACATCAAATGTTCTCTCAGGATATGAAACTACCCACCAAGATGGGCACAAAGCCCAGCAGCAGTGCCAGGGAGAGATGCCAGAGATGCCTGTAGGAGGAAGAAGTCTAGAGCATTTTAGCAATAATTTAATTACATGGGTCATGTTATATGTGGAATTGGAATATCTTTAATTTGTTCCTAATTAAGATTCTTGACAATTTACCATAGCACCCTGGCTCTTTGCCACCTGGATTCTCCTGTCCCTTCTTGCCCCACATGGCCTTTTCCTTGAGGCTTTTCCCCTCCAGTCTGACACTGGGAGAATGGAAAACACTGATTCTAGTTGGTTCTTGGCAATCAATATTGCTTCTTAACTGAACAATAGCAGTTCTTCATCACAACACTTGGAGTTCTGCAGAGAACAGAAGGTCTGTAAACACCCTGGATGAGCAGAAAAGCATAAATTACCTTGGAGATAATAAGCCAAACACAAACAGTATTTACGGCTGGTTAGAGCGGCGGTGCTGAGCGTGCAGGGGAGCACACGGCGCTGGGAGCGGAAGGCAAAGGCGTTCGCGCGTTATTTCTTTTCAACGTGAGAAATGTGAAAGCAAAACATCAAAAGAGGTTTCCCAGCACTGTCCTACAGAACATCCATATCAGCACATGCCGTGGTTTTCCCTTCCTTTCACAAGGCAGAGGAAAAGCTCTGCTGCACGCCGGCAGCCGAGCCCAGGCGTGATGGGGGAATCACAGGCGGCAAGCGCTCAAAAGCGACGATCAGAGGAAATATTTCACACGCGAGCAACGGGGCTGAAATCTGTCCAACCGAGAACAAATTTGTAAGATTCCAAGCTGGCACCTGGACTATTTGTGAGCAGCAGAAGGAACCAAAGGCAGCAACTGAATTTCCTCGCTGCAGAGCAGCTCGCATGGCTTGAGTAGCTCCCCAGTATCACCAAGCCTCCTGCAAATTGCTAGGTAACTACGTTGAACAGAGCCAAAAATAATCCCTCCCGTGACTTGCTCTGACAGTGTTTGGAAGAGTGAAATAACAATGTTTCAGCACACAACAGAGTGATACCGGCTCTGCAGGGCAGCACCAAAGCAGCTCCATCCATGGCACACAAGTGATGTACTGGCAGTGGAGGTGGCCGGGATGTCCAGGTCATCCCAGGGGTCTGGGCTCCTCCAGGGTGGGAAGAGGGAAAGGGCAACACGTGGACTTTTCAGACAATGGCAAAACAAAGGCAAAAAAAGGGGTTTTCCAGTTGCTCCCCATTAGCAGAATCAAGTGATGCTGGGAATAAGCCGCATCTTCTGACCACCAGTGACTCACAGGAAGCCCTTCTGAAATACTGTGTGCACCAGGGTTATAAATAATGCCCGGCCAGCTCTCAGGTACTGCTTGAAAAATGTCTTGTTATTGCCACGGAAGTTTAGGAAATTTCCTGATTAAATCAAAAAGGCGCCATAAATTGACAAAGTTAGAATTCTCTGGGATGAAAAAAGAAGCAATTTTGTCCCCTGTCAGCAGAATGGAAATGAACGGGCTGAATGAATTAGTGCACGATAAACTTTTTAAAAGCCAAGTTACAATTTAAAGCAGCAGCGAGAGCTGGGGAATGATTTAAGAGTTATAAAAAAACTTAAGCACCGCTCTATCGCTGTTCTATCCCAGCCTGCACAGCGCCCAGAACAGCTGTGACACCTTCTGGGACAACACATCTCTGTTGGGTAGTGCTGAGAGGGTGACATGACAATGCCTCTGGCTGATTCTGGCCATAAGGATGATGACAGCACTCAGGGGGAACCAGTCCCACAGACCCAAAATTGCTTTGCTTCTGGAGAAGGTTTTGGCAGACCAGGCATCAACACTGACATGGGAGAAAGCACCTGGAGGTGAGGAAGAGCACCCAAAGGGCTCCCTGTGAGGGCAGGCAGAACATGCTCAGCTGGGGACAGCCCTGCCTGGCCCCAGGGAGTGGCCGAGCCCCCAGCACAGCCCCCCGGTCTCGCCGTAATTGCTTTGTGCAGCTGCCGAGCGCTTTATTGGCACCGTGAGATTTCCCCGGCGCCTCGCTGCTGCGCGTAACGAGATTAGCCGCGGCCCCCCGACAAGGGAGGAATAATAATTGCCTTTGTTTTGTTTTCTGTGAGCCACAATGACTCTGCTGATCCGAGTGATTAATTCTGCTGCGCCGCGATAAACGGGTCGATGGCTGTGTCACCTGGGCCCCCCACCCCATGTTCTCCTCCTGCCGAGGCGGGAGCGCTGCGTGCTGGCGGGAGCGCTTCCCAGCACCCATCCACGGGCTGCTCTAGCAACGAGGCTCCGCAGGGATTAATCCAGCCTTGGGTACGATGCTATTTTGGGGAGCTGGCAGAGTGCTGCACATTGCCTGTCTAGCGCCTTGTCCAGCCTGGCACCACAGAGTCGCTCACGGAGGCTGGGAAACTTCAAGGCGCAGGATGCGCTCAGGAGGTTCCACTCCCACCTCATGGAGAGAGGGAACACAGCCCGCAGCCCAACTGCGTTTCTTCTGGAGAAAGGCATTGTGTCTTCTACGGCAACACTGCCCAAAGAGCTCGGCATCACCTCCTTTGGGATGGGATGAGCTTTAAAGTCCCTTCCAACCCAGTCCTATGAGTCTATGAAGAGCTGCTCTGGTCCTCCCGGCTCAGCTTCAGGCCCGTGAGTCTACAAAAAAGCAGGACGCCGTTCCCCTGTAATGCCCTGCCAGGGTCTGGGCATCATCCTGGCAAAGCCCCACTGAACAGCAGCCCCCAGCCCTCTCTGGGGAGCCCAGGGTCTGCTCCCCAGGACTGGGCTGCTCCCAGGGTGAGCACTGCCTCCACAGCCGCACCACCGAGCACAGGCGCTGGCATGAGTCAGTAATTGCAGAGCTCATTTTTAGATAGCGCTGCAAATGTGCCTATTAACATCCGCTCCCATCTCCTCCGAGTGATTTACCTGGTTCATTTTATTCAGTGAATTAAACACAAAAATAACGGTGGTCTACAGCGATCCCGTTATCGACCCGCTGGAAATGGGCAGCATCCATCACTCCCCCGCACAGCAGAGGTGCCAGCCCTTGGAGGAATGCGGGCAGGGCCGCGGCTGCAGAGGGGCTGCTCGGCTCCGCGGGTGCCCATCTGCCTCCCCAGCAGCCCAGCGCCAGCCCCGAGTGATTGTTTGAAGAATGAGACGTTTTATTGTCCAATTCTTGACATCTCTCACAGCATGCCTGAGACATTAATGTTCGTCTAAATCATTGCTGAGTGTAATATTTTGCCACTGATACCACACATAATCTTCACGTTTGATATTCCCCTGTTATCTAATGGCACTTTGCAGAATTACAGTGACGCTAATGCTCACCACCCTCACTGAAGGGAAAAATCAAATTAAAGATGAAGTATCATTGACTTTGTTGGGGGCTCCAAAGGAGTCAATTGAGCTTTCCCAAAAAACCCAAGAAGGTAGAGATGCTTCTGTTAGGTTTTTTTATCCCCTTCCTCATATTTACTGTAGTTTGTTCCTGTGGTTTATTTTATCCCTAGCTGGCTTTCCTATGGTTGATTTGCTTCTGTAGAATTGCAACATGAACAAAGCTCCACAGCTCTTTGCAGGCAAAATAGGGGAAATTTCCCAAACAGGTGAACACAGAGATGGCAAGGACAGTCCACCAGCACTATCCACACAATTTAGGATGGAAAAATCCCAGCAGGCACAATGAGTTTTGTTCCAGAGAACCCCAAACTCTGCCCCACTGGGTTTGCACCTGCAGTATCAAGGGCACCTCTGCACTTTATCCCTTTAAACCAAGCCCACCCATCCTGCACTTCCATAGGGGCAGGCTTCATGAAGCTGGAGTCATGCTGGCATTCCTAAGCCCTGCAAGTGGAAGCTGCTGCCACCATTTATAGAGCCTGGAAACCTCTCCTCCGTGCATCATTACTTTGTTGAGAGTGTTCTCCAGAAACTCACAGCCAAACGCAACGAGAAAGAATAACTTCATTATCTGGCTTCGCACCCCTTGACAGCCAAACTTTCCTCTCATTACAGACGGAAAACACTTTTTCCCCATGAATGGCCTGAGGCTCTACAAATTTGATTAAACACGGAATGACTGCTGAAGGATTCGTGCTTATCGAGAGCTGTTGCATCGTCTCACTCAGCCAAGAGCCAGCCCCGAGCACGTGCTCCCCTGGCACTACCAGCGGGCGTGGGGTGGGCAGAGCCTGCAGCTGGAGCTCCAGAGAGGAAAAGCAGCTTCACCCTGAGCCACCAGAGCCTGCACTCCCCACTGGAAGAGCCGCACAACCTTGGAAAACCCTGCAGTCCACCCCATCCTCCTACCTGTGTCCATCCTTCCTGGCCTCTCAACACCGCAGCACATCTTGCTTCCCACTCAGAGCAGCTGGAGAGGAGGTGGAACACTTGCTGGTGCTTCCCATTATTCCTGCAGCAGAAAGGGTCACCCTGAATCTGGTGGTGTCAGTGGTAGCATCTCAAGCACCCAGCTTGTGGTTTCTTTCTTCCTGCTTCCCTCCCTTCCACAGCACCCACAACAAGGCTGATCCCTCATTACATGGAGAGCAGCTTTATCGCTGCTGATTGCATTAACCTAATAACACCTGCACAAAGCAATCACGAAAGAGACTGGAAGGTTTTGTGTTTGTTTGGGTTTTTAAACAAAGACCCTGTCCATGAAGTATTGATTAAATTAGAGGGTTGGATTAAGCAGTGATTGAATCGAGTGCCAGGGCTTGCGAGAGAGTCTATATGCAGAACGTTGATGCTGAAGGCCTTGAGGGGACAGGAAGGGTTTGGGAGCCTGGTGTGGATGAGAGGAGCACAGGATGCTCTTCAGAGGAGGGCAGGACAGGCAGGAGCAGCACAGCTGAAGCAGAGGACACATCCCTCACTCTGCTGCTGGTTTCCTCCTTGTAGCTACATCCATACACAGTTCAGTCACCCCACCCTTGCATTTGCAAGCTTCATCCCCCTAGGATAAAGGAACCCTGGGGTCTTTCCTTGTTTTCAGCAGCTGGCAGGGATTAGGGTTAGGCACGTTTCTGCAGGGGATGCTCACCAGCTCTCTGTGGCACCCAGCTCCCAGCTGGGCACAACCGTGACCTGTGGCACCTGCAGCTCATGAACTCTGTAATTGCCACAGTGCAGGAGCTCCTGTGCACCTTCCACAAGAGCCATTAGAAGCTGTTAAAGTGCTTTGTCAGCTACGACCCTGAGAAATTGCTGCTTCTGTTTTTATCTGTCCTTGAGAAAATCCTGATCCCGCATCAGAGATGGAAGTTGCACCATCTGGGTGTGCAGTCAACTCTTTGTTGTGGTTATCAGCTTCTCCTTTTCTCAGGCAGGGTCAGCCCTACTTCGATAAGATTGTCACCAGAAGACAAAAAAAAAAAGAGCATCTTTTCAGCTGATACAAGTTGGCAGTTCCCAATTGAAGTCAATGGATTGATTTTCCCTTCCATTATCCAAGTACCTCACCGGAAACTGTAGCATCCAGACTAAGAAATTCTCTAAGAATTCATCATTTCTGATAAAGTGAAAAGTCAAGGGAGGTTTTGAGCTTTATGGTGAAATTAATATTGACACCCCTGTGCTTTACAGAAGGCTGCAAAGGCAGCAGAACAGGCTCTCCTGCACTTCCCACCCAGCCCAAGGCTCACACACAGCTCTCCAGCGAGAGTGCTCCTGGAAGGGGAGGATTTAGAAAATCCCTTGGGCTAACCACCAGCTTTGCCATTAATCCCAAGAGACCCGGGAAAACATGTAATGTAACATTAGCACTTGTAATTCTGCAAAAACAACCACTGACCCGACCTCGGCTGGAAGGACAGGGCAGCTCCTGCCCACAGCACTGCCCGGGAAGGTGCAGCTCCAGCCCTGGCTGCATTCTCCTCCTCCAGCCAGAGATCCTGGTGCTCCTGCAACCCCTGCCAGCCAGCCAGGCCAGGCACAACAGGGAGCCAGGGCCCCAGGCTGCCCATGGAGCTGCTCCACACCTGGGAGCATCCTCCAGGCAGATCTGCCCACCCATGCCAGGAAATCGTGGCTGACTGACCCGCTGGGCTCCCACAGCCCAAACGGGGCAGGAAGGGGGGTACACGCCCACATCTGCCCAGGTGAATCAGGGCAGCCTGGCAAAGGGAAAGAACTGCTTCCTAAAGGAGAGGAACAGCGAGTGAGCTCAGGGCTGGTCAAGTCTGGATGCTGCTGTTGGAGAGTAAATGTATCTGACAGGCAGCAGGCGGTGCCAGCCAAGGCTGGAGCGGCCGGGATTCCCCATCCAGCAAATTAAAGTCAGCAATAGGCCAGAGGCTGACACGGCATTGCCCGGGGCCAGTGCTGCCCCGCAGGCGATGGGGCTGAGCGAACCTCTCCGTGCCGCACTCCGGGTGCAGAGAGCTGCCGAGCAAAGCGGGGCTGCTCATCCCGACGGTCCTGCAGGTGAGTCCCGCAGTGCTGCTCATCCCGAAGGTCCCCCAGGTGAGCCCTTCGGGGCTGCTCATCCCGAAGGTCCCCCAGGTGAGCCCTTCGGGGCTGCTCATCCCGACGGCCCTGCAGGTGAGTCCTTCGGGGCTGCTCATCCCGAAGGTCCCCCAGGTGAGTCCCGCGGTGCTGCTCATCCCGACGGCACTGCAGGTGAGTAACGCGGTGCTGCTCATCCCGACGGCCCTGCAGGTGA
>VZTG01002650.1:91248-141535 GCA_013397845.1 Melanocharis versteri | reverse complement strand
GCTGCTCATCCCGACGGTCCTGCAGGTGAATCCCGCTGTGCTGCTCATCCCGACGGCCCTGCAGGTGAATCCCGCTGTGCTGCTCATCCCGACGGTCCTGCAGGTGAATCCCGCTGTGCTGCTCATCCCGACGGCCCTGCAGGTGAACCCTGCCCAGGCGCAGCCCCTGCCCACCCCTCTCCCTGCCTGGGCACAGAGCTCCAACCCAGTGGTGATCCATGCCTTGCTCCTGCCCCCCGTGCACAGCTGGATTTCTTCCAGAAAAACACAAGAAGGGACAGACAGGGAGTCTCCAAAGCCAGATCCTCCTCGCAGCCCCTCTCCCTGGTGCCGAGGTCCAGGAGCACCTGCCAAGTGCTGGTGGCACCGTTCCTGCAGCACCATTGAGCGAAGCATCTAAGGAAGATGCGTGGAACATGCAGAGCTCCGGTGCCACTTCCAGCCATTGAAGCCCACATCTGTCATTAGGAAGCTGCTTTCCTTGCCAGTGCAGTAACTGATAAGTTGCCTGGAGCAAAGAATCTGCTCCCTGTGTTGGTAAGGATGGCAGGTGAAATATTCAGGGACAAGGAGCCAAGAGCTTTCTTCAGAAATGGTCCTCTTGGGCCAGGCTGGAGACAGCTGGTGACATGGAAAAACCTGTGTTATATGCCTCTTTCTGTGGCTCATTACAGGGCCTCTTCCAGCCTGGCACTGACACCAGCACTGCATTGCCATTTTAACACAGATGCCAGTTTGTAATCTTGCTGCCTGGCCTGGAACCACGCTCCTTTTCTCCGTGATTTGAAAGGAGAATAATGTTTTATACCAACTTCCCATTTTTGTTTCAAGGGTATTAAGAAATGAAACATTAATGGAATGGAGAAAATGAGCCGAGCGTTCAGCTACTATTCACCAAATTGTTCCTGTTCATCCCTGGGAAAGGAGGGAAAAATAGGAGCAGGAATAAAACTGTGCCTAGAAACATCCTATTTCTCCAATGCATGCATGGCTGACAGCCACTAAGCACAAATGAATAAATATTTTATGTGCTTTAATTTCCTCATCTACGAGCTGATGTTCTGAGCCTTTCTTTGCTTTATTTTGCTACTTCATAAATGTTAAAAACGTTTATCCTCTTATTCTTTCCAACAAAAGTAAGACTTTTTCCAGTCTCTGCTCCTGTTCCAGTTGCTTTCATCTCTTTATTAGCATAGCAAAATAGCACATCACCTGCAGGTTTCTCCCTCCAGTAATTTCTCCTTTCTATTTTTTCCCACCTTCCTTCCTTCCTTCGGTTGCCTTATCATCACCTGCTCTCCCATCTCTATTGTTCAGGAACCACGGTGTTTGCAGGTTTTTTTTTTTTGTCCCAGCTGCTCATTGAACCCTACAGTCTATTGAGATGCAGCTTGGATTTCTCTTGTGTTTATTTCATTTCCCTTTTTATTATTATTATCTCCTCTTCCTCACTCTGCCATCCCACATCGTTCTCCTCCCTGTTCCCCGGTTCCCTGCGTGCCATAGCCAGGGATGCTGGGATGTCTCGAGGCTGCCATCCTCCTTCCCTTGCTATTTTCCATCTTGCATGTATTCTTCTTCCAAAAAATCCTCAATTTCCACAAAATTCCCGCTTCCATATTCCTTAAGACCCCAAAGCTGCCACCCTCACCAGTGTCTGGTTGGGGTCTGGATCAAATCCTGCTCTCCTGGAAGGGCGCTGCCATCCGCAGCATCCCACCCATCCTTCTGGAAAGACTTTGAGCTGCCCCAGAAGCCTCAAAGAGCTGGCAGGCAGCTCTGTGATGATGCAGTGATGAAGCAAAAAAACTCCCTGCAATTAAAAGCTTAATCCCTCTGAAATGGAGCAGCCACAGGAAAAGGGGCAGGCAGGTGAGGATGGATGTCACTGCACAGGAAAGCGATAATGGAGAACAGAGAAAGGTGAGCAAGAACAAAGATTAATCACAGGCAGAGTTCAATAGGAAGGTTTTAAGGTGAGGTAAGATAAGTGGAAGTGTCTCCTGAAATGGATAATTGTCAGGAATTTGGAGAATTACCAGTGCTGGCTGTGTGCTGGAGCGCCAGGGCTGCATTAGCCTTTCCTGGTGATTTGCTAAATTTATTCTTCTGTGATTCCTAACAAAATTCAAAGCTCATCAGCACCCGGTGGGTTATTTCCATTTATCTGCTTTAGAAGTGGTTTTTAAAAACCTCAGATACTTTTAATTAGCTTTAAATTCCTCTGTTCTTTCCCTCAACCTGTGATTACTGTTTAACCCAACTCTACCTATTGTCTTCCCTCCCTCTTCGGGGCAAAGAAATTCCTGTTTCCTTCAAACCAGCCACTGCTGCTGAAAGCCTCGCAGTTGGGAGCTGGGTTCTGGGAAGAGCCTTTGCTTTTCTGTCACGACCAAACCGGAGCTCACGATGTCAGATATCCTCAGCTCCTCCCCAGAGCGGAGCCTCTTCCCACAGCAGCCGAGGAGGCTATTTCGGGAGACCCTTCCCCGCTTTCCGGGTGGCTGCAGCTCTCATCAGGATGAGCAGCAGCACTTTGGCAGCACTCAGCGCTGCCTGCTGCGAGTTAACCCGATGCACTACAATCTGCAGAGGTGTCACCAGAGGCAGGACTGCTCCCGCAGCCCGAGCAGTGCCCGATGTGCCAGGCTGCCGCTGCCCACCGAGCCCCAGCGGGACCCCCAGCCCTTCCCACCGCCTCAGGCTCCAGCCCGCTGCTTCACACGGATGACTCACTGGAAGCGAACCCACTCATTTTGACAGGATCTGGAATTTCGGGTCCCTCTGAGACCTCAACCTCGATCCCCAGCCCTAAAACGGGTAGCTTCTGGCACGCTGCAGAGGCACAGGAACTCACAGCACATCCCTCGGGTTGTTCAGCTGCCCACCTGCCTCCCCGCACAAACAGACTCCTATCCGTGCCCGGCCTGCGTGCCTGAGCTGGAAAACCATCACTGTCTGCATGGGATTGAGATCAAAGCTGCCCAGCGGTGCCGATTACTGACTATTTTTAATTCCAGGAGTGGTTTGCGCCTGTGTGCCAACCTGCGAGCGCTGTCAGTTTGCAGGGAAGCCAAATCCGATTAGCACGGAAAATATGCAGGGAGGGTAACATGGTGTGAACTGACATAACACGTGTTGGTTAAGGTGCTATCCTGGGCTTGTCTGTTTTCGGGATGTTATAAATCCCACAGCAGCAAAGAGAGACACGCATCCGATGGTGATTATTTGCCATAAACCCTTCAGCTTGAAACACATTTGCCAGGAGAGCCCTAGATTGGAAGTTTCCTACCTTAGGCACAAATGTGCCTTTTCACAGGTGGGATTTGCGCCCTCTGCCTCCTGTGGGAGCATTAAAACTGTGCCAGCTCCACTGAGGATCACACAGGGAGACCTCCTGCACACCCACACCAGGACTGAGTCCCTCTCCATCCCCAGGGACCAGCGGTGACACCGGGTGCTGGCACCCACGGTGCCAGTCCAGGAGCAGGACACGGCCACGCACGGGTGGGATAGGCACCGCTGAGGGCAAGGGGTTCACCCCGGTGTTTTAAAGCCACGGAAGAGAGGCAGGGAAAAGGCACGGAGCCAGCAGCAGCTGCCGGGAGACCCAGCACGGAGCCGCAGCAGGCTGCGCCGAGATCTGCCTACGGAGGCACCTCGGAGCCCTGCGGCCCCGCCGCTCACACAGCCAGGCCAATTAACGATCCCAATCAATAACCCTGACCCAGAAATTTCAGACAGGAGCCACAATCAGAGCAAGGTCTCCCCAGAGGCAGCCTTGCAGGCAGGATCTCGCAGCGTGTGAGGGGAGAGACTCACTCTCAGCCAATTTTCCCGGGTCCTCCCCTGGACTGTGGCATCAGCAGTTTAAAGAGCTCTCCCAGCCTCTCTGGGGTAAGTCACATCATTGACATGTTTGGTAATCAGCGGTAATTGCCCCTGCATCGGGCTGGGCAGCTGGAGGTGGCACACGCACGCTGCGCCTCCCTGAACTGGAAAGCACGCCCGGTTCTCCGGGATACGCTTTTAAATACTGACGGTAACCGGAGGAGACGAGCGATGCTGGGCTCAGCACAGAGGGGAGCAGCACCCGCCCCCTCCGGAGGGCCTCGGGTGCTGCTGTCGAAGCATTAGCAGCGACAACAGCGCAATTTGCGACCCCAGAACAAATGATACCTGCTAATGCAGAGGCATCTCACTTCCCCTCTGAGTAATTACCTTCCTGATGCTCGGAAAAGGCTGCGGATGACAGGTTTATCCAGGAGGGCACACAGCCTGGTTCCCAGCGTGCTGACAGAGCACCACCACAGCCCAGCAGAGCTCCAGAGCTTACCAGAGACAGAGCCTTGTTCCCATCTAAGGGAATTTAAAGCCTGAGAGTTGATCACCAAAGTGGGAAAACCTGGTGCCATCAGGTGTGTTTCACCACACCCCCAGATTCTGATGTGACCTCAGGTGGAGTTACTGAACCTGGATGAGCCACGTGGGGAGAACCCACACGATGGGAAATGGCAGATGTGCTTTGTGTTGGGGGGTTTAAGGGTGAATACAATAAAATCCATCGTTCAGAGTGGAAAAATAGTGGCAAAATTTAAAAAAAAGAGAGGTCTGTAAAAAAAAGATCAGCTAAAGAAGCTGCTGCAGGGAAAGGGAAGGGAGCAGGTGGCTGAGGCCAGGGTGAGGGCAGGGGATGAGCCATGCTGTGGTTTTGAGAGACCTCCTCAGCAGCTGCGTGAGGGCATTTCTGTCCACCGAATCTGTGCTCTGCTTTGAAAATTTAAAATCTTTTCAACATGAGAGAAGCACTCTCTCCTTAGAGAAAGCTTTTATTGACCCAGCAGATCCAAAGCAGAACGTGCTGTAATGTCAGAAGTCGTTTCATCCTCACGGTCAGTCCCTCGGCAGGGCTGGGGCTCTGTCCACGTCCTGCACAGCCGCTCTCACTCCGGGGACCTGCTGCATCCTTGGAGATGCTCCACACCCCGGAGGTGTGGGGGACCAGGGCTGAGGGTGGGCGCTCTGTGAGGAGCAGCCAGCAGAGAAGGGGTTAAGTGTCTCCCCCTTCCATGACCACACCTGGCAGGAATTTGTTCCCCCTGAAAGGTTGAGGACAGGGAGGGAGATCTTCAAAGTTTCTCCACAAGCCACTGAAGCTGAATTTTAATGGGGAAGAAAACAAAAATATGAAAGTGAACAGAACAAACAAGAATAAATTATTTATGAGGATGAAAGTGAAGAAAGGGAAGTTAAGCGAAACAAAGGGAACCACGCATTTCCCACAGCTGAGGTAGCATGATCAAAGCTCTCACGAAACCAAAGCCGATCGCTCGCACCCGCCGCGGTGATAACACCCAGGCTTTGATAGCGAGCTGTGAGCGGCACGGCACAGCCAGGCACCCAGCCTGGCACCGTGCGCTCCCTCGGAGCTCAGAGTGCTCCTCTGCCACCCGTACCCACCCAGGGGACGCCTGTCACCTCCAGGGAATGGACTGGAGCAGGGGAAGTGACCCTAAAGCTCATCTTGTTCTAACCCCCCGCCGTGGGCAGGGACACCTTCGACAGGCCAGGTTGCTCCAAGCCCAGTCCAGCCTGGGGCTGGAGAGAGTTGTGCCTCCCTATCCCTTCACTGCTCCAATAATCTCCTCTTTTGGGTAAATGGAAGACAAACTACGGTGCACCCGGGCAAACATCTTCTCCTTAAATATTTCAGAGCCGTTAACCTCTCTCCACACCCATCGTCATCTACCAGGTAATTGAAATGGCTCTGCCTAAGCAGAATTTTTCGGAGATCAATTATTTACTGCCAGCAGAAGGGTCTGGTTTCAGGCTTGTTTACGATGCAGCTGTTTCTACCGCTGGTTCCTCAGCCTTGTTTATCCCTAAGCAGATAAAAGCTGGCTGATTGGAGATAAAGTTCTTGATTTTCCCAAAGTGCCTGATGGATCTTGTTGGCCACACTTGGAAATTGGGATGCAATGCCTTCATTACGCTGTTGTCTTCCCTCAATTGCCGTTCTGCTCGACAGGCCAGGTTCGGTGGAACAAGCGAGCGGTGGAAGAGCCGGTGTGGAGACAGGAAAATCCACTTTGGTATCTCATCCCAAAGAGCAGCAGCCATGGACACATGAGGACGTGCTCCTCTTCCCTGGGGAAGCCCAGTGTTCCCAGCTGGGAATCTCCCTGCCCTGAAGCTGCCTCCACTTTTGCTGCCCCAAAGGCAGACGGGGAACGTGGAGAGTCTGCCTGGGAGGGAGGGTGAAGTGCGAACAGATCTTTCACTCTTTCCATAAATAATGTAATTACCAAGCAAGGCCAGCGTGGGGAGGGTGAATGTGCATCGACACCAGGGAACAGCACAGGGTTTGAGGAGGGGGCTGGAGGCGTGGGAGAGGCAGTGGCTGCTCCACTCCTGGGCTTGCTGTGCTTCAAACAAGCCGTATTTGACCATATAAATGGTCTTATTCAAAGTGGAGAATTAAGGTAATAACAGTTCTCCAGGAAGGAAAAGGAATTCAATTTCAAAGCCAAATTAAACAAAGCTTCCAATTAGAGCAGATAATGTTTGCAGTGAGCTGAATGGCCTTTCTTCCAGCTCAGCCTGAGTTTAATTTTTCTAATCGGCTCTATTTTGCACCTCGGTTACTTCAAGGTGGCCAATTTCTTAGGAATTGGCAGATATTGACTGAGGATGCTGGGCTCAGAATTGCGGGGGTTTTTTTCTCCAGCGCCAAAGTCTTTGATCGCTCGCACACCACTGGCACCCAGCAGGGTTTCCAACACCAAACCCAGGCTGGGATCCCAATTCTGGCACCCAGCTGGGCTTCCAACACCAAACCCAGGCTGGGATCCCAATTCTGGCACCCAGCTGGGATTCCAACACCAAACCCAGGCTGGGATCCCAGTTCTGCCACCCAGCTGGGCTTCCAACACCAAACCCAGGCTGGGATCCCAACGCTGGCACCCAGCTGGGCTTCTGACACCAAACCCAGGCTGGGATCCCAATTCTGGCACCCAGCTGGGATCTCATTGCTGGCATGGCCCTGGTCCCTGTGGCACAGCCCTCATCCCCGTGGCACAGCCTCAGTCCCTTTGGGGCAGCACAGCAGCTCCTTGCTCGTGGCAGTTCCAGCCCGTGCCCAGGGCTGCAGCAGGCAGCTGCCCACGCTCCTCCAGTCCGCACGTAAGAGGCCCGGATTTGTGTTATTACAAGTGACCCAAAGAGCTTATTGGGTTCATGTAGATGAAAATATTGATTTTTTTGCCTTCAGGAAAAAGCCCAATTAAGAAGATCTAATGGAAACGCGACCCTTTATCCCCTCTTTGTCTTATCTATCAGGAGCCAATATTCCACTGTTTCAATGAAGGAGAAAATCTGATCATTTTTCCTCTATTTCCCTCTTGCTGCTTGTGGCAAGAAAGACTTGCTGAGCATGAAGGAATTCACCCCAAGGACACCTGACCTGCTGACTGCTGCACTGGGTTCCCAGGGGAGCCGCTGCCTGGGAAACACAGCTGGCATGGGAAAAAGCAGCCCCAGTACCACAGGGCTGCCCCAGTCACCCCACAACCATTCCCCACTCTGCACAAGCCAGAGTGTAACAGGAAAGAGTCATCAGCCTCGTCCGCTGATCCCCAACTCATTTTCTCATTGATTTCTCTCTGGACTACACGACAGAGATGCCACTTGCCAGTAAAGAAGGGCTCTCCGGAGAGCTCATCCGCACTCCTGACGTGACACGAATAGAGCTTCCTGCTCCGGCCGTGCTGGGGGAAGCTGTCACGGGAGCAGGGCAGAGCAGACAGCATGATTGCCTTAATACGCGTCTTTAAGCCACTCCGCTCGCTGGGGAATTGTGTGGGGCTGACAGCAGAAAGGATGATCAGCTGCACTGCTCTCCCACTCCTGCCAGTGGGAACCTGTGGCCAGGAACTTCATCCCAAACCCAAACATCTTGCAGGGCTGCTGTTCATCAGCTTCCAAATCTCCCTGTATTAAACCAGCACTGGAGGGGCCATCTCAGACTCGCTTGGTGTGAGGCTCTGCCCAACACAGCTTCTCTGAGGAGCAGTTTGGGAGATTTGCTGGATCCAAGGCTCTTCTCCCTGCTTCTGCTGCCTTGGGAAAGACCTGATGGAGCAATGCCAGAAGGAGGGCAGGCTTCAGGGCCACCTTCCTGCCCCTTGGTTAGGAGGAGGAGGGCTCAAAGCTGCAGTCCCAGCACCCCTTCTCAGCCCTCGGACTGCAGCGCTTAAACCTTCCAGGGCCAATCTCTTCACTGGTTAATTATGTTGGAGGATTACACTTATTAAAACTTCCCACTTTGGCAGCTCATCTGAGATGAAATCCTCCGGCTTTACAAAAATAATTCGCATCGGATCTGCTGCCTCATATTCGGAGCTCGCTTGTTAACAGCGAGCTGGGCGGGTGCCAGCAGCCGTCATCCCGGGCTCTCCGGGAAACGGATGATTTCCTGAGAATAAGCTGGTTTAATTTCTCCCGAATTGCTAAAGCACACACACTCCGGGATTTTCAGGCCACCTTCAGCGGAGGCAAGGGAAGGGTTGATTTTCAGATGGATCTGCCCGCCGTGGGAGCGCTGGCAGCGGGAGCTGTGTGAGCGGGGGCACTGTCCAGTCCTGCTGCCCACTCCAGGGGCATCTCCCCAGCCCACCGGGCAGCAGCCCTCCCAGCAGGGTGGCCGCAGTGCGTGTGGCATTGCCCTCTCCTGGGAGGAAACAGAACTCCGGGCAGGAATTATCCACGAGTAAAGAGTGACAGTGGGTGCCGGGAATAGCCCAGCTCCCGGAGACACGGGCTCGCTCCGTTTCCCGTCCTGGTCAGATGGCCATGGCTGGCACATGGATTGGCTTCTGCCTGGGGATTCTGCCAGCCACGGAGCAGTGGTACCGCGGATCCCAACAGGAGCAGGACCTGAGCGGCCGCGGCTCCTCATGCAGCTCACAATCCACACTCTGTGCTTGCCCACAGGTCAGAGATCTGGAGGGATTTGGCTGGGATGCCAGCAGCGAGCCAGGCTCCAAGCTGCAGCCGCCGGACCACCTGCCCACCTTCCACATCCCTCCTCTTTTTTTTTTATTTTTATTTTTATTTTTATTTTTTTATTTTTTTTTGCCAGATCTTTTGCCATTCCAGCGCTGGCACCGGTTGTTCGGAGAGCGGGTTTGCAAGGATGGAAGGGCTGAGCAGCTGCACGGAGCATCCCAGCAAAGCTCTCCCCGCGGCTTCCCAGCGGCAGAGCTCTGAGCTCCGTGCCAGGCATCTGGCTCCTCCTCGCCACCCGCCGGGACGGTGCGGGAGCTGTGCCGGGAGAGGCGCCGGCACCTGGAGCAGCAGCTGCCGATGCCTCCAGACGAGGCATCCCACGGACAGGAGGATCTGCTCGGCTTTGCTTCCAAAGGATGGAGCCGGCCCCGAGCTGCCGTGCGGGAGGGAAAGCTGGGGGCGAGGAGCTCCTCCTGCAGCGCATGGGGTGAGGGCAGACCCCGAAGGGCTCAGCCCCGGGTTTATGCTGAGCTCTCTCCCTCCTGGGTGAGTTTTTCGGCACGTTCAGAGCCGCTGCCCAACCCACTGTTGCTCCAGAGAAGCCGCCCTCGCACGGCTCCTCCGCCAGGAAAAGTGATTTGCAATTAGTTCAAACGCAGGTTTTATCTCCTCCCCGCACAAAGGGGGCTCGCGCAGGGCTTTGAAATAAATATTGGAGAGAATAACCAGAGGCTGATAGAATAGAGCCGTCTACTCCGTATTTTACCTCTTTCAGGAGAAGAGTGTGAAATATGTTTATAGTCCCAATTCCCAGCCATCCCTAGGAGCGGCTCCGTTGGGCAAATGGAGCTGATGAGCAGTGGGGATAAATCACACTTTCCCACCGCAGTCAATAAAGCTCCATCTCGGGCTGCTTAAAGCCTAACGGGGGATGGAGCCCGGCTTAAATCCAATCTGGATCCAGCGGCTGGGAAAGCTGAAGGGATGCGAGCTGCATCGATTCTCAGGCTTTGCACTGGAAACACTGGGAACCTCAAAAAGACAAATGTCTGTTGGGAGCAGATTTGGGAAGTGGAGGCCTGAAAACAATAAATATGCCTCATAAAAAAGGTTAAATGCGTTACTCACGTCTGCGTGAGGCAAACCAGGTTAGAGCCTGCTCAGAGGGGATGGCTGGCAGAGCAAAGCACGGCTGGAATATGGAAATTCCTGCTAAGAGACGGTGATGGATAGACCTGAAAGTGAAATGGAAGAAATTGGTGAAATATGGAGCTCCCAAAGCCCTCAGAAGCAGTTTAGCTCCCAGGTGTGAAAGTTTTGAGAATGCAGCCAGCATGGCCGGTGCCAAGGCCTGGGCCTGGGCTGGGATGAGATGGGAAAAAGCAGCCCCAGTACTGCAGGAGCGTGGGATGGGATGGGATGAGATGAGATGAGATGAGATGAGATGAGATGAGATGAGATGAGATGACACAAAGTGATGAGATGTGACATATGAGCTGCTCCTCATGTGCTGGAGCAGGGGCAAGAACAAAAACTGGTGGCCCGGTGGCCGTGAGGTCAAGATGTGACTTGCTGTGGCAGTGCAGGCAGCACGTTCTGCCTGTCACACGTCACAGCCATGAGATGAAGCTGTCTGGATGTCCTGAGGTCTCTCCTGTGCTCCATCATCCTCTCCTCCTCTGAAATGCTAATGGCATTAACATATTTATCATTAACAAATCTTTTAAGTCCCAGAACTGGATCAAACTGCTGAGTCGTAACACCTCATTTATAATTTTCGTCCCCGAGGATGCCTTTGGATTATAAATACACTCCCTGTTGCTAAAAGCACATGGCACTTGAGGAGCCTGATCCAAGCTCTCAGGAATGCAGTGACGGCTTTGGGGAGCGGGGGGAGCTCGGAGTGCCCCAAGTGGAGCAGCAAAGCCCAATGCTGTGGTGGGATGAGGCTTTGGGCTGTGATGGATGAGTGACACGTTGGGGCTGGATTAGGAAGCAGGTAGGAATGAGAACAGTTCAGCACAGTCATCCCCGATGTGCTGGTGGCACGAGGGATCTGGGCTTTCCCCTTTTTTGGGGTTTGCAGAGCAGCAACAGGCCCCTCCCTGGGCTCAAGGGTGGTCAGGCAGCGGCAGCGATGCTCTTGGGATCACTGGCGTGGCTGGTGTGGCCTCTGGGATGGAGCTGCTCCCATCTCCCACCTCACGGGAGGAGGATTCCCTCCTGCCAGCAGCCTGTCCCTGTGGGAATGCTGCTGGAAAGCGGCAGCAGCACCGCAGCATCACCTCCTCCTTCTCCTCTCAGGATGCAGCCGGGTCACAGGGCTACGGCTGGGTTACAGCTCTCGGGAACAGTTATCAGGATGAGCATCACTGCCCAGAATTATTGAGACAATGAGGAATAAACACCGTATCTATTTATAGAAGTTACAGGGAAATCTCACTCGAGCTGCAAACCCCCTTAATTGCGAATCTGCACAGATGTTTCCTTTGAATTTGAAAGTGATTAATAAATAAATGAGAGTAATGCTTGTTTTGGCTGAAATAGAGTTATAAATAATGTCTGCAGCGCTTCGTTACCAAAACATCCCCCGTGCCGGGTGAGGGATCTGACCTGGGACAAACGGCGAGAGCTGACAAGAGGGAAACAATTAACACCAGGATCAAGCCAGGAATAAACTCAGTGCCACAGGTGCCACTGTGGCTGTGCAGGAGTCCCTTGGGCCTCAGGGCACAGGCAGGACACAGCACCTGCACCCTGGCACCCCACGGCATCACTCTGCCTCTGACTTCCACCCCACGGGAACCTCCCCTGCACCCCCCTGCCTTGATCCCCCCTCTTCAAACCCCTGGCAGAGCCAGCGTGTTTACTGTGCTGTTCGTGTTGACTTTTTTTAATTCATGCATAATTCAGGCTATATCTATAATTCCTGGGTAAACACAGACATAACTTTCCTGTTGACTATTCCTTGACCCACTTACTGTACAAACACGCCTTGGAATGGAGCAGCACTGGAAAGGAGAGACCTTCAAGGGCTCCCAGGGGGCCTGGAGAGCGTGGCCATGCAGTGCCAGTGCTGGGTCAGCGCTGTGCTGCGTTGGTGCCCTGAATCTGCCCACGGTGCCACTCTGTCCCTGCCAAAGCCAGGGCACCCCCAGTGCTGAGGGAATGACCAACCAGCTTGGCAACTTGCAAAACTGCTGTCAAATCCCTTCAGGTTTCCACTGAAATCGGAGCTTTTGTATTAATTTGTATTGTGATGAAAGCGTGTACCAGCACGGTATCGCAAACACAAACAGGGCAATCTTATAAAAATTTCATCTTTATCTATTTTGGGGAGAAATAGCCGTGTCTGCCTAATTGAAGCATCTGTCATTCTGACATTAAATAGTGCATCCATGGCTCTTTTATTATATTTCCTTGCATTTCCCATACACTGTTAAATTGAAATAACACCGGTGGCTCGGAGATAAAGGGAGATAATAGGTATTTTATAATGAGCAAAGAGGAGGATTCATCTTCAGTCAAAGCCCAGAATTGCTTTAGATTTTTTTTTTTTGGTGTTGTTACTTTTGTTCGATGCTGTTATTTTGCCACCTTAAAGGGGGGATCCTGCCACTCAGCTTTCCCAGGGCAAGGAGGAGCATTTATCCACACGGGAAGGGACGCGAGCGCCAGCAGCTGCTCATCAGCAGCTGAGGTGACACCGTTTCGACTGTGCCACTCCTTGCTTTGGCAAGCTGCGGTTTAAGAGAGAGATTTTGTGCCCAAAATCAAGTTTAGTGAGTACAACTCCTGTCAAGGAGGAGCTGAGGCAAATCCATTCAACCTCAGCTCTGCACGGAATAAGTGAAAGCGGATCCAAAGATCCACACACCGCCGGCACCAACACTTGTCACCTCCCCGCGGGGACAGGACTGCCCCAAGGACAGGGACACCCGGGCCAGACCTCCCCAGCTGCAGCTTCCCCCCAGCGCAAACCAGCCCCAGAAAATCGAACCGTGCGGCGCTTTCCCCACGTGCACTCCGTAATTAAATCCCATGCAGAACGAAGCAATTACCAGAAAAAGGCACCGTGTGAGTGCAGATAATTATCAGCGTGGAGGCTCCCCAGGTAGCTGGCACAGAGGCTGTGGCAGCCTCTTGCCCTGCCTGGCACCCACCCGCAGGGATGCTCCTGCTGCCAGGGAGGGGTGGCCTGTCCTGGTCACCTCCCTGGCTTTGGGTGGCCCCCACTTCCAGAGCTCCCCGTGGACCCCCCTGGCTCCAGCTGGACTCACCAGTGGGCACAGGGAACCGTGGGGAAGGAAACGGAGCTTGGGGAGGTGAAGGAATAGCCACTGCTTGGAGTAAAAGCACGGATATCTAATTGAGATTTCCTTGAAACCCACTGGAAATAATTAAAATTGACTTCTAATACTTTACAAACTAATTAGGAGTATTGGACTGGATAACTACATTGAAGTATAAGTGGCATTTAATTGGGATAAACTGAATCATAATTGGAAATAAATGCAGCCCAAAACAATAAACAGCCTGGTAGGAGAGGTTATGGGCAGCTTGTTTCAGCGCAGGGAGTGTGGCGTTGGCTGAGGCTGTCCAAGGCACTGGGACATCTCTCACTGAATCACAGAATCTCCTGAGATAGGAGGGAGCCACAAAGATCACCGACGTTTAATTCCTGACCCAACAATCCCACCCTGTCCCTGGGAACGTTGTCCAAACGCTCCTGGAGCTCTGGCAGCCTCGGGGCCGTGCCCATTCCCTGGGGAGCCTGGGCAGTGCCCGGCACCCTCTGAGGGAAGAATCTTCCCCAAAATCCAACCTAAACCTCCCCTGGCCCAGCTCCAGCTGTTCCCTGGGTCCTGTCCCTGTCCCAGGGAGCAGAGGTTGGAGCTGCAGACCCTGATGAAGTCTGACCTCAGTCTCGTCCAGCTGAACACACCAAGTGCCCTCAGCCGCTCCTCGTGCGGCCCCTCCAGGCCCTTCCCCATCTTCGTAGCCTCCTTTGGATATTCCTGAACGTGATCTCTGCCAGCATCTCTCCTGGCACACCTCTGCCAGCACAGGCACATCTCTCCTGGCACATCCCGAGCCGAACACAGAGCCAGGGGCCCCCCACGCCAGGGCTGCCAGAGGCACCAGGAACAGGTGCAATCAGACTGATTACAACCACCCCAGAGATGCTGTTCCCTCTCCAGAAGCCCCAAACTCCATTTCCGGAGCCCGACGTGTGTGAGCAGCCCCCAGCCTCGCTGGGTTATTTATCTGAGCTTTAATAACACCTCCCTTTCAGCGGTATCAAACAGCCGTCGCTGCCTCGAGTCTCATTCCCCTCAATGAGCTGGGAACAAATGAAGTGGGTGCAGAGCTGCCGGCCCTTTGTTCTCCCTCATCTGCTCCACTCATTACTTTGAGGAGCCCTATTTTCCTCTTCTTTACTGCTTTCTTCTCCCGAACAATGGGCTCTGAATGTATTCAAGTAACTCTTTTATCATTCACTTCTGCGGAGATCTTTAAGTTCTCCACCTGAACAGTTGGTATTTCTATTTATGAAAACTTTCTTGCTGACTGCCGAAATTGGGATTTTACTCTTGAAACGACTGGTTAGCTCAATTACGGCCCATTTCGTTCCCCCCACTTAGATTTAATAGCTACAATTTATAAATGCCAGCCTTCCTTCTTGTTTCCTCATCCCCCACACACCGTCAGCAAAGCCAGGAGCCTTCTGATCTCCCTCCGATGAGGATCTGAGGTGGCCAGGCCACTTTTTGTACATTTTTTGCCCTAGTAAAAGAAAACACAAAACAAATTCAGAAAACCCTCAATGCATTCCCTCCCTTTTCATCATTTTCCCAGCAGCAGATCTCACAGAGTACTTTGTGGGATGCAGGAAAGCCCTCACTAGCCTGAGTACAGGTTCCCTGGTAATTTAGAGGATGCTCCTTTTCACATGGTTGTTTGTTCTTCCAAGCCTGGCACAAAATATTGAAAAGCTGAACGGCTTTTTCTTCTCTCATTCACTTCAACAGCTCCTCTGAAGATCATTCTGCCTCTTGCTGGCTCCTGGAAGTTTTCCCTCACCGGTAATTGCTGTTTGCACTTGCGGCTGGACAGCGCCCGAGCACAAAACTTCCTGCACTGCTTTTGGGACATCAGCTTTTCGCAGGCTGTGCTGATGGCAGGCGCTGGGTGCCCTGGGTGGTGGTGGCAGGGGGTGCTGGGTGTCCTACGTGCCCTGACTGGCAGTGGCAGTGACGATGGCAGTGTTTGGTGGCAGCACAGGGCTTGCCCAGCGAAGGGGCACGTGGAGCCATGGCTGGAGTCCATCACAGCATTCCCATCTTGGGGCCCTTGGGGCACTGGGAGGAGCTCCAGGGCTGCTCACACTGGCTCATGAGCCAGCCCAGCTCCTCAGCTGGAAATAATGTCCTGGTTACCTCCAGCCCATCTGTTATCCCTCTCCTTTGCTGCCGGAGCCTGGGTTCTTTATGGTTTATTAATATTTATTTAGTCTGTTTGAAACCTAAGCCTGTTGCAGGAGACTTGGGACACATCTACAAAGATTTTATCTCCCAGCTCAGGTGCTGCTGCACCATCAGAGGGCAAATGGGGTGTGGAAAAGGGATTCCCCTTGGAGGTGGAGGCTGGTGCTGAAATCCAAATCCTCGGGGTCTGCTCCTGCACCAAAGTCACACACCACACCCCACCTGTCCCCAGCATCTTCTCAGCTCAGGCCTGCTTCCCACCATCCATGCCCTTCCATTTTTAGGCATCTATTCTGGATAAAACCGCAGGGGCAGCACAGTGCTCGTGTCAGGACACAGAGGGAGCAGCATGGGGCAGGGTGATGAGACCCTGACCCACAGCAGAGCGAGCCCTGTCCACCCACAGCATCAGGCTCCTCTGGAAAGAGCCTGTCAGTGCCCTGGAAAAGTCAGGGATGGGAAAGGAGATTAATAAAGGAGCTTTTCCATGAGTTTGATAAGCACTAACACGCTGCAGGCTTGAGGTGAGCGGCGCAGACGTCGGCTATAACGAGCTGAGCAGCCTCTCAGGAGGCTACAGGAAATCAAGTTTAGCATCAATTTTTAACTCTTGCTCTGCATTATTTAATAAGTGGTCTGAAACCTGCCTGGCATCACGAGAGGTTGGAACTCGTTCCTGTGCTGGAAGGAGAAAAAGAAATATTTTGTTTTGCAATTAGAGGAGCGTCCCCTCGGCCGCGGAGGCGGCATCGATCGGCTCGGCGGCCCGGGGTTTGTAAAGAGCCCCCGGCAAAGCTTTTCTGCTCCTTTAATGAGATCGAGCAAAGGTGGCTGATGCAGGAGTTAATCTGAACCAGGGCACCTTGTGCCTGCGCCCTTGGCTGGTGCACACACCTGGAGAGGTTTGGAACGGCCGAAAAATGAGTGTCCTGTCCTTTCTGGTGCCCAGCGAACGGGAGCAGCCCTTCCTCTGTGCTTCCCCTTCACACGCACTGGGGTTAATCACACGTCCTCCTTAAATTCTTTTGCCAAGCTGTTACAACATCCCCCAAAACTGCTCTCTGAATCCTCATGTTGGGGTGTTTTATCTGTATTTTCCCTGGCTGGTGGCTCTTCCCAGGAAGAAATGCCTGGCTTTTTGCTGGCTGCAGCTCAGCATTGCCAAAACCCCACGTGGAGAGTGCAGCGGTTCACAAAGCTGCTGAGTTGACCCCAAAACAGGGTGTTTTTGGCAAAGTGGCATCTTCCTGCTGGATCAGACCAGGGATGGTGAGGGGAATCGCCTGCAGTGTCACTGCTGTCCCCAGAAGGGCAGGGTGTCCGTGCCTCCCTGTCACCAGGCAGGACACAGGCTCCTCTCCAGCTCCTGCACGTGAGGGGTTTGACTTTTCAAAGATCTCCAAGTATTTCCCAGCTGGAATAAAACTCACCTTTAACGTTTTATGGAGGCATCAAGCCGCTCATGCTTTTCTATCCCTGTTTTAAGGGAAGCTTTATTAGGTCAGTCCATGGATTTTTCAGTTAAAATAATTGGTGTTTTACACCAGGGGCATCAATACAAATGTAAACACAAGCCGGAACAGCAGTGGCAGCGATGCGTGTCCTGGGTTTGTCTCCCTGGGCTGAGCTGGTTTCAGGTCCTCTAAGGAGTGATAGAGGAGTGTCAGATGGGATTGACCAGCTCTCCACGGATTTTCACCACCCTGTGCTGATCCTGGAGATCCCCTGTCCCTGCTGGGACCTGCGAGGTGTGAGAGGCCCCATCCTGGTGGCAGGAGATGCTCTGAAATGAGGGGACAGGGATGGGTACAACAACTGCTCTCGGGCTGGGAGGGCTGAGCAGCTCTCCCATCCTCAGGAAGGAGCTGGATAACAGCTTCCAGCAGCTTCTGGAAGCACAATTCCAGTCAGAATGTCACACCAGGACATGGCATTCACACGTACTGGTGCACCCCTCCCTACCTGGGCAAGTGAACTCACACTGGGCTCTCCGGCAGAGGGGGAGGGAGGCTCTATATGCTATTCCATACTTCCTCCTCCATTTAGATGGATTAATTGACCTTTAAAAATGTGCCCAGAAAATAAATGACCTAATAAAATGAATTATCCTCTTCCACAGTGCTCAAAATCCACTGTAACTTGAGACGAGACTAATGAAACATTGAAAGCATTGAAGAAACGACTAATGAGAGAAATAACCCTAATAAAGAATAATTGATTAGTCATTTGAAAGCACTGCAAAGTGTGGGGTGAAGGCTCAGCTGGGCCACAGGCCCAGGGTGGTGAGGGCTGGCTGGGAGACCCATTTTACCCCCATTTCTGCTCCTCTGGTGGCAGGCAGGGAGGTGGGAGCTGCTGCTGAGGCCCATGTGGGACCTGGGTGCCACCAGCACGTGCTCATCTCAAATTTTCCTTCCTTGCAGAAAATTAAGCATTAAAGAAAAGCTGGACGAGACTTCTGGAACTGCTGCCACTTCTTTAATCGTAGTTTCCAAGAATTCAGCAAATTGAACACGGAAGAGGGAAGCTGGCACTGCTGCCATAGCCTTCTTGGGCTGGAGGGACTTTGTGCTCGGTTTTTGGCACCACAGAGCCCTTATCTCACTGAGCTAAACCCATGCCTTAATTTTTACGAGCTCCTCGGCGAGGCTGGTGGAGCAGAACGACAGCAGTATATCCCCGTTCAGTGAGGGGATATTGTTCCCTGGGTGGGAAATAAAGGTGGAAGTGTCCACAGCGAATTTACAGCTGGCGATAAGCAGGGTTTCACCAGCAGCCCCCCGGCAAATTCTGTTTATTGCCAGCCTCTCACTGCCCGGAGCTGCGTCGGGGACAGAACAATTCAGTGACACCGCAATTGTCTCCCATCGACCCGCCCGGGGCTGCCTGGGAATGCTCCTGCTGCTCCTCCCGGCCTCCCTGGCAAAAGGTGCTCATCCTTATGCTCTCTGGAGCAGTGACAGGACCAGGGAGCCTCTCCCTGAATGTCATATCTCGTTCTCGATAACCCAGCTGAGCCGGGGGATGAGGAGCATCTCCGCTGTCCTGGCTCCCGAGGGGCTGGAGCTCCCTGTGAGTGGCACCCGACGCCGCATTCTCCTTGCAAAGGATGTTCCAGAATTGTGGGAGGAACAGGTTGGGGAGGGGGCTGCAGGCTCTGGCTTGGACTCAAACAGCCCCGTTGGTCGTGGCAGAGCCATGCCTGCAACGCTCCCACGGGCAGAGCACTCAGTGTTACCAGCACAGGCTGCCAAAATGCATATTTACATATATTTTTAAGCAGTCATTAGAAATTCTGCAGAAGAAGGTCCTGATGAAGAGCTCATTAATAATCCCCCGGCCCGCAGGTTGGCGATGCAGTTGTTTGCACAAGCAGCCATGTTCCACAATCCCAATAGGATGTTCTCCCGCGATGGTGCCATCCATAACTCTGTATTAAAAGTGTCACACGCAGCGTGCTCTCGTTCCTCAAACCCGCGCCTTCTGTTTGTTTATTTGTTCTTCCAGCACAAAACAATTCAACCTCCGCAGTTATTTTAAGCAAACCAGGTTTCGCTCAGCGTTTCATTTCCATTTTAAAATATGTCCTCGCAGGAGCTGCGGGAGGTGCGGGCGTTGCCAGCAAATCCATCCATCCTGGTTGAACCGTTTTTGTAGGGGTGCTATTAACACTGGCAGCCAGAGATGGGCTCGACAGGATGCCAGCCCCCACTCCCACAAGACCCCAAATGGGGCAGAAAGTGGGGGCAGAGGAGCAGCCAAGCCAGGGAGTGGAGCTCTCACTGGAACACAGCTCCAGGCACGGCGCTCATCATTTCCTCAGCCTGATTTTCTCCTTGTCCCAATCACGACAGCCAGCTTAGCTGGAGGTGAAAGGAATATTAAAACTTTAATAAAGTCGTCAAGACTGAGCCACGTCTGGGCTCTGTCCTTGTCTGTGTGTTACCTTTGGTTGGGGTTTAAATTTTTATAAAAGGTGTCAGATCTGGACTGAGCCGGGAGGAAGAAATCATGATCTCATGTAGTTACTGGTATCCCAAAAGGGAGGTGCAGCAGCACGAGTGAAATCTGTGATGGGGGTGGGAATGCAGCTGGGTCCATCCAGGGATGCTTCTCAGTGAGAAAAGGTTTTGCCCTCTGCCCTAAAGCGTCCAAAAATCCCTGTAAATCTATACTTTTCATCAGTCAGGGCTTCTGCTGGGAAGATCCATGGCCTGTCTGCACAAGGCCCCTGAGAACTGGCTACAGAAGGCGTTGGGAAGCAGCTCCAGCTGCCGGATCAGTGTCCATAACTTCAGTCCTTGCCATTGATTTTCCTCCTGCCCACTTGGCACATGATGTATCTGGCTAATAAAAGCTAAGTGGGAGCTACTGCTCATTCCACAGAGCCCCAGTGCTGGTATCCCTCAACATCCTTGTCCCCAGCTCCTGATGTCTCCAAAGTGACTCCACTGACATCTCCTGCATCTCTCCCCAGGGTCGGTGAGAGGCATCACAGCACCAGTGATGGTGACCCTGGGGTCTCTCACAAGGTGAGCAATTCACCAAAGCTGTTATCAGACCTGAAGGTCCTCACACCCTGTTTGGAACCAAATCCTGTCCTTCCCCAGAGGCAATGGAGCACTTCTGCAGGTCTGGGATGTGCTGGTGGGGTTTGGGATGCAGCAGCTCCAGGTGCTTGAGATGCTGAGCTGTGCACTCAAACACCCTTCCCTGATTCCCCTCCTCATCCCTGTTTGTGCAGCCCTGGATGTTCCAGGCTGGTGATTATCCACGTGCTGAGTCTCAGATCATAACAAGCAGAAATTGAACCATAGTTCAAAACCAGCACTGAGGTCATGGCTCAGGGTATTGAAGAACTGTCTGTGAGGCACCATAAATCCTGATCTGGGTTTGTTAGGGCTCTATTAGGAGGGGACCCTCTTGCTGGGGTGCTGTGGCCTTGCTGCTGCCCATGTGCCTGCCCTGGGCTCCCTGGGAGCAGGAGAATTCCCCGGCCCTTCAGAGTGAGCACCAAGCCCTCTCCACGTGGCCTCAAGAGGAGACTCCTCATATTTCACACAGAAACTCGCCTTAAAATCTCAGCGTGACGAGGGCACTTGGCACTAATGAAATGAAAAATGTTTCTGTTAAGCAGAGAAACTGTTAGGACAGCTTGAAGTATTGTGCTCCTCTGTCAACTCCGAAGTGGACCAATTTTGCACGAGGTTCTTATATATATTTGTTCTTAACCTTAAGAATATGATTGCAGGGATAATAACTCAGTCCTGCGAGCAGGAGGGAGAGCAAACAGAGAGCTGTCCCGCTGTTTGCCTTGGCAAGGAAGAGCCCAGAGCTGCAGCTGCCTTTGCCCTGGGCATCTCCTGAACACAGAACTGGAGACCTGGAAGAGCCTCTCTGGGGTCCCTGGCTGCAGCCCCCCGTGGCTGATTCTCTTGGGAGAAATGAGTGTGTTCTCTGTCGTGGAGTGAGTGATGCCACGAGTGTAGGCACAGCGACAGAGCCTCACTAGAAACGAAACGAGATCATCCACCAGGTAGAGAGTAGGTAGGGAACTCCTATTCATCACGACGGAAACGACATTCCAATGCAAATTTCCCAGCACTGTTGGCAATTCTTAATTGGCCAGTCTATCAAAACAGGTATCAGTGCTGTTCCATCTCAGGGATATGATACTTCCCTCCAGCTCTCAGAAGTGGCTTTATGTGTTCTCCAAATTGTTCTTCAGCTTTGAAAAACCTAATGTAGCCTGAAGAGCCGAAATGAAGGGCTGCAAACAGAGTGCTGGCTCCGTGCAGGATCCAAATCCCCGAGCAGCAGCATCCTGGTGGCTGGGGAGCAATTGAACAGAGCAAGGGTTATAAATTACCCAGGATCTCCTGCTTCTATTTTTTTCCCCCCTCTTTTTTAGCAAAATGTGAATTTATGAACACGGGCTTTGAATTATTACCCCAAAAAGGCACATTAGGTATTTTACAGCATATTTCATGTAGTTTCTCATCTAAAAAAGGCAGACAGGCAGAGGAGTGTAAGAACAAACTGTTCTTCACTAATAAAGTGTCGCCAAAGATAATCAGCAATTTCCTTTTACTGTAGAGCCTGTACACGGGCTGGGTATTTATAGTTCCTTGTCCCAAGCTGGGCCCCTCTGTGCTCCCCCAGCTCCAGCCACCACCAGCCCCCCAACCCCACTTGTGGGGAGAAATTTTCCTTTCTCCCAAGCTTCTCCAGGGTGACAAAAATCTCTATTAAGCCCTTCAGCAGAACCTAAAGCCTGTGGATCTGCCTGACATTATGATATAGCTCGGAACAGCTCAAAATCCACCCTCGCAAAGTCCACGGGAGTAAGAGGATTAGGAGTGATGGGAAATTAAATGCCAGTTTCTCCAGAAGATGAGCGGAGGAGGCTCTGCTGGTGCCCTCCTGGCCGTGGGCTCGGTGCTGAGAGATGCTGGTTAACAAAAATGTCCTTCCCGGGAGAAGGAGCCAGCACCAATTCCCTGAACTGTCCCCTCCCTCTTGCCCTTGGGTCTGTCCCAGCTGAGCCTGGGTGGGTTTTTCCTCTCCCAGAGATGTGGCCCTGGCACTTGGTTTTGCCTGCCCGGCCCAAGCTGCTCCTTCAGGGTGAAGGGACAAGGTTTGCCTAAAAACATGAGGCTGAGGCAGCAAATGTAAATTGGATGCATCCATCTGCCATGAACTACTTGGCCTGGAGAAGAGTTATGGTGGCTTTGGGAGCTCTCGGGGAGAGGAGAAACATCGGGCAGATCGGTTGGAGCAAATGGTAACGAGGATTTATGGAGTCTGATGGTGGCAAGAGTTTATGTGGGCTCCTACAAAGTGCTCCTGAGAGAGGGGTATGGATGTGTAACTCAACGGGATGGCAGAAGCCACCAGCAGCGTCGCTCAGCCCAGCCTGGACACGAGCACTAAACTGACCACAACAAGAAATTAATGAAGGTACAAGACTCCACGGTGGCTTCTCCGCTGGAAAGCTGCTCATTTTGGAGCTCTTTGGAGCACACACAGCACACAGGAACCAACTGGGCTGCCTGCAGCTGCCAGCACTGGCGTTTCCTTCTGCTCCTCCGAATCGTGGCCGCTGGAATCCGCCTCCCCATATGTGGCAGCTTCCCAAAACTGTGCAATTAAACAAGTGGCTGGAAATGAAGCAGGAGAAGGGGCAGCTCTGCTGTGGATGCGGGAAAGGAAACAAATGTTTTCATATAAAGGGAGTTTACACTGCGTATAAATCTGAATGCCAGAAGCTTAATACATTGTGGACAGAAGCTGTTCCATCATTCCAGGGCTATTAAATTTTTTAATCAAACGCTTTAGCTATTAAACTGCTGGGGGTTGGCAAAGGCTGGCTCTTCCTGTAGGTTAAACCCACCACGGTCCAAACAAATACAAAATTAATTCCAGGTGCCGAAGGAATAGAGGAGTCAATATGAGAGCAATATTTCCCGTGGCCTGGCTGGTCCCATCCCAGCTGCTGGGAGGTGACATGAGGTTTGGGGGCCTGGGTGTCTGTCCAAAGCCACCCAGGGTGTGTGTGGCAGACCCGTGCAAGGACTGAGGCTCTCCTGCTCTGCCCTGCCTCCCCCCAGCATCCCCACCTGGGCACTCTGGAGGGGGATGCTGGCCACAGCTGTGCCTGCCTCCACGCTGTGGCCCAAGTGTCACATCTGGGAGGTCTCACACCAGGAGGACAAGAGCTTCTCCTGCGCTGTCACAGCCCAGGGGAGGAGCTGCTGCTGCTGCTGGCTGCTCTCATCTGCAGCCCTGCCCTTGGCAGCTGCGCTGCACAGCTGGATACCCTGCTAGCCCTAACCAAAATACGCCCGTGAAGGTCCAGCTCCCGTGTCCAGCAGAGCTCCAGCAAGGAGCAAGGCCAGTGCCACAGGGAAGCCGGTGCTGAGCCCGTCTGTCTCGGCAGCTCTGCCGGCAGCCGGCGGCTCGCTCGTCCATCACTGCTGAGGAGCTGCGAGCAGGGGCACTGACACGCTGCCATGGAAAGAACCAACGCAGAGGAAGCAGTGGGAGGAAAAAATCTGCAGCCTGGTGGTTAAAACTGGTGTCAAGGATACAGAGAAAATTCGTGGCGGGTGAGAAATGTAGAAGTTCACCTTGATTAAGTCGCCTGAAACACGGTGGCTTGCTGCACTCCTGCTCTGGCGGCTGGGCTGGTCATTACTCCTCATGACACTGCCCACGTTTCCTGAGCTGAAAAGATGCTGGGAACAGCTCTCCCCCCTTGAGATCTGCCTGCCTGGCCTCTCTGCTGCGTGGCCGAGGCAGGAGCGTGCCCATCATCTCAGTGTCTTCTCTCCCAAAATAACCCGTAACCGATGGCGCAGCAAAGTTTCAGGGAAGGAGGCAGCAGGTAATTATGAATTCCTGCCTGGACCTCGGCTTCTTCCCTCACATACAGATATCCTTGTAGGTTTTCCCTCAGGCAGAACTGTAGCTGTGGATTTGCTCTTTATCCCTCTAAACGCATAATCCGCCCCGAACCCCGCTGGTCCCTTGCAGCTCATCCCGACAAGGCAGCGCTGCATGTGCCTAATAACCCATTCTTTTAAAAAACATTTGATTTTATCCCTTCTAATTGTTTTTCCCCGCAATCTTGAGGGAAAAAAAACATGTAAAGCTGCCAGTTTTCAAGCCTAAGAAGCTGGATCTTCGAGCTCCCTGAGCTCAGGAGGGAGGTTGTGCAGGTGTCGGATGGGTGGGTGGGCAGATGGATGGACATGGACAGAGCTGTGGGGCACACAGCCTTGCCCCATCTCCTGATGTTTCCATGAGCTCCAAGCCTGGCTGGGTGCCCCAGCAGCCCCAGCACTGCTGTGAGGCGCAGCAAAGACACATCTGGGAGGTCACTGGTGATGGCCAAAGTCACTTGATCACCACAGCTGCAGGTAAAGGAGGAGACAGGGGCTGGCATTCACCCACCAGAGCCAGCTGCACTCCACTCCCATCAGATCCCCAACTTCTTTTTTCCTTGCTGACCCCAAAATATACGTCACTCTGTGTCTCTTCACACACACACAAAAAAACCCCTAAACTTTTTGTCCTGGATTTCCAGGCACTGAAATAAATCGGGAAAAGATTAAACCTCATTTCAAGGTCTCCTGGGTGGAGGAGTTGCTTTCTCTGCCCTGGACCTTTCTGCAGGTGCTCAGCTGATAAGTTGAAGTTGTGATCCTGTGAGTCCAACGCTTCCTTTGGCCATGCTGGAGAGCCCTGCAGGTGCTGTCACATCCCCATGGTGCCACATGGCACCTTCCCATCCAAATCCCATTCTCCATCCCTGCCCCTTTGGCGCTGACGTGTTCACAGCTTTCATTACATTCTGTACAATTAAGCTTTAAAAAATATAGAATGTTATCAAATCAGAATAATAGCCAAGAAAAGACGGAGGCACTTAGCTGGGAAATGGAAGTGTGAGTGTTCCGGCGGCGCGGAGCACAGACAGGCCCCGCAGGAAACTGAGCTGAGTTTCAATCACTGTAATGACACCTTGTCCAGCCACGCAGGGAGAGCGGGAGCTGGAGAGTGGAGCAGCCAGCAAACAGAGACCAGCTCTGAAAAATGGCCCGTGGTTATGGGCAGGAGGAGGGATTTCCTGGGGAATGCAGGCAGGGGAGTTGAGGATCTTGGGCTGTGAGCAGCTGTCCTTGTCCTTCCTCCGGCATGCACAGACCTTGCCAGTGCTCAGCATCCCCTGAAAGAAAGGTCGCTCAAACATCAATGTCTCACCATTCATGGAGCAGCCTGGTGAACATGGACCAGCTCCAGAACCAGGCAAATTCCTGCAGGATGTGTCTCGGGAGCCCTGAGATGGGTGAGAACAGAGATGGTGGCTGCGTGCTCATCCCTGGAGTGGGAACATCCAGCGGGCCTCAGGATCACACATATCTTGGGTCTGAGCAGCTGCAGCAGCAGAAGGGGTGATGCCCTCAGCTCCGGGGGTTCAGTGGGGGAAGGTTCAGAACACCCTGAGCTGGTGTCACCATTGCACAGGTGACACTGGCTGCCGTGTATGGCTCAGGAAAACAGGGCACTGTGTAATTAGTGTATGCAAGGAGGGCGATGTGGTTTCTGCTATCGGAGATCTCTGGCCGAGCTGAGGTGATACACGTGGCTTTAGGGACAGGGGAGTATTTTTCTTTTAAATAACAGCACCTACATGTTTAATTTAGGTAGCACAATAACCATAAACCCTAGAAAGCAATTCTTCATTTTAATAATTCATCTCCTCAAGTTTTACTGTGATTGATCAAAGATATTAAATTTAATAAGAGAATTTATCAAGGTTATCTGATGTCAAAATAAAAGAGTGCCAGGGCTGTGTTCCCTGGCCGGGGAAGCTGTGTGTTTGTGCGTGTCCACATTGTATACCCAAGCATCACATGGGGGAGAGGGAAAACTGAGTTCATGCTGCTGCAGCTTCTTGGGAGAATCCTTCAGGAATGTGCTCTGGCTCCAGCTTCTCACTCAGCTCCCAGTGGAGGGGCTGAACCCTGTTCCCTCTGGCTGCAGGCTCCGGTCCTGGCGTTATTTTTGCATCAAGGCTGGGCCCCTGCACAGTGCCACAGACCCACCAGTGTGGAAGAGGCCTGCAGATCCAGCAAGGAATGGAACATCTCAGGAAAGGACAGGGAGAGAGGGCTGGCAGTGCTGGGGATACTCGCAGGGACAAGGGCAGCCAGGAGCAGCCAGGAGCTCACCGAGGGCAGAGCCAGAGCCCGAGCTCTCCCCTGGCACTCAGAACTGGATGAGGAGGAGAGCAGGAGCAGAAATCAGGACCCCTAATTAACATCCCCAAGCATTGACACGAGGAGTTTGCATCCATCACCCCGTGCTGGTGGTGATTAACATAATTTTGCCTTCAATGCTGTAGGTGTGACTCGATTACGGAAGGGAAACCCCGCGACTTTATTGCAGTTATCAATCTGAATTACATCGGGGGTTTTTAATCACGTAGCTCATTCCAGGAGCCTTTCCATGCTGGTTTTGGCATCATCCTCCTTCCTGTACTTCTAAAAACAACCCAAAAGGAAGGAACAAGCAGAGCTCCTGTTTGCCTGCACACAGCTCTGCTCCTACCACCAGCCCAAGGCAGGAGGAGCCAGGTTGGGTGACACCAGCGATGTCCCCATGCCGGGCAGAGTGGCTCCCTGCCGTGCTCCTGCCTGCACACTCAGCCCTGACCAGGAATTATTCCGGTCGTGAAGAGGCCAAATTACATTTTATATTTCTTGTTAATGCTTCATCGTCTCCTCGAGCTGAAGGATAAGCTCCCTTTATGAACGAGGTTCAAGACCCATCAAGAATTGTTCAGACAGGTCAAGCGAGAACTGATGTATTCAAATAACGACTGTAAAAATGTCCATTATCTGTAAATTAAAGCCAGGATGGCCACAACTCTTGTCACCCCTCTGCTCAGGAGCAATTCTGTTTTGGAAAGTCCTATCTTCCAGCCCAGGAGTAAAAAAACCCCTTAATTCGCCTTGCTACAATATTGAATTACCATTACACCGCTGAATAAATAAAGAATGTGGTTTCTGGAAATTCCCATAGATCACCATAAAATGCCTCATTATTGTCGATGTGGCTTATGACAGGGGCTATTAACAGGGAATGGAATCAATAATGAGAGGGAGTGCAGGGAACAAGCTATGATGGGAACCCCATGGAGAAAGGTGGGTTTTAGGGGGGTAGGTGGGTGCCTGGAGGCTTCCCTGCTCTGCCACCTCCAGTCACTAAAACCCCACAGATGGCACCATCCACTTCTGGCAAGTGCCGGGTCACAGCAGGCTCTGGGCAAAGCTGCTCCTCCAGATGCACGAGGGGGAATTTGGGGGGAGCCCCTGGGCACCGTTGCCAGCTGGCCCGGACAAAGCCAGAGCGTGGCCCAAGGCTTCCCAGATGTAGTAGGATGTTTTCCAAGGAAGTAGCCGCTGGCCAGAGAGGTGGAATCATTCATTTCAAAGGCTAAAGTACATTCTGCTAATCAGGATTACAAAGAGCAGGGAAAAAGAAGCCAGCAACAACTCTGTCCTCTAAGTGCTGAATTTGCCCTTGGACACAAAGAACAAATTGATAATTATTGTTCTAATTCTTTTCCCTGAAGACCTGGCTAGAGAATTAAAGCCTTGAGCTTTCTAGAGAGTGAATACCCCAGTTTATAATTTGCTGCTTCCCAAAGCACATTGTCCTGTGGCTTCCTGCTTGCTCCAACCTCAGCTCCATCAGCTCCTGCCACTCTCACTCCTGTTAAGGGGTCACAGAGAGCCCCTTCTAATTTTTTCTGTGTTATAATGAGTAAATAAACTCAGCTGATGATGCAGAGCATGTGGAGATGAAGGGTGAGCACAAACCCTGCTGCAGCATCAGGAGAGGAGCTGCCACGGGCACTGCAAGGGCAGGATGCTGGTGACACCAGGGAAGGGCTGACCTCAGCGTGTCACCAACAGGCAACATTCCTGTTCCAATCCCTAAAAACCTCACTTTGAGAGTCATTCCCAGACCCATCTCTCTTGCAGAGGGGGGGAACCAGGTGCATAAAGCCCACCCAACCCAGGGGGGCTCGACATTCCCTGGGTGCTAACAGCACCTCAGGGTGCTTGGGCATGGTGTGGCACTCAACTCCCTTCCCTGCCCAGGACACTTCTTATGCCAGCAAAGGGAAGTGCTGCTTAAGAATGTTTATTTTTCATGTTAAAAGAGAAGCTCCAAAGTGTGAATTAAGACTGGCTTAAAACCCCTGGAACACAAACGCTGAGGTGGCAAAGCACCCATGGCTGAGCAACGGCGAGGACAGCCCCATCCATCTCCAGGCTCAGCCCCTAAAACCTGATCAGGGGTGTTAAAAGACAGTGGATTTGAATGATATGCAGAGTCCAATATTATTTAAAGCCTCATAAGTCAGTAATAACGCTTTAAAATCCTTCCTAAATCTTGCCAGCAGCCAGGGCAGGTTGGTTTGAGGCTGGGAGAGGATGAGCTGCGTTTGTTGTGCTGCGAACAGCGATGGAAGGGAGCAGAGAGCATGGTCAGTGACTGGCAGCACCGGGGTGGGGAAGAGAGGGAAGCCCGAGGTGCTGTGGACAGCCCCTGGTCTGCGTGGGACGGGCTGTGTTGGCGCTGGCAGCGGATGCCGATGCGCCGTGGGGATGTGCCCCCACTCCTGGACACCCTCTGCCAGAAGCGTGTCCAGCTCGGTGCCCCCACGGGCTGTGACCGTGCCCTTGTGCTGAGCCACGGACTCGCGGGGACAAACTCATTTTCCTCCGGGCTTCGGAGCGCTGCCAGCGCCGGGCCCATCGCCGCGGTGCTGCGCGGTGACCCGGCTATTTATAGCCTGGAAAGGATGCCAAGCGCCTCGGAGACGAGGGAGACAACGTCTGGGGATGGAAACAATACGAGTGCACGATGTGTCCTCCCTGGCAGCCAGAGCTGTCTCTCCTCCAGGGGACTGAGGGCAGCAGCTCCTCTTGCTGTGCCCGTGGGTGCTGCGGTGCTGCCGAGGAGCGGCACGCGTGGCACAGGACGCGGCACGGAGCCAGGCGGCTGTCAGGATCCTCACCGCCGCGACTCGCTCGTCACAACGTGGGCTGGAGATGGGAGATCTGTTTTTCCTGGTTAATAAGGTTTATTTTTGTTCTGAATGAATAATACATGATTAGTGTCAAAATAAATTACAGTCCTTCCATTATAAACCACTTTGCTGTTCTGTATCTTCTCCTCTCCCTGTCTTTCTGTTTCTTTCAACTATCTTTCTTTCTCTTTGGCTTCTTCTCTCTCTTTAAAGCTCCCTCTTCCTCTTGTCACCGTCACACCATTCATTTCACAGCAGCAGAACAGAATATAAATGCACTGCCTTAGGGCTCGTCGAAGTTAAGCGCATGTTGCGTGAGGAAGCGCTGATTGGCCTAAATTATGTAAGAGCAACCCGAAGCGGCTGGGAATTCACTCCTTTGATAGAAACAATAACAATTTCAAGATTTAAATGCCTGCATTTTCCAGCCGCACTGGGGTCCCAGGCTGAGGGAGGGAGCAGGGCTGGGTGCCCCAGGGTTGGAAGTTCAAGCACACACGTGGCTCTGATGGCATCCTTGAAGCATCCCTGGATCTGCCCTTTGATAGAATAATGGGATCACAGAATGGTTTGGGTTGGAATGGACCTTAAAGATCATCTACGCCCCTGTCATGGGCAGGGACACCTTTCACTATCCCAGGTTGCTCCAAGCCCTGTCCAACCCGGCCTTGGACACTTCCAGGGATGGAGAACCACAGCTTCTCTGGGCACCTTGTGCCAGGGCCCCACCACCCTCATGGCGAAGAATTTCTTCCATTTCTTCCCCTCCTTCAGTCTGAAACTGCTCCCCCTCATCCTGTGACTCCAGGCTCCTGAAAATCGTGTCTCTCCATCTTTCCTGTAAGCTCCCACCAGGCACTGGAGGCCCTGCTGCCACTCACACCCCCACAGCCCTTCACACTGCCTGGGGTACAGAAAGTCTGTCTCGAGCTGAGGGGACACACCTCCCCTCCCTAGAGCACACCATCACCCACCAGCAAGAAGGTCCCAGTGCAGTTTGGGCTGCTTGTGCCACTGCCACCAACCACCTGTGCACCAGGACCTCGGAGGCAGGAGGGAGCTGCTGACTCTCCCCTGGCAGAGCCTGGGCATGGCAGGCTTCGACCAGAGTCTGATCACTCAGGCAGCTCCGAGATGTTTAATTTAACAGAGGATATTCCATTGCAGAATCCTTGCTAAGATGCCTGGAGCAGGTGACTCAGGTACTGCAGGCTCCGAGGTGGGATTGCTGTATTTCCCGCCTGTCACTGAGGAGCCAAGTGGCCGTATTTTTCTTTATTCCATCATTACAAAAAGAAGCAGCTTCATAAAATATTTATATTTCTAAAAATAATTGATTTTCTTTTAAGATGCTTGAAGTGAAACCTTAGGGTGGTGTAAGAGCTGTCCAGGTCACATTCCAAAGAGAACAAACCATAATGAAACTGCTGGCACAGCCACTTCAGAGAGAGGACCGACGGCTTTATTTAATTACTTTATACAATCCAGACTCTACTTCTCAGCCTCAAACAATGAGAAATAATCAGAATCTCTGCAAGGACCCACAGCTCAAGGCTGCTGTGGTTCCTGATTGAGCTGCTGAGGCACATGGGCCTTCAGCAGCTCGGGGAGGGGGGGAGAAGGGGAAAGGCAGCTTGGGAATTTGGGAGTCTGAGGGCACCAGGGAACCTCAGCCTGGCCAGGCAGAGCAATGAGGCGTTAACTTTCTCCAGAAAAAAAAAAAAAAAGGTGATTCCCCTTGGGTGCTCTGAAATTTCTTCAAGTTTTCTCAGTTTTCCCACCTCTGGGTGCTGATCACAGCTTCTGTGAGAGCAGCACAACACACAAACACCCCACTACAGGGATTTTCTCTGCAGAGGGTGGCCCCGTACAGGTTGGCCTCACCCTACCTCACGTTGCCCACACCAATCTGCCCAGAACAGCCCTGCCCCAGCGAGGGCAATCCATGCCTGGTGTGTGTGGAAAACTGGGATTCATAAGGCTGCCAAGGTAAAATGGGATGGGAGCAGGCTCACTGTGAGGCTGAGAGGCCCGGCCTCACTCTCCATCATTTTACCATGAACTTCCTTTCACCTAAAGGTTTTCCAAACAAACACTCACTCACACCCCAGGGCAGCCACCCTTGGTCTTTTGTTCTCCATAAAACGAGGCACACTGCGACCTTTCCCAAAGGGGAAAGACAATCTCAGTTTGATAAATTCCTGGGAACAACGCGCATCTCATTCCGGTTTATTACCCTTGTCAGAAGGTTACAGAAACGCTCGCTCAGATTATGGTGCTTAACCCACTGCCAGCCCCAGACATAAATCCCTGTGCTGGTACCTGGGGCAGGGTTTGGGCATCAGATGGATCTTTGGAGCATTGGGAAGCCTGAGTCAGTGGGTTAGAAACCCACTACTGCTTTAACCTCACTCATCCCAATAAATCTCCTTTAGGGCATGAGGATACCAGAGCTGACTGTTTTTTTACAGGCATGGTATTTCTGCCTTCCCGAGGTACAAACCCAGCCAGGGAAACATCTCCCAGGTTGATTTGTGCCAACAGCTGAGTCATTTAACTGGTGGGATTTATACAGGCAGGGACAAATTGGACACCTGCGCTGAGAAAGCGGAGTTCGAGCCAAAATAAAAATCAGCCCCCGATTGTTTGGAGGTGGCTCCGCTATTATCCATCAAGGGCATTGTCTTCGGGGAGACAATTCCTGCTCCGAGCTGGTCCCCACATCGTCTGTCACAAATTCATGTGCATTGTTCGAGATGACGACATGTACATAATAATCCTGTAAATTCCAGCGTGTTTCAGCTTTGCTGTTTAAGCACCAGCAGCCGGTGAGGGATGAAGGTTTAGCACACGGGTGTTATCTAACGTAAAGCTCTTGCTGCCGTGGAATCAGGAGGCAGATGGTTCCCAAGCTGCAGACGGCTGTGGACTCGGCTGCGCTCCTGGATAGCTCTTTTTGAGGATGGCTGCACTGGGGTGTTGGGCAGGAGATGAAAGGTGCCAACGACTGAATCCTGTTCAGAAAAAAATAAAATATGAGGGCTGAGAGTGGTGGCCGCAGGCTCCAATTTCCCCTGCAGTAGGAGAAGGGGCTGAGCAGGCTGGAGGATCCTGTGTGGGGCAGGAGGTGCTGGTGCTGGGTGAGTCGGGGTCTCTGGGGTCTTGTGCTTCCAACCCACAATGGCTCCAGCCTGGGCTCCCCACAGCAGGGCTCCTCGCTTCCCTTTTAATCAAACTTCAAACCCAGGGTAACGACTTAAAAATCCGCAAAGGAAGCAGCCAAGGGAGACATAAGGGCTTGTTTGATCTTCTTCTGAAAGGAGGGTAGGAATCAATTCCTAACAGAAAATGCGTAAGGACAGTGCTGGAAGGAAAAGCCAGAACAGAGCTGGGACCAGTCACACAGGGCAGGTTTGTGCTCCCAGGACACGTTTGGCACCTTGAGGACAGCAGCCAAGCGGGTGGCGTGACCAAGGCAGTGAGTTCAACACTCATTTCTCCTGGGATTGCTTGTGCAGGCAGGGAAAGCTGTGAGGATGAGGCCAAGTTCCCCTGCTGGGGCGGGGGCCCTACCCGCTGGCAGGCATGTCCCTGCCACAGCCTTCCCAAAGCTGCTTCAGCAGGAGCTGGGGCTGTGTGGAGGAGGAGGAGGAGAAGGAACAGGAGGAGGAGGAAAAGGAGGAGGAGGGTAAAGCCCGAGAAATGTTGATTCTCGCCGGCAGAGGGGCGCTGTGGGCACGGGGCTGGCAGGGAAGCAGTGCCAGCTCCCTCGGCTGTCCCCACCACATCCCCTGGGAGCTCCTCGCCGGCGCTCCCGTCTCCACCAGCACGAGCCTCCAGTGCTGCCTGGGGTGGTGCTTTTCAGTGCCAGGATTTAGAAGAATGAAATCTAAAAGCTGGCAAGAGACATGAAGGGAAGTCGCTGCCTCCAACAATAACGGCATATTTCAGTAGCTGAATTGAGTGTGACCCTTCCTATGCAGCAGGTCAGCAAACAAAGCAGGGGATTAATTGCTGCTGTCGATACATATCTCAGCAGCATCCAAACATTTATAACTGTGAGTCAGCGCCATGGTCACACTGCTGGAGCTGGCGTGTCCAGGCCTGGCACAGGCGGCTTCTCCCGCTGCTCTCAGGGACGTCGTCTGGGTCACTCCACTCTGCTTCCAGCCCCACGCTGCACTGTGCTCTGGACTACTTCCAGAGCCAGACATGCTCAAAACAAGGTTTCCCCAAGCTGTTTTTCTGCCCTGTGCAGTCCTCCCTGCTCACTGCAGGCCCACAGCCCACGGCACCTCAGTGGCTGTCCCTGTGTCACCCTGCTAATGACAAGGCTTTCAGAAGGGGGTGGATAATAATCACAGCGCGCTGTTTCTCACGTTCTCCTCGACTGGCAAACTCTGCCAGCAGCCTCAGCCGCTACGTCAGAAGCAGGAAAAGAGCAGAGATGGCTCAGCTGTGTGCTCCGAGTGGAGCTGTGGGCTGGGGAAGAAGGACACTCCAGAGAGCACGGAGGGGAGCCGGAGGCTGAGCTGGCAGGGCAGGGCTCTGCTCGCTGGCAGTCCATCCCCATCCCTGTCCCCATCACTGTGAGCTGGCCTCAGCTGGGACAGGGACGGCAGGGAGCCCCGTGATGGGGCTGCATCCTGGAGAGGAGACAGTACTGCTCCCCTTCGTTATTTTAACTCTGCGCCTTAGATTGTATCACTAATAGAGGCAAACAGTATCGAACTGGAAATGCTGTTTAATTATTTTTCAAAAATAGACCACGGAAGGGCAGTAAATGGAAATACCAGTGAACACGGAGCGCGGCGCCAGTCTCACAGCAACAAATGGGGCCCCGCTCTCAGGGCAGGTCAGCTGTGACTCCATCGAGCCACTCGGCTGCAAATTATTCCTGTCCTCTGGTGACCATCGTCAAGAAATCACAAGCCCTTCTGCTCCTGAAAGAGCTCATAGACAGCTAGAACGACCTGTTTGCATTCATGTATTCAACACAGGGATTATTAATTAATATGCTTTATTGGCTTTGCTAAAATCACCTGGGCTAATTTTAGGGGGGATTTCAGCAATATCGTTGCATTAAGGGCAAATAACCTGGAACTAAGGGATTGGTTTTGTGAATGTGGATATTAATGCCTCTCCTGGAGCAGTGCTGTGGTGGGGACGGGAGGCATTAATGGTCCCATTATGCAGTATTACACAAATGGCATGTTGCCCTCATAGAGGGGATTTAATGGCTTGGTGCAATAACAGGCTAAAAGCTGGCAAGGGTAAGACAACGCACTGTAAAAAATATATGTTTATTGACACTTTTCCTCGTTGTTTGGATTTCTGCAGGGTGAATCTCCTCGGTGTGCCACAGGATGCTGTGTGGGAAGATGCTGGCACAGGATGGGACTCTCCTCCGGTGGCTGGGGCAGGTGGGAAGGGGCCTGGCACGTGGGCCCTCTGAGCTGCACTTGCCAGGCATGATCCAGCTGGGAAGCCATGGCAAACTCCCCCAGGTAGCACCGAGCGGTGCAATGAGCCCCAGACTAAGATCAGAGGATGCACTCCACAAGCTGGGGGGCACAGCTCAGCCCCCTGCACCTGCACATGAGGGATGATTGCCCATCTCCCACAGGAAGGGCAGGTCCTGATGCCATTTCCCTCTCCCCTGCACACCCAGGGAGATGGGCTGTAGCTCCAGCCTCGTTGGCAGCCAAAATGTGGCCGGCCCCTCCCCGCAAGCACCAGCTGACGCTGAGGAGAGGCAGCCTCAGGAACTTGTGCAATGAGTGTTCCAGCACAGGCTTTAAACACCAACTTAGTGAAGAGGCTGTGACACCGCTGGCTGCAGGTCCTCAGAGCCACTTGATCATCTCCTTGCCAAAACACAGAGCCTCCCAAATCGCACCGCTGTGGGCGAGGAGATAAAATCCCTGCTAAAGACGTCACAATCTGGAAATGTCTCATCTCTCCTGCACAATGAGATGTCACCACTTGTCCTCTGAAGCCCAAGATGCATTTTCCAGACTTATCCAGAATGAAGTTTTGTTTAAAGTCCCAGTGCCTGGGCTGCACACCCAGGGCATATTTCCTAACCCATCTATGGAGTCTTCAGCCACTGAGGTCCAACTGCAGACAAGGGTGTGTTTGTCTTCACCTTCTGAACATGGGGTTACGAGGGAAAGAAATCACTTGGCTGCTTCCCCAAGCAAGAAAATGCTCTCCCAGGCCTTCCCTGGTCCTGACAGCTCTGGTCCCAGGGCTGGCAGCTGTGGTGGAGCATTGGAGCTGCCCGGAGCTGTGCAGTGTGATACAAACCAAGGGGTGGGAGATGTCTGTGGAGACCCAGACAGTCAGTGATACGGCACTTGTGATGATTGTTCTGCCTGGAATCTCATGCATGAGTAATTATTACTCTCCTAATTTCATTATTCACAGTTGTGATAGGTGGCTTCACCTCTATTTCTCTCTCACACACAAAACCCCTTATTAGCATTCCCTGCAGTGAGAGTTTTCCCCACCCTCCAGCCAAAACAAGCTCGGAGCAGGCTGGTGCACAAGATCACCGTGTCACTGTTGCCCTTCTGTGGCTCCCATCTCCCATCCCTGCTCTGGGGCCAAAAGTGGTGTCGTTGGAGGGTGATGCAGGGCCACGGCACACCTGTGGGACACGTGTCCCTTCCCAAGGAACCAGCAGCTCCCCTCCACCTGTCAGTGCTCCCTGCTCCAGACCACACCAAGCCATTCGACTTGGAGTGTTTGATCTGCTTCCAAAAAAATATAAAAAAAGGAAAACTTCCACTTAGCCTTTCTTATGATCCATAAAACCTTTCTGGAGGCTGAGACAGCTGCTGATATAAAAAAGTTACATTAGGGAAGGAGAACTTATTGTGGCTGCATGGGGTGCCTGGGACTATGGATGTCTGGGACTGTGCAAGTGCTGGGCTGCTGCTGCTGAAATAGAACACTGCTGCTGCTGCTGCCATTCCCAGATGTGCTCCCAGAATGCCATGTGCCAGCAGGGCTGGGCGTCTTGGGACTGCAATGGCACTCATGGGTTTCTGACGCCCTGGTTGGGATGCCCAGCGTTGTCAGCACGGTCAGTGCAGAATCACAGACTCACAAAATCATTTATGTCAGAAAAAACCTCCAAGACCATCGAGTCTTTGCCCCCATCTGGAAGAGAAGAGGGAAATAGTGGCTGTGTGGAGGCTGGAGGAGAATTCTGCCACCCACCTGAGCGGGCTGGAGGTGAGGCTGGGCAGGCTACATGCAGCTCAAAAAAAGTCCCTGCAGCCCTCCCCACTCAAATCGGAGAAGTCAGCAGTCCCCAAACTCACATCCGTGATCCATCACTTTGTTTTGCCTCCTGGCAACTGCAGAGGGGGAGGCATAATGTGGGAAGGAAGGGGCGAGTGGAAGACTAATTGCAGCTACACCTGGGGACCTTGGGCGCTGCCGGTATTTCAGATGGAAAAAAGTAATTTTGAACAGCAAATTGGTAACTGGCTCCTTAATGTCAGCCTTCAGCTCCAGAAAGAACAGCGACCTGTGGTGATGCCTCGGCACGGTGTGCCAGGCAGGGAGCAGCACAAGCCCATGCAGCAGGGCAGGACCAGGACCAGGATCAAGATCAGGACCAGGATCAGGACCAGGACAGGGTCCTGTCATGACTGTGGCCCCCATGACGAAGCTCGCAGGGGGCTCGCGATGCTCGCGGAGGCCTAGATGGAACTGTTTAACAGCAGTGTTTAAGAAGAGGAGTTGCCATGGCAACTGCTACCCGGGATTTTGTGTCCTGGTACAGGAGGTGCTGGCGCTGCGTGTGCCCGACAGCCACACTTCTGTGCCCGCTGTGCTCCGCGGGCACACCTGCGGGGGCTGCCCCAGCGGCTCCCGCAGCTCCGAGCATGCCGGGCTCTTGTCCGAGCTCTGGTTTCCTCTACAAACACTTCCTCGCCCTCCCGGCTCCCCAGATGAGCACAGCGGGAAGAAGTTTAAACTCTTCAGGACACAGTTTTGCCCCCTAAAGCGGCGGGAGTGGGGGTCCCCAGGCGCTGCCCCCGGCACAGGGCACGTGGTGACACGGAGGCAACGGGTTATTCCCCATTTGGAATCACCCTGTGAGCTGTGTTAACAGCTTAGCTGCTAACCAAGACTAGATCTCTGGTAGTAATAAAAGCAGTCCCTTGGTGGGTGGGTTTTGGCATTTCATCTCGATTCCAAAATGAATAATTTATACAAGGCTTTATTGGAGCCCAGAGTTATACAATAAATGTTCCATGCAAACACGCTCACATATTTCAATGTTAATATCTCTCCAGTGAATTTGCCTGGCAGGCCAAGCCAGGCTGGGATTGCCACATTGCTTATTTACGTAAAATATCATAATCTCACTTTTATTTGCATTTCTGAAGTGCCATTAGGGTGATTTGGAACATATGAGCCCAGCCAGTCGATCGCAGCTGCAGCTCCTGGGCCAGGGTAGGAATGACTTTCAGGCCTCCATGGCCAAGAGTAGGAGTGGGTTTTGGCAAGCTGGTGCTGCAGGGAGGCAGAACCCACGGGGTGAACGTCAGGGCACAGGGGATGAGCATTTGGGGGTTTTTAGGGGTGGTGTGTTTGCATGGGCTGAGCAGATGGAGATGGGAACAGCGTGTGTCACTGGGGGCTGCTGCCTGAGCCTCCTCCTGTCCCGCTTTGGGGAACGAAGCCTTAAAGGCAGCTTAAATCCAAGGCAGTTCTTGAAAGGGAAGCGTGGCAGCTTTCAGCAGCGATGGGCTGCAAGCCCACCCCTCCCCAACCATCCCTTGAGGGATTTCTTCCTTTCTCAGTGAGGTGAAATAGAACCCATCTCCAATGCTTTCATTGCTTAAAAGCCCGTTGTATCCTCCAGAGACTAATTACCTTCTCCCTGCATTTGCATCGTTTACATTCAAGTCAGTTTAAGGGATGTGTCATGTTTTGGAAGGAGATGAGAAACTCGGAGGCAAAAATCTTCTCAGAAGCAAAGGGCTCTGGAGGAAGATGTGGGAAGAGGCACGTTGTGAGCGCAGCCTTTCTGGGAGGGCTTGCACCCTCCCTCCCGTCAGGACAGGGACAGGGGAGGCGGAGGAGGGTGAGCGTCCCTCAGACGAGCCCTTGCCCCGCTCCAGCCGCAGAGGAGGATTCTCCAGCGGGAGCGGAGGCGTGCGGCGTGCGCTCCTCCGCATCCCTCGGCAGGAGCTGACAAGCACCAGCCTGGCGGTGCGGTGCCTGTCTGATCCCAGCTGTCTGGCTCCCGCATGGAGCTGCGCTCGCAGCACAGAGGCGGCTTTCAGACAGGCAGAGATGATTTCCAAGTTGCTGCTCTGTGCTCTGCTGCCCTCAGCCACGCCGGCTGCTGCTGGGGCTCTCTGACACTCCGTGTGAGACGGGGATCTCGTCTGAGCTCAGGGAAACAGGACCACAGGGCGATGGGGAGGAGGGGACGGTCTAACCTCCCAAACAGGACAGCTATGGACATGACCTCTGCTCCGTTCTGCTCCGAGGCAGGACACGGCAAGGATTCTCCAGGTGCCTGTGCCTGCCATTCAAACCTCCAAACTTCCTCCGTTGTCATCTGTTTTCCTTCTGTCTCTGCAAATTCCACCTGGAGCTGATGATCCAGCTCAGAGCTTTCCTTCTCATGGAGTGAGGGCTCTGCAGAGCAAAAGTGGCAGAACTGTCCCCTACCGTGCCCAGCTGGGTGACCAGCAGTGCCCTGGGACACTGCAGCTCCGCTCCTCCTGGCTATTGTGGCTTTGGGGAATGGGAACTTCAAATGCCATGGGTGAGCTTGATAGGAGAGATTCCAATGAAAAGCAGTAACGGTTGTTTGAGAAAATTAATTGAATTTATTTGACAAATACTTGCAGATCCAGGGAGCAAGTGCACACATATCTGGAAGAACTGCTTCAAAGAAAGCCTATTGTGCTGCTGCCGCTTGTTCTGCTCCTTTTTCATTTTTTTTTTTTTCTTGGAACTGCTCTGAGCCAGAGAGCTGGTGACAGAGGAGTGCATTTCATCCACAGCCAACCCAGCAGCACACGGCCTATTCCGGAGGATCTCCACAGGCCATCATTGTCTGGCCCTGCCGCTGTCTGGGCAAATTTAGCACATAGCCAGTGGGCTGCTTTAATAGGAGTGCTGCAATTTCAGGCGAGCTGAAAATTTATATTCCCCTGTAATTGCCACAGCACACCTTAGTGCTGCTGCTGTAGCAGGAAAATGGTTCTCCCCAGTGCACCGGGGACTCAGCAGAGATGCTGGCACAAACAGGATAATGAATGCTAAGGTGCCTCGCGTGTCGCACAGACTGAGCTTAAATATTGAACGAGCAGCGTTCCTGAAAGAGCCACATCCCCTCCTTGGAGAGGGGCAGAACATTATCTTAAACCTAGGGAACATTTTGCCCTCTGCACACTGGGATTTGCACTGGGACTTCACTCCAGTGATAATGAGATTTGAGAGTTTGGAACACATCTTAATGCACTGCATCCCTCATATCTCTTGTCTAAGTAAAATGAGTTTGAATTTTTCATTTTAATTGCAGACTTGTGATCTGGAATAGACATTCTTGTACTGAAAAGCATCCGCTTTTAGATCCACTCCTTGGGGCATACAATGACACAGGCACCCCCTGTCAGGCACTGCCTGTCAGAGCACAGCTGGATCCTGGTGGTGGGCACAGCTCCGCAGGCGTTCCAGCCAGGCGGAACAGCTCAGGAAAGCCTAGTGGCTCAGGAATGGCTCCCCTTCTCTGGACAGGCAGATTCAACCAGGATTTTTTGCGCCATGACTGACTACTGAGCTTGGAATAGGATTCTCAGAGCCCAGCCGACCCCATCTTAGATGAATCACAGAATTCCAGGATGGTTTGGGTTGGAAGCTCATCTGTTCCAACACCCTGATGTGGGCAGGGACACCTTCCACTATCCCAGGTTGCTCCAAGCCCCATCCAACCTGGCCTTGAACACTTCCAGGGATGGGGCAGCCACAGCTTCTCTGGGCACCCTGTGCCAGGGCCTCACCACCCGCACAAGGAAGAATTTTTTCCTAATATCCCATCCAACTCTGCTCTCTATCAATGTGAAGCCATCCCCCTCTTGTTCTGTCACTCCAGGCCCCTGTAAATAGTCTCTTTCAATCTTTCTTGTCAGCTCCCTTCAGGTACTGGAAGGCCACAATTAGGTCATCCTGAAGCCTTTTCTTTTCCAGGCTGAACAATTTCAATTCTTTCAGCCTTTCCTCAGAGGAGAGGTGCTCCACCCCCGGCGGGGAGCAGTAAAGCTGCTGCAGGCTGAGTGGCACCAAGCCTGGGGACTCCCCATCCTAGGCCAGCCCTGAGCAGCTGTGGCCAGTCCCTCATATCCCTTGGGATCACACTTCCCCGGCCTCAACAGTGAGCTCAGGGGTTTGGCTGTTGCTGCTGCCCTGCGAGAGTCCTTAAAGTCACTGCTCTACTGGAATAAGAAGTTATCTCTAACCCTGTAGGGATTTGGCAAAGATGCTGGCACGAAAATAGTTTGTAATGAGCTTTAAGACATATTAATGAAGAGAAGTATAATTATTATTACCGAGTTCAATTACAGCACTTGGATTACAAATATTCTCCCACAATCCCTCAAGAAAGCAATGCATCTTGTCGCTGCAATTAAATAAACTGCGTATCAAGGGGAGGGAAGAGGATTAAACTACAGAAGAAAGAATTGCTTCAACTTGACTGTGGTGGCCCCTCTCCCCCTCCCGCCCAGCTCTCCCTGCTTTGAGGAGAAGAATCCTCACTCAGCACAGCCCAATGGTGATAAAATATTCCTTGAGAAACTGGTGGTTGGCTTCCTTCCAAAGTCTCTGGCATCTGTAATGCAGCAGTTGCCATGCTAGTGGAATCTAATAAACTCCTGTCTGCAGTACTTATGGACATGCACACCTGTATAGTTCTGCTGCCCAAAGATGCAACCTAGGCACTCCTTAAGGGGTTTTTCTGTCCGTGGTTACTGAGCATGGAGACAAAACCGAGGGATGTGCCTGTTTCCCGCGCAGGAGTGTGACCAAAAGCACGGAGCACTGAGAGCTGCGGAGCTGCAAATGCAGAGCATCGCCACGGGTCAAGCGTGGGGAAGCTGCACACAGAGTGAGGGAAGCTCGGCCTTGGCAACACAGCAGGAACGTCAGCAGTGGTAAAAAGCAGTGCTGTCCCCAGGGAACAGCGCGATCCAGGGGCTGCTCCAGCCTGCTGACTTCTTGGCCGGAGCAGTTTGTCTCTGGAGAGCTTAGAGGGGAGGAGAAGCTGGTGTTCAGCTGTGTGTGAGCAACAAGGGGCAGTGCACTGCTTTGCCTCGCTGGAAGAAATCTATTACAGAGAGGATCACCCTGCCATGGATGCTGGCTGGCACAGGGCCAGGCTCACTTCCAGGGCCAGAGCAGCTCTGCTGGCTCTGATGCTGGTGGAGAAGAGCCTGACAGTGTCTGGAAGGTGGAAGAGGCAGTCTGCAGGTGGGACAGCAGGTTTGGGAGGTGGGACAGGCTGTCTGCAGGTGGAACAGGAGGTCTGGGAGGTGGGACAGGAGGTCTGGGACATGGGACAGGAGGTCTGGGAGCTGGACAGGCTGTCTGCAGGTGGAACAGGAGGTCTGGGAGGTGGGACAGGAGGTCTGGGACATGGGACAGGAGGTCTGGGAGCTGGACAGGCTGTCTGCAGGTGGAACAGGAGGTCTGGGAGGTGGGACAGCAGATCTGCAGGTGAGACAGGAGGTCTGAGAGGTGGAACAGGAGGTCCACAGATAGTGCTGCTGCCTTTGGCCCCTGGAGCAGCGCAGGATGCTCCCAGCTGGCCAGAGCAGGGGTTAGTGCTTTCTCTCTCTCTCGCCCCTAAAATCTATTCTGAAACACTTCTGATACCAAAGTGCACCAAGTTACGCACAAGAGCAGAAGTCCCTGGTGAGGTGGCTGGGTTTCGGCAGGACATAGAGAAGAAATTACAAATCTTGGCATATGATTGGGCATGGAAACCACGCCAGTCATGCACAGGTAAGTTACCCACCACCTCCCTGGGCACTGCCAAGGAACTTGGTTTACTTATTTTCCTATTAAACAGGATAACAAAAGCACAGCCACACAGTGTAGAAGCTTCTCCTTAAACAGTGCTATTGTCTGCAGACGAAGCAGGGCCAATGCTTGTTTCAATTCCCTCAGAACCGTCTCTCTGAATGGGTTTCTTGTGCACCTGATTGTTGTTCAATCTCTCCTGCCCAACCTGGTCTACACACAGTTCTGGGGCTCGCTTTTGATCGTGCTGGCTGCAGGACACTTGTTCCTCCTGTGAACCCTGCTCCTTTGTTCCTGTGAGTGTGCCACCCACGGGGAAACCTTTGTCCAAATAATCTCAGATTCCCTGAAGAGCGAGAGCTGCCAGCTTTGCTTTCTAGTTGAAGTGACAGCAAGGAACATATAGATTTATTCTTCTATTCACTGATGGCTTTCTATTCGTGTGTCCTCGCATCAAATCAAAGCGTCAAAACAACATCCCCTGCACGCCAGCAGCAGCTCCTGCCCACCACACGGACATGTGAGGAGCAGGTATTTTTAGCTGCAAAGGATAACCAGCAAGGGTCATGTAGTGAAGAAAATGACCCAAGACAATGGTAAGAAGAAACCAAGAAGAAACCAAGGCACTTCTACTGGAACCTGGGAGGATTGGGATTACACCCTCTGCCCTGGGAAGAGGCACAGTGAGGGACAGGAAGATATGGCAGCCAAGTTTCTGACTCTGTGATAGCGTTATTAGAATGCTCCGAGCCCTAAACCCTCTTCCTGGGTGGTTTTTAATTCTGACTCTGTGTTAAGCATTAAGCACTATCAGTACATGCAGAAAAGAGCCCTAGAAATGCACTGCTTGAGCAGGAGTGCCCGGCTGAAGTCTTTCTCCGCTTGCATGATTAATCTGTCTCTGAAGAGCAGCTATTACACACTGGGACGGTGTCTGGACAGTTGTGTGACATCTTCTGTACAGGATGCGAGCGGTGCAGATGACAAAGGCACACAGCCAGCCCTGTGGAGAGGTGGGAGATGACTCAGAGCTGTGGCATCGTGTAATGGAGCTGCTCCTGGAAAACCTGCTTCAAAAGAGTCGGGACACAGGAGATCAGCAGCGATGCTTGATGGAGGCAATACCTGATGTAGGAAGTACTTAAGCAGATTGTAATGAGGATGTGGGTTCATTACCAGAGCCTCCCAGGGCTGATAACGGAGTTGCTCCTGTTGCACTGCAGTCCCCAGTCGGAAGGAATGCGTAAGAGCGCGGTGCTCCGGGCCACTGGAGCCGCTGTCCTAGCGTGATTCCTACCAATGGAACAATATTGCTTGCTGTTGCATGAACAGAACATGTCTCCTCTGATTGTTTTTTCCTGCTCTTTTGAAGATAGATGCTGTCTGAGGATCCCCACTGGTAGAAGGTCCTCTCCGAGGTGCAGTTACAGCTCTTTACATGTAACTTCTGGCACTAGGAACCAGTGGAAAAAAGCAATAAATCCAAGTGGGGATCTTTTGGCACAGAGTTTGCTCTGGTTCTGGAAGCAGTCGTGAGAGTGGACAAGAGACTGACCTCAATAGCCTGTTCCATGGCCCTGCTCCAGGGTGTTTCAGCTGTAATTATCCTTTTTTAATTCAGGGAGCTACCGAACCGTGATGAGATTCCTGGAGTGGCTTAAACTCCCCCTCCTGTAGGATACCAGGGAAAGAGACACCTCTTCAGGAAAATGCTGATGGCTTCTTGCTCTGCTAAGAAAGTACCACCTGGCCCAACTGCCTTCTCCATCTCAGGTGCTCATCCATGGGCGTGTGCCTTTGCTTGGACCAGCTCTGTCCTGGGAGATTTCATTTGCCCAGAAACTGGTGACTCTTAAATGCCAAGAATTAAATTGTTGAGGGGTTTTAAACTCCATGTATTGAATTATCACAAGACAAATGACAGAAAGTGAGCAAGAGTTAATTATGTGACAAGGGAGAGAAAGTGCCACTGTGCAGCAATCCTTTCAAAGGCAAACAGAAATATTTATAGACTCAGGACTGCACAACTTGCCGCGCTCTGACTCGAGATGTGCTACTGATTCACGGGGCAGCACTTTCGGATGGGGCTCTGGTGTGGGCCACAGCTCTGCTGAAAGGTAGGTCTCACCTCAAGCTGCGTTCAGAGGCAAGTGCTAATGAGAGGAAATCTGGTAGGATTTTGTCAAATCAGAGTTTAAAAACATCCTGGTGATGCCCTCTTTTCAGTCCCTCCGTGGATTTCCCTTTCTGCATGGCTGGCAGAGCGGCTGTGAGCGCTCGCTGAGGTGACTCCAGCCCACACCACACCACCAGCTCTGCGGGGACAGTGCCCTGGCCCCTCCAGATTTGGGGCACATGCACAGCCCGTGCAGGTGCTCATTTCTCAGGCGATTCACCACCACACCACGATGCTTCTGCTCCATTCTGCCTTCTAAGCAGCGCTGCAAAATGCAGAAGCTGGGAGAGGAGACAAACACGATCCTGAGATCAAACCCGATCAACATCTGCGAGCAGCCACCCTGCAGCCACCCTCCTGTGGGACACTTCCTGCCCTCCCGCGCTGCTCCCGAGGGTTATCCCGTGCAGAGCCACCCTCGGTGGGCACAACCTTGGCTGTGTGCCCTCCCATGGCTCTGGGCCTGGTCCTGGCTACTGTCGCTATTTTCAGGGACTGACTAATCCTGACAGGAGCAGGAAGAATCTGCTGTTACCTGCAGAGGACAGAGGGAAGGAGATAATTCATTCCCATCCCCAAAGCAATCCCTGCAGGCAGGTTTTGAGTCAGATTTCCAATCATCTGCCTTTGGAGACCACCAAGCAGGCTTTAAAGAAATCTTTATATTTTTAGCAGTAACATAAGAGTGGTGGAAATTTAATAAAATTCACCATCAAATATTTATCCCATTACATTGGCTTAAGTAATTTAAAATGCTGAAATCAACACGGTGGGTTTATATTTAATGAGCCTTGTGTAAAACAGCCACTTCCATCCTCGTCAGGTGTGTAGAGAAGACACTTACATTCACTCAAAGAATTTTTATCTCCTCAAAGATGTGGTGTTAAATAATGTACAACACTCACCAAAATGTTACCTGTCACTGGTGGAAAATCAGGCTGGGGCTGGGTGAGCCTGATGTTCACTGGCATGTAGGACAGAGGAAGGGCATTTTAAAAATTATTATTATTTTAAATCTAACTAAGCAAATAATGCTGAGAGCAGCCTGGGCTCAGCTTTTGGATGAAGTTCAGCCTTGCTGAGTGTGGTGTTCCCAGCTTGTCCCTCTGACAGCTGGGCAGAGTGGCAATTCCAGGACCAGGCTCAGCTACCTGCAGGCAGCGAGGGCTGGAGGAAACAGGGAGAAGCTGTTTGTTCCTGAGATCTCCTGTGCCAGCTGGGAGCAGCACACTCAGAGCTGCTGAACACAACTGCCCCAGATCCCTGGGGTGCCCAGAAAATCAACCAGGCAAAATATGGGCATCTCTCCCACGGAGACAGGGAGACAGGCTGGGAGAACTGGGGGCATCCAGCCTGGAGAATAGGAGGTTCTGGGGAGACCTTAGAACCCCTTCCAGTGCCTAAAGGGGCTCCAGGAGAACTGGAGAGGACAATGGACAAGGGCATGGAGCAACAGGACAAGGGGGGGATGCCTTTAAACTAAAAGAGGGGAAGTACAGATTAGATTTTAGGGAGAAATTCTTCCCTGTGAGGGTGGCAAGGTGCGGGCACAGGTTTCTCAGAGAAGCTGTGGCTGCCCCAGCCCTGGAAGTGTCCAAGGCCAGGTTGAACGGGGCTTGGAGCAACCTGGTCCGGTGGAAGGTGTCCCTGCCCGGGGAGAGGGTGGAACGGGATAAGCTTTAACGTCCCTCCAACCCCAACCATCCTGGGTCTCCTTGATCTGGGCTCCTGGCAGGAGGACAGAGATGCTTGGTGGGGGCTGATCCTCTCCCACGAGGACTGGAGAGAACTCCTTGTGCCTCCATGCCCGCCCGTGTCCTTTATCTCGCCATGTCCCCCTGTATCTCCCCGTGTCGCCCATCCTGAGTGTGTCCCCATGTCCCCCGTGTCCCCCGTCCCCCTGAGTCCACGCGCGGCGCGGCCACACCGCCGGTCTCACACTGACCCCCAGCGTCGGGCGGCGGCTGAGCCCGAGCTGCTGCCCCGGCCGGGGAGTTCGATGGGAATTAAACCCTAATTAAAGCCTGCAGCAAAGCGACGTGACAAAGCGGGAAGCGGAGGGGCGGGAGCCTCTGTTCCTACGGCTGCAGTTACTGCAGCCCTTAAATTGAGCCGGGAAAAGGTTTCTGTAGCTCATGCTTTCGAACAGCGAGGCCAAGTTGCCAGGAAATCATTAAAATCCATGTAATCAGTCTCCTGGAGCAAAGGTAAGGATTTGGACCCAGTGAGACGTTTTGTGCTGAGAGAGATTTACTTGTGGTTTGTGAAGCACTTTAAAAATCGATATGCCAGAAGCAATGAGGGGCTTAGGGTGGGCAGGAGACCCGGGGCAGGTGGAATTCACTGGGCAGTGTTTGGAGGTGCCTTGGGAAGGGTTTGCCAGGTAAACACTAGAGATTGTTATGAGAAGTGGGAACGTGCATCAGTAGCAGGGGGACAAAACCATCAGCAGCAAGGCTCCAAGCAAGGATTTGGGAAAGGCTCCATGCAGAGCTCTGCGGTCTCCAGCTGTACCCACCACAGAAAGCAAAGTGCCAAAAAGCTCCTCAGACAGCTACTGCAATCCCCCAGCTTGGGCTGGGTTCTCTGAACTCTGTTCTCTGATGCTCCTTATGGTTTGTCATTAACGAATGTCACAGGTTTCCTCTTTGTTGCTCTTTCTCACAAAGCCCACGTACAGCTCTGTCGTGTTAATTAATTTCTTCAGATACTGCCTTTCCACATTTGGTCCTTGATAAGACACTTGCAAGAAATCCAAAATAAGACTCAAAGAGATTTCTCACGTGGCGAGCATAAAGTTTCATTATGTACCGTAAATTCCCTGTGACTTCTGTGTCAAGGCTCTGCAGCTCCTGATGTTAGCACTCCTCTGTGATGGAAATGAGGGGTTTATCCCATGTGAGTGGTGCAACGGTCCTCAGGTCAGCAGTGCTCAGGGCAGCTACCTCAGAGGGCTGCAGATCCCTGTGAATATTCAGTTCTAGATGGGGTATCAACTCCCAGGAGACAGTGCCTCTGGGAGCCCAAAACTGGCAGTTCATAGAATCATGGAATCACAGAATGGTTTGGCTTAGAAGAGACCTTAAAGATCATCCAGTTCCAACTCCCTGCCATGGGCAGGGACACCTTCCTTAGACCAGGTTACTCAGAGCCCCATCCAGCCTCAATGCTCACCAACATTACCTGAGCTGGCACAACAATACCGTGTGATTGAAGGGAACAGCAGCCAAACATTTTTTCCTTGAAATCTTCAGCACAAGACCAACTCTTCCTGCTGAGGAGGCAGAAGAGGAAGCCAGAAGGATGCAGTAGGGAGCGAGGCTCCCAGTTCTGGTTATTGGGAAGTGGATCCTCCTCCTGCTTTCTCCTCAGAAGAATTCAGCCACTTGCACCCAAACCACCTCTCCCGTGGCAGGAAAAGGCCAGCCAGTGCTCCTGCCGGATGGCTGTTCAGTTTGACAGACCTCACATTCAACAGTTAACAGCCAGCATGTTTACAGGCAACATTTTTTTTGGCTGCTGTCCCTGGCATGTCACTCATGTTTAGCCAAATGAACTGGGAGGATTATAACAGACAGGGACACTGGTGCAAGTGACAGGCGCAGAGACAAGTGCTGCAAGAAGCTCATTTACACATCGAGTTTCACAGCCCGGCTCTCCCTTCCTGCTCCATAAGCTCATCAGCTGCTGCTGCAGAGCCGCCAGTTTTCACAGGAATGATGGAGCTCACAAAACCCTCTTTTTATTTTTCCTTCCCTGCCTGCTTAGACAACAGATTCTAACATAACCCATTTTTTAATATTGAGAATAAGCCCCCTTTTATGTGGAAATGTGGGTTTAATGTAAATAGCTTGTGCTGCTCTGATTCTCTCTGAGGGCTGTTGGCTGTTGGCAATCCCCCTGTCGCCTTTCAAGTCACTTGGGAGTCACTGCTGCTGAGATGGGGATGGATCTCAGAGGGATCTGCAGTCTCTCCCGGGTGCTTCTTGCGCTCTGTGACAGTTTTTATCTCGGCCGTATTTCAGAAAATGCAGCAACATCTGCAGCTGTGAAACTGCCACCACCTGCCCCCAAAATAAAGTGGTTAGAGGGGAGAATAGGGCGAGCGTGACACAAGAGCTCTGGAGGGAGCCCTGCCATCCCAGCTCCATCTAAGCTGCTGTGTCCCTTGCAAGTGTCCAAGGCCACCCCACAGAGCTTCAGGTGCTTGTAGTCGTGTATCTCACCCAACGCCAGATCACCAAAGGCTACAGGACTGCTCAGGGCTTTGCCATCCCATTCTCAGTGCTCAGTCACATCAGCTATCCAAAGCAGCATAAAACCCGAGAAACGTACAGTGTTGTGAAAAGTATTTATTAGAATTGTCAACATTAAATTTTCCTTACTATTTTCAGTTTGTTGTGGAAATTAAAACAAGAACCACGTTTTCCAGCTGCAGAAATGCTGCTCTTCAGCCAGTTTTAGTCTGCGGCTGTTTACAAGACAGTATAAGTTTTCACTGCCTAATAAAAACAATCATCTGTATTCCATGGCTGCAAGCAACAACACTGTGAGAGAGTGGAGCAAGTCGAGGAGGTTTTGGAGAAGAATATGAATTATCTCACCCGGAGAACAAAGCACAGACGGACCCGGAGCACTGAGGGAAATTGCACAACAACGTGCAGGCGAGTCTCCAAACCTGCACAGTTTAACTGGGGGATTTTATACTTCTGAGAAAAAATGTATTTCTTGAATATCCCCATAGGTACAGTCTTGCCACTTATTTCTGCGATTTAAATTGTTGCTTCTGTTTTTTAAGGCCAGGATGAACGGGCAAGCATTTAATCAGCCAGTTGGATGGAGGAGCACAGGTACCATTGAGACTCGTGGGACGACTCTGCAATGAGAAAGAACATTAAAGGCTGCTATAAAGAAACAAGCTCCTGTGCCCTCAGATGGACAGAATTATAAAAATCCCCACAGCATCCCCAAAGCACTGAATTAACCAGAGAAAGAGCTGTGTTTAATGTGATGGATGGAGCCCGCGGGCCCCATCGCGGGGACGTGGCCGTCAGGGCACCAGTACCTGCCATCGCTCCCCGCAGCACCTCCGCGGGAACATCAGACAGGATAATTACGTACTTAAATCTGGGTGCTTTACTACACAGAAATTCATCTGCTACCCTCAGAGTCCTTGAAGTTAAAGAGGGATTTGAGTTACTGACATAATTTGCTCCCTGAGGGCTGTGGAAAGCAGAGAGAGGCACATCTGAATAATAACTCTCCGACCACGTCTTGAATGGGAACGAGCGCTGCTCCAGAGTGAGACACAATGGGAAGCAAAAGATTTCAAATGTTTATAAGCCACGTAGTTCCCAGGCATGATGGGCTTGCGTTTCCCCCCAAGCAGCAGCCAGGAGGGAGGTCAGTAAGAACCCTTCAGAAACTGTAACCGCAGCCTTCTAATACTTGAAGGGAACTTATGGGAAAGATGAGACAAGACTATTTACAAGAGCATGACAGGACAAGGATGAATGGGTTTATACTGATATACAGTAGGTTTAGATTGGATATTGGGAAGACATTCTTCCCTGTGAGGGTGGTGAGGCCCTGGCACAGAGTGCCCAGAGAAGCTGTGGCTGCTCCCGGATCCCTGAAGTGTCCAAGGCCAGGTCGGACGAGGCTTGGAGCAACCTGGGATAGTGGAAGGTGTCCCTGCCCATGGCAGGGGGTGGCACGGGATGATGTCCAAGGTCTCTTCCAACCCACCCCACTCTGTGATTCTGTGACCGAGCTGCTTTGTGCTCACTTTGCCAAAGCTTCCGTTAAGCTGACGCTGTCTGTGTTCCAAGCGAGGGGCCGTTGTGTGCGGGGGGCTGCTCTGTGTGAGGGGCTGTCGTGTGTGAGGGGCTGTCGTGTGTGAGGGACTGCTGCGTGTGAGGGGCTGCTGCGTGTGAGGGGCTGGCCTGTGTG